>JAHREE010000216.1:3441203-3562783 GCA_033628505.1 Tringa tobata
CGCGGCGAGATCGTTCCCTTTGTGCCGCCGCGGTGTGAGGACGGGGGGGGGGGAGCGCCAGGAGCCCGGTTAGGGCCTGGCGGCCTTTTGTCTGTCGCGATTTGAGGCGATGGTTATCGCTCTGAATAACAAAACGGCGGCGGAGGACGCTTGTATAAAGCCTCGTATCGCCCCCACATAAAGCACAGGGGCCGTTACGGGCCGGATCGGCCCGGGCTGGTCCTACAGCTGCGTCTTTGCAAATGTAAATAAAAGCAATGCCCCTCCTGAGTGCCCTCCCTCGGGTTCCTCGGGTGGGTGGTTGGGTAAAGCGGCCCCAACCACCCTTTTCTGCTTCTGGGAGCCCCGGTGACCTCTGACCCCTGCCCAGCCGGTCACGTGGAGATGCTGCCTCGTGGGGAGGGAAATGGGGCAGAAAGATGGCAATTGGCGGCAGAAACGCCCCAAAAGAAGCCAAGGATTCATGTATTTTGCATTTCTTTTGACAGTCATAAGCGCTGGGCTGTTCTGGCAGTACCTTTACTGCTCTAGAGGTGCCGACTCTACCTGGAATTAAATGCAGCAGCCAAAAACTGAAAATACTTTTTGAAGTATTCCACTTGGAACTGAGGAGCTTTTCAGGAGTTAAATGCAATCTGTGATACTGTTAGCAAAGTGCTTAATCTCTGCTAGACTCTGAGGTTAGCACCTTCTCACAGTAAATGGGATAAGAAAGAGGTGAGTTTCCATGTGGTCTCTCCTTTTGTTTTTCCCCCAAAGACACACGGAGACCTGTTAAAGTCAGTTTAGTTTACATCACTGGGTTTAGATCACACCCAGGGGCTTGTTTGCTTCAGTATAAAAATCATCCTGCCTGAATGGAGGACATTTCTAAAATAATTGCAACTAAAATGGTGGTGGTGGGGGGTGTTAATGTGGTTTTTAAAGTTTTCTCAAAATGTTCTCCCAGTCTAAGATGAGCAACGCAACTCTGGTTGAAATTTAGGTCACTTACATGGCAAATAAAGATTAATCAAAAACATTACGGAATGTGGTAATACACTTACTCACCAGGTAATTCTGGAAGATGAAATATCTTTATTGGCAAATTCCAATCTTGCCTCACAGTAACTTGAAGCAAATTCTTTCAATGAAAAGAAGGTCAAAACTGATAAGGTCAAACTTTTAAAACATATATGTTGAAGACCTGGCCCTTCAAGTAGGCACATAGGTAGTGCATCCTCACTAGTTCCCTGAGAGTTAAAAAACCTCTCTGTGAATCAGCTGTATCAACCATGATCACAGGATTTTGCCTTACTCTGCTTCTTTACAGGATTTCAGGTGTTAGGTCTTGGTCCTCCCGCTGCTCCAAGAGGTTTGAACTGATACCGGAGGAAACTGATGTAGGGCTTGTCTCACTATCAGCAATTTCAATTGGGTTTTTTTAAGTCTGATTTTTTTTTTTTTTGCAGTGTGATGTATCAGAGCCAGGTGTTTGTACACACATGCAAAATATTCCACTCCATTGCAAGAGCTTCACGTTTCTTTGTAACTTGCTGCACACTCATGTGTACTATGTGACCAAACCTGATCCCACAAACACTCCCAAGTTTAAGCACAGGAGCAGGCCCGTTCTCTTCAGTGGGACTTGCTGCATTAAGTATCGATTATCTGCAAATGGCAGCATGGGAGAAGAACAATGCAGAATTTTGCTGGAAATGGGTGTGGGAGTTCCCAGGTTTGCTACACCCTGAGTCACATGACTCTCTGAAACATCATGACTGTTAAAAAAATCAATCTTTTTATTGTTTTCTGATTTTAGCATTTTGAAAGGCATTATATTGAAATCTTAAAAAAACCTTCAGGGCCCACAAACTTTTAAAAATATTCAGCTTGTGCTTTTGCTCTTAACTATGTCTCCTAAAAGACTTGCAGAGTCAAGTTTTGCAATAGTTCTTCTTCTCACGACATACCAAAGCCCATTACTCCCCCCCCCCCCTTTCATTTCTTTACCCCTTTTTTAAAGATTGTACTTTTCAGGTGAAATATACTGACCTTCTTGATCACAAGGGGTGTTTCACGGGGGCCAGGACTCTGGATGACTGTAAACATGATTTAGCAGAGAATATAGAAGCCGTATGGTTTTTTTCCACTGAGATGCGGTACCTCTGCGGAAAACATAAGAAAATAAAAAGGCCGTTTCAGGAAAAAAATGAGAGGCTCAGAATATCTAAAGACTTTTTGTCTTTTTTACTCTTTTTTCTCAAAATGCATCATAGAATATCGCATTACATGACCAAAATGAAAACACCCAATTTATTTTTACAGATTAGCCACAATGACCTCTGTGATCTATGCTCATGAAGCTGGAAATGTTTGATACGAGGCAAGGGCCAACTTGTGAAAATAAATCTTATATTTTCTTCACCCTCTGTTTTGCCTTGTGTTGAGGACTTTTGCTGGTGAAGCTTCTCCAGAAAGGCAATCTGTGTATTGTGGATGAAGTAAAAACTTCTACAACAAATGCACAGGAAAGACTGACAGACCTGTGTTTACTGTTCTGCACTATATGTTGCTACACAGTCTCGCAATATTAAACCTAGCCCCAAAGTAGACTTTGGAACCAGGCAGCATGCCCAAAATTGTGATAATCTCCTCCATAACAACAGAAAAAAAACCTAAAAATAACATTGCCAAAAGCTGAAAAGTTTAGTTCCAGTCCCCAAACTCCTAATGTACTTAAATTTATAAGTTCTTTTAAATACGTTAGGTGCCTTTATGTTATGCAAAAATCCATACTAAAAGTCTTACGAACTGGCTCAAGGCCTGTTCTTCTGCATCGTGCACATGAGAACACTCACTGTCAGAGAGAATGGAAACAGAGCTGACGGGGCCACAGGAAGCCTTTACCTAAACGTGAAGTCTTTCGAAGGCTGGTGTGGATGTTTGTCTCAAACAACTGACCTGAGCAGCAAAATACCCCGTCTATACCAGGCAGCAGGAGATGGGCCAGGATTTATTCTTTTTGCACAGGGACTCTCTCACTTTAGATTTGTATTCAGGCAGTTATTAAATCTGGCCCGTCCTGTGGTTAAGGCACAAATGGGATTTAAGGGATCTGGGCTCAGTCCCAGCCCTGCCACAGACTTCCTGCATGGTCTTGGGCAAGTCTTCTCTCTCACAGGGCTCACAAAATTTGGCAGGTTTTTTTGTTTGTTTGTTTTTTTTTTTTTTTAAGCCCCTGCTCTAGCAGTCAAGTCACTACATGACATTCTCCGTTCGCTGGCATGAATAGATAAATACAGTAAATACACAGTGTTTTGCTTTCAAGGAGATAAGCTTGAAACCATGATCAGAGTGTAACATAATGGCTCAAAGTTAGAGAGCAAATTTTAAAGTCCTCTTTAAAATTATTTGGGGCATCTAGTCCATGAATGGGAATATAAAATTTTCCAGTCTTCATTTCTGCACAATTTCTCTTTGTAAAATCAGGACCATTTTGCTTCTCTGCTTACAAAATTATTCATAAATTGTTTGTGCGATGTTCAGATGAGCCAGACTAGAGAACAGAGAATCTCTTACGAGCAGGCTTTATCGGTGTTTTGCGGCTTGTTTTTGAATTTCCCCTTTGCACAAATTACTTCTTTCAGCATTATTTCAGCAACGAGCAAGAGAAAATCCCATCGTGTCAGATGATTCTCCTGTTTTTGCCCCCGCAGCGGCGCAGGCCCTGGTGTGTTTACAGGAAACGCCTGCTGCAGAGGCGCTGGTCGTTAGACACGGTCTCAGATTTGCCTAACGTGCTCACATGATTCGATTTACTAAATGAAGACACAGATGAGAGGGCGATGAGAAAGCTGCAAGCAATCAGGTTCTTGCAACATCAGATAATCCATGGAGCGGCTGGGTGCAGTGGCCATGCAGAAGGCTCCCGCGCCCTCCCCCCCAAGAATGTGCCCGGCTGCTGCAGCAGGGACTATCTCCTCAGCCCAGATTCAGTTACCAGCCTCCCGCTCATCAACAGCAGCTCTTTTTTTTTTTTTTCCCACACACACACACACCCCCAACCCCCCTTGCATTCTAGACCAAAGTGCTGCATTCTTTAAAAATGCATTCGTAGGTATTTTTGTGCTCAGCTAAAATGTGAAGGTTTAGTTACTTTCTAAGCAGCACATTTAACGTAGAGCAGTTTATTTTTATAATGAGAAAGAAATTGCCGGGTTTTTCTTTCACTGTTTTATACATCCTGTCTGTATAAACTCGTAGATCTCAAGCCCTGCGAGGCACGTTGACAGTACAGCTATTAAAGATTTTCTATTTGACCTTGATTTTGTTTTGTTTTCGCTGTGTATGAACTTTAACAGACTTGAAGCGTGACATGTCTTTTCTTTTTACTTATCACAGTACACGTAGGGTAGGAAAAGATAAGTAAACAGGAGCTTGTTCAATAGCATGTAGATTTCTCAAAGAAAATATATCCCTTTCTCGAAGCTCACTTTGCTCGAAACCTACAGTTCTGTTCCTGTACTTTGTTCTGCAAATGGATCCTTTTAGAATGACGGCACACCATGATGTGTGTGTTCTCGTTTCTTATAACTCACGGGGTGAAAGATCTGTGGGATCTGACTGTTATTTACTCAAGCTCACGTTAGCCGTTTGGTGGAATATATCACAATAGCAGTAACAGCAGCGTTGCTGCTACTGCGGTGATAGAAAGAGAATAAAGATTTACATGGAGAAGTAGTACCTTTTATTAGATGTAGCGGGAAGAGAGAGGAGAGCCTTCAGGCACACAAGCCCTTCCTCGGGCCAGAAAACAAACAAACTTCAGCCCTCCATACGTTTGTGCTGTGCAGTGAATGGAGACAAATTCATCGGTGAAATAGAAATGATGTAAAAAAAGGCTGCTTGAGTAGATAAACAAACTGAAGATAATGAAGTCATACCCTCTGCCCAGAATGGCTCAGTTATCAGCACCAGAGCCCTAAACTTTTGTTGTAACTTTCCAAATTGTCCTTCCCGGTATCACGTGGGCTTTACTCCGAATATCAAGAGTTGGATCTAGGGACTGGCTGTTAATCCTCTCCTTTCCTTGATTAGTTTGAGCTTCCAGTCTTCTCACTCTCAATCTATAAACTACTTCTTTCCATTGCTTGGATATGGTCAAATAAGAGCATATTCACCCATGCTAATTAGCACCTCGCACCATTCATTCTTCAATTAAAAAAAAAAGTCTAATATTAAATGCCCAACCCTGAGCTGACAACTCACACACGCAGAGGTCGGTGTACGCTGAACTGGTTCTAAAATTGAAGCCTAAATGCATTATTTTGATATGATGACATGTTTAAATTCTGTGTTTGGTAATACAGCTTTCCTCATGCCGCTGGTGAGCTCTGTTCACACTTGTTCCAAAGTAAGTTGATCTGCACCAAGAATCCAAGATCTTACAGAGTTCACAAGTTTGTAAAACAAGAGTTTTATGGCCACATTTCAATTCTGACACTTGTGCTATGCTGTAGGTGTAATTCAAATGTCAGCATTTTCTCTGCTTCTCCTTTTGGGGGTCATTTTCCATTTTGCCTTCCATTAAAGAAGTTTGCCTCCACTTTGTTTTGATCTTAAATTGCATTGAAATTTCAGGCACACCAGTAATATTTGCAACAGGGCACATCATCAAAAAATGGAAGTGCCTCTTGGAGTTTCACAAGATGTTCCCAGACTGAAGAAGGCACCTCTAGATTAATTCCCTTATTTTTTATAGCATATTCCAAGTGCATTCAAAGATCAAAACTGCTTTAAAGGGTGGCAGTTATTGCTGCCTGTAGCCGTGCTGTGGGGGCAGATCCCCGAGAACTGACCCATGGGCAAGGAAACAAAATTGTCTGCCTTAAGGTAGCAGAGAGACTGAAGACATCTGTGCACATTAATTCAGAGTTAAGGAAGAATTAATTTTGTAAAGGTTTTTAGGTAGGATTACCTCAGACTCTGTCAGGTGTAATCTCTTGGAACAACGTGGTGAGTTCAGTTAATTTTTTGAGACATCCTTTTCCAAAAGTATTTACCTTGGAGTATGTCCTCGCACTTGGCTGTAGTGGTGCTGCAGCACTTAAATGCCTGAATTGTAGGGCAGAGAGAATGGGATACAAAAAGTAATTTTTTTATTCTTTCCAAAACTTTCACAGTGTTAAAAATAATAATTGTCTCTCATAAACTGAAAGTGCTGATAGATTAATAATGGATGATGGGATTCTTGCACATGTGTTTATTAATTTATAAACACCGCACAGCCTCAGAATGAAAGGTGCTCTATAAATAGAAAGCTAATATTGATCAATCCTGAAGTGGTATTACCATTCTTGGACGGTTTCAATGTTTTTTTTCCTTCTTCTTCCTAACCTGATAACAAAAAGAATTCCCTAAGCGTGGCTCTTTGTTATCATTATTTGTTTCTTCCTATTGTACCTTCCTCAACGCTTCCTCCTTCTATCAGAGATGCAGGAAGAAAAAATCTGAGGCTTCTCAGCTTTGTGAGTGCCATAGAGCTGGTATGACAAAAATGTGCATTTGAAAGGTTATAAAAAAAAAAAAAACAAGAAAAAAAGAAAAAAGACAAGCAATTGTTTAAAATGAGGTATTAGCATGACAGTTGACAAAGGCATGGTATGTTGCCAGATCTCACGGGTTTCTAATGCTGGTTAATGAGAACAAGTATTCCTTGATCTGAGCGAGAGCTGCCTTGCATGTTCTTACACACACAGTGAATGTGCTTCCCCATTTGGGGAATTATTGTTCCGACACCATAAGAAGATATCATTTTACTTCAAAACACATTAGCTCTCCCCCCCACCCACCCCCCCTTTCACAACTGACTGGTAACCTGATCCCTGCCCTTACATTTGTTATGTTTATTTGATTTACATTTTTCTGCTTCCCTCTTCTTGCAAAAATAACGTCCTTGCAACTGTGCGAGACGAGGCAGTCGGTGCTCTGATAAACAGGTGATGAACATTTGCCATCTATCTCCTGGGGGAGGGGGAAACAGAAAAACCCACACTTCCCAGATCTAAGAAGCTTTCAAGTAACTTTCGAAACCAAGCCCAAAGCGCAGGCTCTTTGCGCAGCTTCCACAGCTCCTGCCGTGCTGCATCGCGCCAAAATTCCCCAAACCATCCCCCAAGGGAAGCTTTGTCAATACCTTGCCAATACTCCGGCTCTGATACAGACAACTCTCGAGACCCAGTTGCTATTGGAAAACCTGCCAAATTCCAAAAAATGCTGAATTCCTGCTTACCTTCCCTGCCAGTCCCCCCTTGCTGCTGGGATGCAGCGGGGTGACAGGGCTGGGGCTGCTCAGAGGAGGGCTTCAGCTGGTCCATATCAATATCACACCATCGCCTTTAATGGAGCTACAGTAATTTCCAGCAGCTGTGACTTCACCGCCGTGTTTTAGCATGCTTAAGAGGAGTTTTGATTTTAAAACCTGCTATTCTGTGAGGCCTAATCCCACAGTGATGGGCAGGCTGGTGTACGGACACTGCAGCTCCCCGAAGTCTGCCCGTCAACAAGCAGGATTTCCACTCGCATGTGGAAATTCAAAATTTGAGATTGGTGTTTTGCTACAATGGAAGTATTGTATGTGGGACAGAGTAATACCTTCGCTGCCATCTGTTTGTGTCAGGATATTATTCAAAGTAAATAATCAGAGTTTTGCTTCATTTTTTGCCATTGTTACAGTATTTCCTGTATGACTTTGTTTTTTCTTCCTCAGAAGAAATTACCTATTACTTCATATTGAAGCTTTTGAGATGTCTTTTTAAAAAGCAATTAACAAAATTGGAAATTTAAAACCCCTGTTTTCAAACAATCCACTGTGAAGCCTCACAGTAACATATGCAGCTGGGGACATTTTAAGCTTTAACTACTGACATTAGACAAAGAGGAAGGTGACCTGTTTTGTGGAAGTAGATGCAAAAGCTAAACTATCAGAAATGAAATGACGAGTAAAATTGAAATGTAAACGCCTTTCCATTTATTCATCTGAAATGGTGTTACCACGGATTAAATGGGAGAAAATTTTTACATAGGAACTTGTTTGATATGAGAGTGTTCTTCCAAAGTTAGAAGATATTATAGTTTTATAATAATGAAGTTTCTAATAACACAGTTTGGGAGAAAATAGCCTGTTTCTGTGATTAGGAAAGCAGGACATCGAGTATAGAGTATATATAATAATTGAAGAATACATGTACATAGATATTTACAGGAAAAAAAGAAGCATGTTTGTCTGAAGTATATTGCAATAACTAGCAATTAATATTTTTGAGAAGCAAACCTCTCTCCCGGGTCTCCTAATAACAGCTTTTCGGTGCTGACAAAATCCTTGCCCAACAGATGTAACCATGGCTTTATCAAGGACTTCTGGTGACACTATAAACCATAAGAGTGAAAAAACGCTTCCTGCTGCAGACTTCCTGCCTGGGCTGCGGGAGCAGCACAGACCAGCTCCTTTCAGACGCTGTCTCTTTCTCAGGCTGTGTGCTGAACTAAAGCCTCTAATGCAGCACACAGAAGTTTAGAAAAACGCATAAACTGGTAATGCTGTGTCTTCTGCTGTTGCATACGTAGATTTATATAAATACCTTTAGCAAACGTTGAAAGGTGATGGTAAATGTGGTCATTTTATACAGCGTAAGAAAAGCTCCATAATCTATTGTGCTGCGTTAGAGACCAAAATGGTTTTAGACATTCATCATCAAAGGTGGATTTTCTAGAGAAATTAGGGACTCGATGGAGTATTGCAAATGTGTGTGAAGCTGGCTGGCTGCTTTAGGCATGTAATTATTTTAATTCAAGTATGTAAAACAGGTAATTGCACATGGAAAGAGCTAATTGGGCAAATTTTCATTTCCTTTTACCTGTACCAGGCACTCAGGAGAAATCGGAAGAATTGACGGCGAATACGTGCCCTCTGCGTTTCCTACCTGCACCAACTCCAGGCAGCTCTAAGGTTCTGTGCCCTGCTCAGGCTCCCCGCACAGACACAGAGCTGCCTTTGAAGTGAGGAGAGCGGGTAGTTTTCAGTGCCCCCGGCCATGTCGGCCGCTGGCCGCCCCCCGCCTTTCATGCTGCCCCCCGGGAGCCTGGCTCGCTCTTCCCACAGCCCGGGACTCCGGTCTGACTTTTTTTGCAGACTCGTTTTCTGGGCTGCCTCTCATTCTGGTACTTTTCAGACCTGTGCACAAAGGCAGAGAGGAGAAAGGAGGCACGGGATGTGTCTTCCTGGGCTTGTGAAGAGGATTTTATTATTTCTTTTTTTGGTAGAAGTTGCAGTGAATATAGATAGAGGAGGGAAAGAGCGAGTGTGCATATGTACCACGAGATACAGGAATATCTCAATAGGCACTTTACTACACTCTCAGTTTCCCTACCCCTAGCAACATGCTGACAAATCAAGAACTGCCATCCTATATACAGTACTCCAGCTGTCAGCCTTAAGCAGTGCGTCTCCTTGCCAGAGTACAGCCTTTCCTTTGTTTCAGCTTTGAAAATAAAATCACAATTTGTAAAATAAAGGGAAAAGAATTCTTTTCTAAGGCAGGACAGTCGCTAATCCTTTTTAAAGGTTCATAACTGCATTAGCTGCTTTGAGCAAGGAGCCACATACTGAATGATAATGGATTTGTAGTAACAGTATGCCTTGTATTTAATATAATAATAGCCAGTTACATAAAGTCAACAGACTCACTATACTCACCTACTACTTAATTTTAGAACTATTTTCATTGGTTTAAATTATTCTTAGTAAGGGATATTTGTCATCCGAACAGCCTTTGTTTCTACTTGATCATTTTTCAAAGGAGGAAAAAGACTTTTTGAAGATAGCTGTGACTATATAAAATATTTGAAGCCAGCTCAGAGAGGGTCGTGCACTATGTTAATGTCCTAGACTTTCATGTCTTGCGTCTTAGAAATGAGAATAGGTCAAAGGTAACATGAGTTTTCTGGGGCTTTTTAAAAATGCATTGTGTGGGTGTGAGTGACTTACAGAGGCACAATCTGCAGAGGTAGCACAAGTCTTACTTAAAACCATCCACAATTTAATTAAAAGTCATAGATGGCTGTAAGAACAGGAGAACCACTGCTGCGTGCTGGCGGTACACGTACTTTACAAACAGTGGTGGGCATCACCATACCCATTTTATAGATGGAGAAAGTGAGGCTTGGGGAGGCACAGTATTTTCCCCAAGATGCTACAAGTATGAGACACAGCCACTGAACCAAGCATATAAAACCTTTAAAGAATACTGTACAATGGCCATATGACATCTTCTAATGAACAAAACCATGGATCTGCCAGTAATTAGCAAAAGGAGGAACAGAATGGGAAGATACAATACAGTGGGATTAGCTAGGGCTTAGATACTTGCAAGCACTAATATTTTTTGTCACCAAGATGGAGAAAAGAATTTTTGTCCTTTGCTTCATTGTTCAAGAAAAATTCAATGGCTGGATTTGCCCTTCCTCTGGGATTTCTGACTAAAAGGGCAGTGCAGTTGGAATTTCTGTGCGGTAGAGTCAGATGAATTTTCATACATCCCACACTCACGGTATCTGCATCGTGGATGTGTAGCTCTTGTACCGCTTTTCTCGGAAATGTTGGATTTATTCAGCACACAACGTATGGTTGATTCACACGTGTGCAGTAAGTTTGACGAGTCCCGGATACATCAGGTTTATTCTACGTGCCATTAGACAGCACATGTGCACACATTTCTCTCCAGGAAATCCCAGACAGAAATGTATCAGCCCCAGATTAGCTCTTCATAGCCAAGGGAGGGCTGAGTAGATTAGGGAGCTGCTGGCTGTGAGGAATACATTGACTCGTGGCTTTGGAGACAATACCTATCATCCCCAATGCAAAATCCCAAGGGGAAGTATGGGAAATTTCCATTAACGAGTCAGCTTCATTTCCCCCCGTTCATTGCTGTAGGTTTCTTAGGATTGAATCTCTCCAAACGCCCTTTCATCCCACAATGTTCAGGAAGTACCTGCCAGGCTCTGATTTCCTTGAGAAAGGCTGCACCGTGTCACTGAGAGCACACGCAGTTTGGGCCACTGCAGTCAGATGCAGGGGATCTTAATTCAAGGTTTTTTAAAAGAGGAAACAAAGGAATCCTAATTAGATGGAATATTAGAGGCTCTCATCTGGGACGCTCTCATTGTTTGCAAGCCAGAGGTGATCAGAAAAAGTCCATGATTTAAAAAAAAGAATCTCTCAAACTGCTTCTTTAGTTTGCAGGAGCTACTAATTTATAACGCAACAGGACAAAATAGAATGTAATATTTCCAAATTCTACTAGAAGGATGGTATCTTGAACTGAAGTATTTGTTAATACAAGAGTAAAGCTAGTTTGCACATGAAATGAATCCCAATGACAGGAACAAACTCAAGTATTATTAATGTAATATCATACAAAGCAATAAAAATAGTAAGTGCTGCAAAAGCAGGAAATCACAAGGGAAAGTGTCCGCTGCCCCAAGCCTTAAGTTGAATGAGTTCCTAGAATCTTAAATGCTAATTTAAAACTGCTTCATTGCAGATTTATTTTGAATATTGTATCTTGTCAATAGACAAAGGGTAAGCGACACTAAAGCGCTGTGTTAAAAGCAGTCATAGTAATGGAGGTCAGATGTCTCCATAAGCTGAGAAGTATTCAGATGTACTGTATTTCTCTGCTTCACTTGTAGAATTTTCTTCCCCTGTATCTTTTAATTTGCTAAATGATTTGAGAGAAACCACACCACCTACATTTAATTAGCTTTATAAATCAAAGGTGACAATTCTTTAGTAACCTGTATTATTTCCCAGCGTGGCAAGCTAGAAAAATGCTGACAAATTTATTTATTGACCTGTTGTGTTTTGCAAGGACAGCCAATGTTATATTGATCCAGCTATCCAAAATACTGTAGCAGGGGCAATAACATTCAAGTGCCCGTGTCTCCACATAATCACTATTCTGTACTCTCCCTACCCGAGTGATATCCCCCGTCTCTTACGAAAATGCAAATGCTCCCATCCCCCAGACCTGCCCTGCTCTTGCTTTCCAGAGGGATCCTTATTGTTAGAAATTAAACTGCAAAGAGAGCAGAGACCTTCACACTTACTTGGCATATAGTTTGCTTCTTTCATCGGAAGTGATCATTAGTAACTACTGTTGCAACTTTAATTATATCTTCAATAACAGCTCCCCCACCCCCAGCACTTTCTGTAAAACTCCCTTTGTATGGTCCCGGAATCCGATCCTGCAATCCTTCATGGGAAAACCTCTATTGAAGTCAACGGGCTTGACTTTTGATTTCCTTAAGTCTCACTTCTGTAATATATCTATTTAAGGCGTGGGCTTTTCTTTCTGGTGCTTAAAAGTATGAATGCGCAGGAGTCTTTGGGAGATCAGGCTTTCCATTTTTAGTTCCTGATAAAATGAAAAAATAAATGAAGACTTCAGTGTTTGACCTATTGGGATACCTCGCTTGACAATCACTCATGAGTTAGGGTGACAAGGTCACGTTCCTTATTCTTTATTCATTTAACCGTTTTATAATTATAAGTAGCAATGGAAAGCAAGCAATCTTCCCAGTTAATAATCTTCCCAGACCCCAGGGTACAGATCCGGAAAATGGAGGAAACAACAGGGAAAAGTTAAAAATTGTTTTCCATAATTCATTACCATCAGGTAAAGAAAAGAAGTGTATCTTTGGAAATGCATGTTCATTTACATTTCTAGCAAAATCCATCCTGAAAGAGGCAGTCAGCTAAAAGGATACACAAGACATTGAAAACAGGCCTGGAATATTATTATTAGCCAGTTGATGTTCTCTTTTTCCCATGTGCATTTTTATGCAAATATTGTTAGTTTCGCCACCTCCAATGATCCTTAATTCCCACTGAAACGGCTGGGAGCTGAAGGTCTTCATCATCACACAATTATTTTATATATTAAAGCGCGGCTGAGGACGGGAGGTTTGGCTGTCGCAATTGCCGTGTGCGTCTGGCGTTCCCCACACGTATTTTTGTGTTGCAATGACAAAGGCCACGAGTCAAGAAATCACTTTCGCACATGCTCGAGTCCTGCCCTCCTCAAGACCACATTTAAGTGCGTGACCAACTTTTAAGTGTTACCTTGTGCGTGTTGTCAGCCGCATGCTTAAGCGTGGTCTCAAATAGGGATGCATTCCTGAATCCAAATCAATCTATCAAAATAGCTGCAGGTGAAAATTCTTCATACGTGCTTTCTCTGTGTGTAACGAAATACGCGTGGTCATACAAGTACAGGCCTGCACTGCCGCTTATTTCAGAAAAAAAAAGGTAAGTATTTAGTTTTATGTGCTATGCAGCTTAAAAGCTGCCTCTGGAAAGGCAGGATATTTTCTTGAGTGTTATATTGATGAGGTATTTAATGCTCAGAAAGAAGGCTAGCAATAAAATAAACAGCATTTCAAAAGTATAGATAATTTCTGTATTTTAGGCTCTGATATTTTTTCTAGAACATTTCCTTATGAAGCCTTTTCCAGACTAATATGCAAATTTCAAAAAGCAAAATGTTTGTATAACCTCGTAGTTTGAAAAGAAGCAAAGTGATGTGAGATACGCGCTGGGTACCCAGATGGATGATATTTTGTTTTTCTTTGTGAACGTCTTTTGTCCTAAAGCCAGTGTGAAAATCTAGAAGAGGGCCCCACATGATTGATCACCACAAGCATCAGAAGGAAATGATTCACCACAACACTGTAACTGAAACTGCTTCGACACCTGATTGCAAACTTCACACTCGGGGACTAATTAACTGCTGTACCTGCACAGAGATTGCGCTAACGCACAGGACACCTCATCTAATATCATTCCAGCTGTGCATGCCCACTGCCCAGACCGATTATTATTGGTAGAAAGGCAGATTGCATTCAGAAGTGCCCAGAGAAGATAAAATATACATATTTTGTAATGATAAGAAGACATTAAGTTATAGCTCCATTAAGACATTGTTTCAAAAAAAAAAAAAAAAAAGTGTAACAGGATCTTAATATATATATTAATATACCTAAATGAAATACACACTTTTTTTTTTGGTCTCATGATAAGACTGCTTTCAGCTTAAGGGTTTTCCTACTTTTTCCATGAACTTTGTTTTAGGTGTAACAACATTTGTGAAACATTTTCAGAATTGGCAATTTTAGGAACATAAGGTTCACATTGTTTGAATTTAGATATAAAACACTACATGAAATATCATCCAGCCACCCATGCATTGCGCTCATAACTAAGCCAATGTCTCAGCAGATTTATCATCAGAAACACAAGTTTGCAGTCTGCAAACAGAGATAATGTATTCCTAGCAAAGCACTTATACAGAGTGATTAGAAATAATGGCTGTGGGGTTTTTTAGAAAAAAAGGAAAGACAAATTCTATTAAATAATTTTTTAGCCTCAGACTAGTTATATGGCTGCAAATTAATATAGTAAGATATAGGCCAGTGTCCAGCAATGTTTTGTTCTTCTTCACTGTATGGACAATGTCAGTTGTTTTGACAAATAAAATATTTCTTCCCTTTCTCCTCTACTCAATTTACATTAAAAAAAAATATTTTTGAATACTGTGTCAAGCAATAAGAAAAAAAAAACAAGTCCTAAAATTTGGCAAGAGTGTAGAGTGATTTTGCAATAGCAGAGAATGATTTATCCTTTGTTCTTGTTTTCTACATTATTTTGATAGTTTGTCTTGATGAGATGAAGAGATCGGTGAGCTCTTCAGGAAAGCAACCTAAAAAGCCATAAACACAGTGTCACAGTGACATCAATGCGATGCTCCTAAAAATAGCTATGCACAAATCCCCATCACATTCACGGCCTCACCACGAGCAAAGTTCATTATGTACCAATAATAACAGGTACTTTTCTTGCTCATCAAACGTTCTTTTCCCTTTAAAAGCCTGCTAATTCTGTGCATACAGAGGGCTCCAATCACTTCCATCACTATGTCTGAGGGAAGATTTAGGTGAAATATTTTTTTACCCTGCCCTGTAGAGAGAAGGTGTGAATAGATGCCCCAGTCCCAGTGCCTGAGTGGTATTTACAGAAAAAGCGCTGTTTTGCCCCAGTGCAGCTGCACCAGGCAGGACCGCAGCGCCCTCCCTTCAGTCTTCCCACGGGCCTTTCTCACCTCCACGTCCCGAAAAGAGGAAGAATCACTGGCAGAAATAGTGCAGGAATGAGTCAATCCACAGCGGCAAGATTTAAGCAGATGATGACCAGTCATCTCGCAGCCTCGCTGAAGTAAATGCCGTGTTGCATTGCAAGTTTGCCCTAAACTGCTGACTTCTGAAGTTGTTTCCCAATAGGCATGCATATGCATATTTTTAATGTAAATGAGAGTTTGAAGACTAAACCAAGGCTTGCTGTGTATTTTGCTTTCTGAAATCACTGCAACCCTGAGCTCAGTAGCAAACTGCTAATTTCATACTTAGAGAATTCATTTTATGTGTGTAGACAGTTGGTAATTTCATCTACACGTGCTTCCAATATTAATCACAAACATACTTCCTGTTCACAGCGGTTCATTGAGAAAGACAAAGTGTACACCTGAGGTAAGACTTCTCCAAATTTCTCTGGCAATCCAGATCAAGATTTTAGGTCAGACTTTCCAGGTACCTGTACTCAGACATTAGATTCCTGCCTGAGTTAACTCCAATCCTCTGGGAAGAAAAGAAAAAAAACATCTAGTACTTATTAAAATATCACAACCCTAAGAAATAAAGTTCTTCTTCCTCTAACAACAGAACAAGGAGGAAATGTCTTCTAAGATGCCTTGACCACTCAAAGTTCAGCTTTGACCTGAAAACAGCAGCTCTGGAGAGAGAGACTGAATCACCCGGGCCACCTCACTGAGATTCCCTCACCAGGCACGAGTGGTGCCAGCCACGCTGATGGCTTTCAGGTGGAGAGGCTCATGCAGCTGGAGCCACTAAATTAATAGGCCAATTTCATCAATAAGTGACAATTTTCAATCACAATTAACCTGAGTCGGAGCCACATGCAATTGTTTTTCACTAGTAGGCTCTGCTGCTATTATTGCATAAGTATTGTGACTCAGATTTAAAAAATAAATAAATAAAAAAAAATCAAGCAAACACAAAATCCAATAGCTTAGTAGTTAATAAAACTAAGAAAACACAATGCTATGAAAGGACTTTTCTGAGAAGGTCATATGATCATTTCTCAGAATGTGTTTTTCCCTTTTTTATTTGGCTGGAAAAAAAACCCACTATTTTTATTAGCTGTGCAGCAACTGAAAAAAAAATAGTGAGGATATTCACAAAGTTCCCAAGTATTAATCTTCCTTACAATAAATTCTAAGTAGTGAAAAAAATATGCAGGATCATAGAAACATACAAGAAAAACCTACTCACTGCTGTGATTTGAGCCCTGCAGAGATCACAGGGATTAGGACACGGGTTAAACATGGTCTCGATATTCCGAGTGGGTTTCAGTGCCTGCTTCACTGGGAGTTTTTAATGGACTTACTATCTTTTGAACATCCCAAAATCAGTATATAAAATCTATGGCTTCTGACAGGAGAGCAGTGTGAAATACGTTTTTGTATGTGTGTAGGTGAGAACGCTGAATCTCTTACCTGTGGAGCAGAACGAGTGACGTCAGTAACTATTGGAGGAACGTGTCCACAGAAGAGAACAGTTGCAATAACCACCATGACCCTCCCAGGAGGGGATGAGTGGTGGCCAAGGCAGAGCCTAGCCTGAACCCGGGCAATGTGGAGAGGACCAGGCTGGAGCTGTGCTTGGCCTGTAAGCAAGCAGGGGGACACTGATGACACACTGAACCTTTCTAGCCGGGTGAGGGGGGAGCTTTGGCATGTGGAACAGAAGCAGGCTGATGGGGAGAAAGTGGCACGTGGCTTTTCATATCGTATCATATCTTTTCACCTTCCTCAAAAGCCTCCAGTGATGCCACTGCCTGGCTTCCTCCCAGCAGCACTGGCCACTGCCCTCCCAGCTCCTTCTGCAGGTTTATAGCAGAAGGTGCCCATCAACAAACAGAACCATCTCAGGAGTCTTTATTCAGCCCATCAGATCATTCTTCTCACCTGTGTCCGTTCCCCCCTGTGCCAGCCACTCCCAACGCCAGCTCTCCAGGACACATGATTTTACATTAACCGACAGGCATCACCACAAAGAGCCTTTTCACTCTTTACACAGGCACGTTTCTTGACAAAGCCACACTTTACACTTTGCAGATATTGGGCTGGCTCTTCAACTCTTCGCTTGTTTTTTACACCCAGTCAAACTCTGAGCAAAGATTAAATTAAACGTGAGCTAACTTAATGAGTTTTTCAAAACTGTACAGTGAATTTTTCATTGAGGGAAGTGCAGCCACTTCTGGAGTCGAATGCAGCAGCTCGTAAATAACATGCAAAAATTTAGTGCAATAGCAGAGGAAATTTTAGGTGACTGCAATGTAATTTGTCAGTTGTGGACTAATGGAGATTGGGCTGTAACATGCTCTTGCTTTTCTGCCTGTGTTTCAACGAGCATCTTTGTTTCGCGTGCATCCTCTTGTCTAAAATTATTGTACGCTGTGATAGAGGGTGACCACAGGAAAATGCAAAAGAGAAAATATGAAAAAAGAAGTCACAAAAGGACATGGCTGCATATCAAAATGTTGTTCCAAATATACACAGGCAAAATGAAGAAAGATCAAACAAAATTGCAAAAAGAGGATGGAGGAAATAGATGTAAAATTATTTGTGCTGCTTAGCTGATAGGTATAACAGGGTCAATCAGGGCTTTTTGTGATTTATGAGTAAGTGAATAAGGAATTATTTTATCTGTCCATTTCTCATACGTATATTTTATTAGTATGAATTTTTAACTGTGATTACTGAAACTTAAGCACTTATAATAGGAGGAATTAGTATTGCCTATTTATTTTTGAGCAAACTACCAAACATCAGATATAATTCATTCCAAATGAGAAAAGATATCAGTGGCATAGTTAGAAATGATTTCTCTGCTGTAGAGATGCCTATAATAGCCTATGTACATACTGTCCAGTTATGTTTCCAAATTCTAATTATGCAGGCTTCTTAGTCATAGCATTAATAATACGGATTAATACTCTACACATGTATATGACCTCCACCCAAGAACTTGAGAGCACATTTTTAAGGATTCATTTATTGAGCATTATAAGTCAACTTCATAATATGCAGAAACTGAAGATGCAAAGAACTGATGAGATTGAGTCATATGGAAATGCAGTGACTGAGCTAGTAATGGAGCCAGGTCTCCTAATTCTCAGTACAAGCTTTCCTGTATAAAATTTTAAATATTTTGTCAGATTTTTTTTTAATATATTTTCATTGCAGAACTGTTTGTATGTCTCTTTATTTTATAAATAATAATTCAAAGACAACAGAAGTGATGTTTTTCATAGTGTTTCAACTCTAGCAATGTCACTAAGCCTTACAATATTGGGGTTTTTTTTAAGATTCAGTTCTCAGAGGCACAAATGTTCTCATGTGTTTCCATGAGAACCATAAGTACTTCATTGAAGTTATTTCTTTATATCTTTTAGTCTTTCTGAATGAAAACAAAACCTTGAAAATATGAACTGAGAATACATAAAGCCTTAAAAATGACAAACAAATAAAGTGGAGACAATATTTTTAAAACCTAAGGCTTTGGAAAGTCAGTCCTATGACTATTTCTAACACTGTTGCTGGCAACATAGTCTTGGTAGTGTTATACAAATAATGAGGAAAGGCAGTAGCATTTTAAAATCTTCCCACTTGCGTTTTGTCAGTTACAGAGTCGGCAGGTGTAGATTTTAACAGAGGAGAAACTCATCTCCTTGAAACTCATGTTTTCAGAAGATTAGGTTGGGTAATCAAAGACAGAGCCCATTCCTTAGAACAGGCAGACATACAATTGCAAAGGGCTTTGATTTGAGGTATCAAGGTATTATATATATTTTTTCACTCTCTGAATAAAATTATCCACTGGAAAACTGAATGCAACAAAACAGCTTATATAGATGAGTTTGCAGCACATCTGTTCTTTTTTGATCTAAACAGAGCAAGAATCTTACTTGGTATCTTGACATAACACACTTCATCTTTGTATATGTAGCGAGATCTTCCCTCTTATAAACAAACCTCTTCCTGTCGCCTTCATTTTCTTCTGGTATCATCTATAGATCAGCATATTTGTATTACATACTTTTGAATTTTCTTTTCCTTCTCTGCAATATGCTCTGCTGACTTCAAATTGAAATGAACTAAAATGTTTCTAGGTGATACATTGGTAGCAACTGAGGCTGGTTTAGATTATCCATAATCATTTTTATGGCCATGTGTAGGTAAGTGTGTACAGGTATGTTCGTGGACGCAAACTGCAATCTGACTTAGTAAAATCATCTTTGATCAAGGCCTATGAGTCAATTGTAAAATTCTACTTGAGTTCAGTGGGGCTTGGATTGCATCCATATTATTCAAGGAATGAAAAACCTCAGTAGCAAGGCCAAACCTAGGAGCTACTGCCCACCTTACCCTGCAAAAGTAAACACATACAAGAAGACATACAATTAAGCACAAGGAGTTTAGTTAAGCACAATCCAGAGTGGTTATGAGAACAAGTGGAGATAAAAATTATCATGATGGCTATACTTAAGGAGAAATAAAGAAGTTTGCAGCCATTGTGGTCACCTGGAACACCCTTCCAAGGGAAGCTTTGAGGTGAGACTTCATATGACCCGGTGCCAGAGGTGGACACGCTGCTCTTGGGGTGAGGCTCTGCTGCTGCTTAACTTGCCTGAGGTCTGTCCTGCTGCTGAAGGGCTGCTTCTGCCTCTCCAGCCCATCCTGTTCCTACCAGCCTGGACCTCTAGACCTGTCTAGTACAAAAAGAACCTTATCCTTCATGTTCCAATCATTCCATAGCCGTAAGATGAAACCCTGATTTACAGGGACTTTCAGACACTGATATGAGTCTACCCTGACCAGGGACTTCCAGACCTTTATGGGAATTGCAGCCAGAGCTCAGTGCTACCCACAGCCATTCCCATAGGCTGGTCTCCAGAAAGGACAGACAAAAGGACCACCATAGTGCTTATGTTGGGTAGGAAGGGCCTCACCTTCCCTCAGTTCCCTGTTACTCTGACACAGACTTTCACTCCTCTTATAGAGCAGAGCTCCTCTCTTATAGGGAGGTTTCAGTCCACTGTAATTAGATTCCACGGATTTAATCCCCTGGGAATGTAGCAATTACCATATACCTGACAAGTGCTAAATGCTGCATTCCGAGGGGATTATCACCTCCGGCTGAACAGAGAGAAAAGGGGAGGGGAAGAGAAATTTCCACTTCCCCATGGGGTGGGGAGTAGGATGAAAACTGCCTGATTTGCTGCAGCTGCTGGCTCCGGGTAGGGCAGGAGAGAGCAGGGCATCCAGGAGAAGGCTTTCCTGAGAAGGACCAGACGAAATGTTTATCTCTGATAAAAAGAATATGGATAATGCTGCACATGTGGGTCGCCCTTCTTGGTTCTTGTGGTGCTTGCTCCAGCTGGTGTGTGTTTATAGAGGGATTTTTATAAATACTGTTGCTACACAGAGTAAATACGCTGCAGAATAAGTGAGATTAAGACAATTGGTTTAATAGACTTCAGAAATAACTGAGATGAAATCAAAATTGTATGCACAAAAATATAGCATTGGCAAAAAAGAGGCATTTATGTAATGTTTTTGCACCCTGTGATACACAATTTATTATGGCTTGTTAAAAAGCTCAGAGTTGATATAAAATTTCTATTCTTTTGCATTATCTTATCTCAGTTATTTACAAGATTCACAGTGATGTTGTGAGGGCATCGTTCATTGTTGAAAGACTGCTTGGGATCATCAGATAAAAGGCATAATTGAACAGCATGATAATAGTAGCATTTGTATATACCAACATTCACTGATTCTGAATTGGCTGATTCTGAAGCGTTTTGCAGGTTTAGCAAACTGAAATTAAGGGACATCTTCTCTGCTGGTGTAACCAATGTTCCTCCTAGCGAGATTGTATCAGGCCAGATCCAATTAGAGGTAAAGGTCGTCAAAGTAAAATAACTTGATTTTGATATGAGCACCCTGCTGTTGCAAACACTGTTGCTGGGACTCTGATGAGCAGAGTGGGGTAAGATCAGCTTTATGTTTCGTGGCTATGACAACATTTTGTCCCCAAGAGCAAGCATGCTGTACCCTGCTCAATGCAGTTGGGGAGGGAGCCACCCGCTGAACTACTTACGCTTCCTGCCACACCTCCCACCAAGTCCTTAGTGCAGAGAAACAGCCTGCCATGTGGCTGTACTGCACCGGTTACAGCAGCAAACCCCTCCCGAGAGATACAGCTTGTCGGGGCACTACCACACTCTTCTCCTAGAAGTGAAAAAGTACTGCCGTATTTAAGTATATTATATATATATATACACTGTATATCTGTTACGTTATTGTGGAGAAGTGAGAACACAGAAAGAAAAATAAACCCAAAAACATTTCAACAACGGGTGAGAGTCAATCAGGTCGGAGGGTAAGCAATTGCTGGAGTCCTGGAACAAACTGAGCAGGAGAACCTTCACTGCACTTGCACTAAATCCATTTATGGCACTGAAGTTCAATCCTGTACTTCTAGTAAGGTTTAGCCAATTTTATTACATGAAGTGAAATTCATTTAGATAGCTGTATTAAACCTGTACTAGCATTAGAATTTATGCACAGCCCTACAAACGCACACCTGTGGCATGGAGGGACAGCAGTGGCTGACACCAGCACAGACCACCTGGCTTGCTTGGGTTCGCAGTGGCATCAGTGAGAACGGAGGAGGGATGTGGTCCTCACTGCACTAGCAGGAGCCCTGCCATACAGACAGCAGCACCGGGAAGGCTCTGACACCCTGCTATCATGGGTTTATGCTTTATGGGAGAAAACCCAGCTCTGCTTATACAGATGCTTGTATGCCAAGAGCATATATAGGTCCTGAAATAGTATTGTTAAGATTTCAGGATAATAAGCCGAGCTTTTTGTTGGTGTTCCATGAAGGCCAAGGTCACGTATATCTCCATTTAATGCAGGCGAGATCCATAAAGGGTTTGTCAAAGTGTCATGACACCATCTGTGTTCTTCATCACATATAAATCCATTGTATGACTGAAATAAATCCAGTGCAGGGTGTGGTGTTTCTGTGTTTCCTAACTCATTAGCAAGACTTTTAAGATTACTCCTGTCTTTCAGTAGCATGGTAAACCTGTTTAAACAAACAAAAAGAAAATAATTATTAATTGGCTAACAGCAGTAGGTCACTTGGATTTCTTGAAAATCTGACCTACTAGGATAAATCCCTGGATAGCAATAGCACTGTGTGCTTCTAATTCTCATAGCTCTTCTGAAAATTGGATTCAGAGGTGCTAATACAATTTCTATTAATGTTCCCAGGGACGTCTCAGTTCCATATGTCCTGGGACACAACCTGCTAATTCTTCTCTCTCTGTTAGCCCTTTACCAAGTCACTCTGCTTAGGGCCGATACCAGCATCGATGAGGCATGCAGTTGGCGAAGGCGATAGAAAGGAATGGGATGCAAAACAGGGAAAATAGTCTGTAGGATTGTACCTGTGTCAGGCCAAGGGAAGGCACGTCGAGGCCACTCCACCCCAGGAGGTGTTGACATTTCTGCTGGCAGCGTCATTCCTACCCCTTTCAGGCACCCAGGAATAGCAAACCAAATCATTCCCTGCTCTCCCCTTGTCTCCTCCATCCAGTTCCACCCATATTTGCTAGAAAAGCATCCTGGCCTTGGCCAAACTGTGGTCCTTTATTCCTGGAGCAACAAATTTCAGGGCAGTGGACGTTCGTGGCCCGCTTTGAGGCAATTTTGATTCTTTCAGACTTTTATAGTTATCCCAGAACACAATTCTGAGATTTACCTGCCCACTTACCCCCATCACCTCCCTGCAGTCAGCAGGGTAGGTCAGACCCCTCTGCATGTGAAGTCTTGTCCCCGTTGAAATCAGTTTGAAACCTTCTACTGACTCCAATAAAGTGAGTTTGCTTCTTAGCTAAGAGAAATGTTTAAAAAAGATAGGAAGAGCCTATTGACAAGTTAATCCTCTCAGTGGCTCTGGGCTGACATTAAAACTGTTGCAACCAAACCCAACCAGCTAATGACACCAAGGTAAAAACCTGTTCTTGTCTTTGCAAGCTGTCCCAGGGCTTTGTCTTCAAATGGGGGGAAGGAACTGTATGCTCTGCAAGTGAATGAGACACATGCATGTGATCAGGCTGATCAGAGCATGCAAAACACATTAGAACAAAACATACACTGAGGTCAAAGCAACATAAAAATGAAAGCGTTTTGTGTTCCTCATTTGCTTGACTCATTGAATATATGGTTATGTACGTGCCTGAACCAGACTTGGCTTATTTGCCTTACATGCTATGGAGTTGCATGTAATTACCTATACTGTTCCAATCGGCACCTGTTCTGCAGTAATTCTGAATTAATGTATTAGCCAAAGCCTCAAAGGGATGAACAAGAATGTTAGCTGAAAACTAGTTGCTTCTAATTGTCATGAAAACAAATGTCAAAAGAACATGTGTTTCTACTTAGCCAACTCTGCTTACTAGGTTTGAAGCTGTTTTGTGTTAGTTTCTACTATTTAAATTAAATGTTTTGTCTCTAACATACTTGATGTGGCTTTAAGAAGCTGTGCTTCCCCCCCATCCCCCTTATGAATCTTAATGTTTGGCTGGATTTGTTTGTAACATCAGACAAAAGACTGGCAGGCTGCGCCAGAGTGACATAGATTTTATGTTGAAACAAAGCGAAGCCAAAAAAAAATCAATTAGGGGTCATTAAAACCCAAACTTTTCAATGAAAGAAATACTGTAATGGAATAGTAATACTTTGGGGTTTAGGAGTTCTTTTAATTCCTGAAAGAGCTATTTTGCACTGCCCCTCCTCCACTTCATCTCTGTGAATCTGCTGTGTTGCAGAATGAGTCAGCTCTGGAATATCCAAACTCCACAGCTGTGCATTAGCATTTGGGAAGAGTATCACTGGGAGTTCATATTTTACATGTGGAAGCAGTGACGCTCTTTTTCAAGCCACGGAGAAAGAATGGTTCAAAACACAACACATATAGATACAGCACTTGTCCTTCAGCAGCACTAAAGCAACTTTCTAAGGCAAGTTTTCTACAGATTTCCTTGGGGCAACAGCATGGCCCACCATGGAGATAGAACAAGCAGAGCAGGGGCAGTTAAGAGATTTTTCTGTACAGCACAACTTAGTATTTGATGTCTTAAAAAGTAGATGTCTGATTTTTTTCTTCTTTTTTTTTTTTTCCTATTACTCGTTCCTTGAGGCCATCTCATTACAAAAGGAACACTACATCTTTGTTTCCTAAGGAATGGAAGATCAACTTCAGTTCCTTCCATTACAAATGTATTATTAGAAAAGAAAAATCCTGCTAATCACAGCACTTCACTGGAGCTTGGCAATGGAGTTACGATGACACGTTAAATCAGCAGTTCCCAAAGATGAGCCTGTGACCCAGCTGGGTTCACGACCTGGAAGTGCAGAAGGAAATGGGCACACAAGCCCAGAACAGGAATCACAAGCTGAAAGCTTGGAAACTACCATTTTGCATAAAAAACACAGTAGTGACAATTACACTTTGTACCTGGAGGAGAATGCAGTCACCAGCACAGACCTGGGAACAGCAGCGAGACTGTGACCGGGGCGAGGGCTCTGGGAAAGGAGCAGGACAAGGGAGCTACCAGGGGAGCCTGGAGGCCATTTGGGGGGGACACAGGGCTCTCTGGGGGGCTGAGCCATGGCTGGGTCGGGGTCCAGTGCTCCCCAGATGGAGCAGCCCCTTGGGAGCCACAGCCACTGCTGGCCCGGGCTAGGGCAGTGAGGAGCATGTCTCCTGGCCGTGTCAGCTGTGGCGTCCGAGGGCAAGGAAGGCAGGGACAACGTTCAAATGTCCAGCTCACATCTGGGCTGCATCTGTCCCTGCTTACAGAAGCACATTTTGGAAAGACAGGCTCACGAACACGACTCCATTTATGTAATCTGTGCTGTGCCCGCAGAAGCACAAGTCCTCCCCCCATGTGCTGGTGGGATGTGCTTTTTTATGGGTTTCAAAGTAAATTGTCATGTTGGTGTAAAATTAAGCTGCACTTAATGGGTGAATGTTAATTTACACCAGTGGAGGATACAGCAAATTCACTTTTTAAGTAGAGATCACTAGGGTTTCCAAATATATTAAAATGCTCTGCACCCAGTTTGCATTTGGGAGTGAGGAACCTGCTGTGAGCTGCCAGAGCGCTCATGGCAAACGCATATTTCCGTTTCACTTTGCTCAAATGCAGACATATTTGTGCAAAAGCCGCCGCCAAGTAACCTGCAGGAAAGTAGGGAGGATCATATTTTGCACATGAGGGAATAGAACAACTTCAGTGCAAGCTACAGTCGTTGTGTCAGGGAATAATTAAGTCTCTTGGAGACTGCCCTGTAGCTGCTTTTCTTTAAGGACCGACACCATCCTTCCCAACACAGTAGTTCTGCTGCACTGGAGATTTTATTTCAGCAGGAATTCCGTACCTTTAATTTGAACTATGTTAAGTGTTCATTAGTATAATGCAAAACTGCATACAAAAGACTTCGTTTACTGGATAACCACACCATAAACATGTTTTGCCTGGATTCTGATGGATGATAAGATCTATTCACAACATTATTTACAACAGGATGCCCAGTGAGTAATCCTTACAGTAAAATCTGCACCACCGTGCACACAGCCAAGGTAAGGCAATTCCTAAGCTAATATATTTGACATATGTCATTTTAAAGAATGGCAAGTGAAAAGGGAAGACTTGGTGTCTGAGGAGACACCCTCTATTAAATTACACAGGTGAGAACAGCAATTTTCTGTACACCATAGATGGCATGAGTAATATGGCAAATGTCAGTTGGATTTATTGAGATCTGCAGAGAATATATTTGTCTTACAAAGGGAAAAGGATTTAACTTACACATCTAATTTGTCATGAGGCTTTGGAAGCCATTTTAAAAGTGGAGTAAGTATCTCTGTAGCCTTTTTCCAGTCTCTTCTTTTTATACTCCTCCTCCCTCCTTGAATCTGGCACTTATCCCAAAATGCACACCATGTTCAAGAGAGGGAAAACACTAACCCTGTATAATTTGAATAAATGAGCTCTACATATATTGCCACTTTTAGTTCAAATTATGCAAAAATCCAAGATAAATGAGACTGAGCATAAAAGCCCCTTAGTGTTTAATTATAAATACAAAAATGGTGTATTTTTCCCAAACAAGAACCTTTTTTTTTTTTTAATTTGCATACTCTGTCGACTTTTGACCTGCAATAAAAATGTAACACAAGTTGGTAAGTGACTGAGTCAGAACAGGACCTTCTGTTTGCATCATTCCTCCTGCCTTCTGGAGTTTCAGTCTTTAGCAATTTGCTTAGATTTATAGTCGTCCACTGAGCAGCTACAGTGTGTGACGAAAAGCTCGTCTTTAAACATGTAAACTGTTAGATTAAAATTCCTGGGCTTCAGGATATGCAGAAACTCCATGGGTCGAATTATAGATAATAAGTACGGATCAAACCCTGAGATCCTTTTGGCCTGAATGTGTTTTTTCAAGCACAGCTGTAATAAACAAGCAGGATGCCTCCCGCGGCACTCGGCTTCCAGATGTGTGCCCAGTGCAGTGTCTGTTCGGGGACGGAGCTCGCTTACAGCTCCAGTGAGCAGCATAAGGAATGAGAAAACAGTAACAGGACAAAATCAGGACTAAAGTTTTCACTCAGCTGATTTCTACTCCAACTGATTTCTACTCCCTTCTGTTTCTGTTTCTATTCTGTTTTCTAAACTATATGAGTTGTCATTAGAGAAATGGGATCCAGATATTTCAGTGTTTCAAGATAATTACTTGGGCTACAGACTTTTCCAGTTATTAATCTACACAGATAAAAATGCTAGAACATCTATATTTTCAAAGCATTATACGATTGTTGATAACTTTTATAGGCATTAAGTTAGAAAATACTATGAAAATCAAACACCAGTTCTTTTTGCCTGGATTGTATTTGTTAAAAAATATTGGAATTGTCAACCTGGTGTTTTCATCAGAGAGTCCCTACACTTGCCTTTACTACGCACCCAGAGCCTGCAGAGGAGCAAGGAGGACTTAGCCTGGACTGGCAGATCCAGCCATTGCTCCCAGCCATGGCAACATGGAAATATTAGCAGCTGCTAATTCCTAACCCATCCTGGTTTTCATTTTAAGGAAAATAATATTTTCTAATGAAAACAGTGCAGTAATTCAGCAATCAGAGCAGACAGGAGGTGGTAAGGTCTGACTGGATCTGGAGGCAACTGTATTTTGTCTCTTCCAATCAAGGAGAAATTCTATTGCAGAACTGGCTCCCATCTCACTGTTCTATAATCTTCCAGGTAATTTCAACACATTTACCCATATTAACGCCAAAATATGAAGGCTACAGGTAACATAAAAGTTAAACAGCCAGTTCTCCTTACATTTCTCCAATCTCTCTCCCTTGTTTCAGTAAGCCCTTAATCATGCAAAGAGCTCTGGCTACTGACCTCAGTGGGACCTTTTCAGTAATAGAAGACCCCAGGGGTGCAAAGGTAGCAATGCTGGATCTGCTTCCAGTTCATATTTAAAAAGAAAAAAAAAATAAAATATATATCATTTAGCCAGACCCTGGGAATCACAAAAATGAAAGGGGGAAGGGGAAATGGTGCTACAACAGTAGCTGATCACTGCTTTGTGTATTTTCAGTCCAACCACTGAGTCAATACTGTTTCAATACTAATAAGGCCATTTTGCTTTCCCAGGCTGAGTTTAGCTTTTGGGTCACAGAACCATCCCAATGGACCTGTCCTAAGGACTCTGCCTTCAAGAAGCCGCGTGGCTATCAGCAAGTCACTGATCCTGGAGCCAGGAATCCCTGTCGTGTGCCTACAACCTGGACGAGCTCCCATGTCTACCCCTCTGAGGTGTCTGTCCACTCTGAAAACGAGGGATGAAGCCATGGGACAATGGGCAGAGGGTCTGTTGTGCCCCACAGCTGGGTGTATGTCAGCTTTCTTCTCCCCGTGTAGCGAAAACCCAGGAAAGCAGGAGTGGAACAGAAGCCAGCACTCCGTGCGTTCACTCTGCTGCAAGAGCAGATTCCTTGATAAGGGAAGCTTGCTGTGGAGCAACCCTCAAAGTTATTGGACTAATCATATTTCTGGTTCATTTCCACAATTACAGAAGAGGTCAAGTGGATCCTTCATTTTAATGAGTTGACTAAAATCTGGCAGCGACTTGTTATGAGGCAGATAATTTGTAAAAGCAGTGTGTGGTTTAGATCACATCTTCATTCCACGTTGAATGGTAATAAACGAGTACCTTTCTGTGGAAATGCTGCCTCTTTTACAATGTCTGTTAATTTAGGTTCTATTATTATACATTATGGTTGATGTCTGGTCTGCTTGTACACTGATTTCATTCTCTGTATTCTAATTTTAACTGATTATAACTGAGTGGGAAAGTGCAAGTCCTCCACTTGAAATTCAAAAGAAAATAAATGGATTTTTTATGGCCTGAAGAAGCGATTCATTACTAAATCATTTATCTTTGCAGAAGGAGTGTCTATATTCAATATGCCTTCCCATTGCCCTAATTTTATTTCTCCGTACGTACGCTGTGTGCTTACAAATAAATCTTCCACTGATAGGCTTTGCTTTTGAAGGTCTGAACAAGAGCATAATTAACAATATTAAACACATATCAAAGGTTGTATATAAAGCTTGGACATTGCTGTGTCTTCCCCAAAAACGAAACTTGGATTAAAATGTAAAACAACAGTGTATACTCCTGGGATTATCAAAGGCGTATTGCACCAAGGGGAAACGGAGCAGAGATACACATGACCTTTAAACAGACTCGTTCGTGCTTTTTGGCTTACTTCAAAGATTTCTTAAGGGGACGAGAGAGAGTCATTAAGAAAGAGGGGAAGGAGGAGAAGCATTAAGATTGTTTAAATTGCTTTTTCTTAATTCCAAATTGTCTTTCTCTAGTGAATCCTAACTTCGTTACTTATATTGCATTTCAGGCAGTGCAATTACATTCTTACCTTCAACAAAGAATGAACTTTGGACAGTATTTTGAAGGGTTTACAAATAAAGTAAACAGCTCTGTTGCATAAAACATATGCATCTGAGGCAGAACTTCCTTCTTCCCAGATTAGACACATTCATGTAATTTAATTTGTAAGCTGCTTCAGCTGCTGTTTGAAAACGTTTGTTTCCTGTTTGCAATAAATAGAAGTTTAAAATTCACAAACAAACCCCACACAATTGTTAAACTTTGGTGATTCTGTTAAAGTTACATCAAATGCTGTCTTTACCAGTTCATATATTAAATATGGGCTTTCCGTTGCAACTTGAACTGCTTTGTTCGGGCTGGATTAAATCCAGATAGGTTATCTAGTTTAGTTATTACTGTATTGTTCAAGTGGTGCTTAACTGTGTGTTTTACATTCAAGTGTAGAAAAGGGAGGAGGGGGGAAGTTTGCTAATTTTACGTCTTCATTTAAAAAAATCAGAACATTTTTACATACTCAAGTTAAAAATTAACAAATCAGAATGTTGGACTTTTAACTCACTAGTCAAAGACAACGTAAGGTCGGAATGTATTTTAACTACAGGATTGAAAATTTATGTGAAAATATGAGAGCCACTTCCAGATATAATACTTCAAAGATGCCACATTTATTAGAGCTGACTTAGGACCTACTGCAAGCACTGGTGAGAGATCTGTCACCTTTACATCCCTGGGTATTGCACATGGCTCACACAGCTAATGCAGTCTACAAGGTAGAGTCTGCAAACAGTTGAAAATAACATTTGGTTTTTACATTCAGTGTTGTGCCCCATTTCATTTGCTATTTGTGAGCACCGGCATGAATGAGTTTTTTATTAGCAAGGATATTAGGGGATGGGGAGAGAGGGTGGTTGTGTCTATAACTGACTGTTGCCAAGTAAATTTGGTATTTACTATTTATCATACTTTCACACTTTAATTATCCAAACAGGGCCAAAAAAAGAGGCATGTCATATGACCTAGGTCCTAGGGGACGGATTGTACATACCAAATAATGAATAGAGAAGGGAAAAGCTTGGGAACAATTAGTCGGTTGAATTTGGTTTGAATAAATAGTTGGTTAATGTCTAGATGGTGATTCCGATTCTGCATCTGCACGTGACCAAAGAAAAGAAGCCAGAACAGCACTCTTCTGTGCTGCAGCCTCTGGGAGCCGAGGCAGAGGACTAAACAACCTCCTGCCTTATGTTTTAATGTGCTCTATCTGTATTAGTCTAAACAATTGGGGATGCCATTCCCAAGTGTTCAGAAGTCAGGATATCCTTCACCCTCAGACCCCCAGCTGGCTTAGGAATCATAAGGTTCTTAGAAAATACAACTATTATTAATTTGTTTTTAAGCTGCTTGGCTGCATACAGATCTCAATTTTAACTTTCCTCTGAAATAACAAATGCAGACAACATTTTTTAATTAGGATGTAAAATCTTACACTTAATCGTGGGACTGATAGATGGAGCTTGGAAAAAAAAAAAAAAAAAACCAAAAAACAAAAATAAATCCAGGAATTCATCAAGCATTGCAAAACGGGCAGGTGGAGGGAGAGCATCTCCTAGCAGCTTCCCCCGGGCTCTGCCAGGCCGGAGCTGGCTGCCTGCTGACGCCTGCCTGTGCCACTGCTGGTCAGCACGATTGTTATCTCCATTGTACAGGATAAGCAAACTGAGTCACTGAGTTAAGATCAGAACACGGGAGTTTTGGCTTACTGCTCTATCTGCAGCCTCCTAGACTACGCCAGACTAGCTACTGCTTTCTATAACGACATAGACAAATAACATTAGACTTTGGCACAAATCAAAATTTACTACTTGGGTCTGGATGTGACTTTTACAGTTCATCCTTATTCCTGTACCAAGCTGAAAGAAACCCCTGTGCCTGGTGACATCTGAGGCCGGACAAAGGTCCAAGTGGTAAGATTATTGTGCTGTGATATCAAACTTCTCCAAAATGAGCTGAGTTCCCAGAGATTTCTCAAAGCAGGACTTTTACAGAAGTTAGCTCTTGATGTCATAGTGACAGGTACTATATAAAAACCTGAGAAAGTCAGAAGAGGACACAGGATTTTAGGGTACTGCTAAACCTCGTAATTCACATAGTTTAGGCATTTGGCAGAAATAATGGTATAGTGTGCAGAGGGCAAGCCGGAATGTTGGCCAGCACTAATGCTATTTTTAGGCATATTAAGGCCCGATCGTTTGCCACCAAAATTAGTGGGAGACTCGTCCTGAGTGCCCCACCGCGCTCAGAGATCAAAAGCGGCTCTGGGCTTCCTTCAGAAAGGTCCACCCTTTCTCCCTCCCCCCAAGTTGTAATTAGGTCTCTCTCTTTCTCTCTCCTCCAGTTGCGGTTGTTCCAAATTTGCTGACCTCATGTAATTCCTAATTTGACAAGCTGGCTTTTTTTTTTGGCTATTTTTGTCATAACAAGTTCAAAACAGAACAGCCTGTCTTTAGAAGCCTCCATTCATAGGAATGTTGGGACATTTCACGCAACACAACACCGCCACAGAGGAAACCCAGCTTTGTCTCCATGAAAATAAATGCTTGCAAAGGCAGCAAAACAACAGGAGGGGAAGCTGCTTTCTTTTTGTTCCAAACAATTTTGCCAAGAGCACACACACACACAAAAAAAAGCACCTTGGGGAAACAAAAGATGAACTTGTTAATAAGAGATAAGTTATTGGCCTTGCATTTCGGAGGAAAACAGAGGTTCTTGGATGCCTTTTATTTATATAGCTCAAATATTTCCTCCTAAAATATGTGCTGCTTAAGAGTCAAACATTCAATGGCAGGAATTACTAGAATGCTGATGTGTTGTTTTGGATTTTTTTTAAGTAAGAAGTGCTGTTTGTTTTGGAATTTGTTTTGAAGTGATTTTTTTTTTTGGTTTTTGGAACAACCAGAACTAGCCGATGTCTTGATTCTTTTATGCTTCTGCTTTGTTTGGCACCACTAATATCCTTGTTTTCCTAGTAACATTATTCTTTTTTTCTAAGTTAGTTGCTTGGTGACTGCTATTACTCTCCATGTAGCTCAGAGTTCAATAGCATTTTTACTACTGCCCTTTACAGAAACAAAATTAGTCAGAAAATCTCTGGGAACTTTTTTTTTCCCCTCTTATATCAAAATTAATCAAAATGCTTGACCCAGCCAACTCACTTTATGGCAGGAGACCCAGTCCTGCTTAGGCAAGGGCTAGCAGTGAAATGTTCTGTTTTTCTTGCTAAAACTTACTGGTAAAAAATTGCAAGTCATATTCAGACAAAGACCTAGTTGAGTAGAAGAAACTGCATCCATCTTGCGGTCCTGTGTCAGCACAGTTACGTCACTGATGAGTCAGTAACTACAGTAGCTATATTAGCAAAAGTCAGCAGTTGTAGCAGCAGAAACTTATATAGTAACAATTCAGCCTTACTTCAACTTATAATAGCTCAGTCAGAAGGAGGATCACAGCACACGACTGACGCAGAGCCACTTCACCCAAGTGCGGTTGATTCCCCGTTACAGCTTAGAGCAGTGGTACCAGCAAACCAAAGTGATGAACTGATAGGCTTGTGCTGGCATGAAAGCTGCATGGGGGGCAGACCTGGTCCCATCAAAGTCAACATGTCCCACCAAAGTCAATACATATGGTAATTTTAAAAAATACTTAGTAGGATCTCCAGGATGGAGGTAGATGCTGGGAAGTAATGTTTGAACCTATCAGGGTTTATGCAGCCAATGCTTTTATTATCAGCTCTTTAGCTTCTGCATCTAGTGTCCCTGCTAGTCTTTCAGTAGGGAACCAGCTACCATTACACTGAGGAATGCAACATTTTGGATAGTTTTCCATGCCTGAGTGACCACAGGACTTACTGTATTTACTGGAGTTGTACTGCTAAAGAGCATAGATGGCACAATAGGAACCCAAGGCAAATCTGAAACCACATTTCCCTTTAACAAATAGGGCAGGAACTGCTGGATAGCCCAGAAGTTTCCATGGGAATTTTATTGGAACTAGATAGGATGATTCATATGAAGAAAAATGTAGTTTTCTCTCTTTCAGTGTCTCTTTCCATGCAGAATAGATCTAGCTTAACACTGGCAAGCAAGAGCATTTGGACCTTGTGATTGCTTATGTTCTGGCTTTACTTTTTTCCCTTATCCACTTGTACAGAAGATAAGAACAATAAACAGAAAATGTACCACAGGGGAGGAATGCTGATTTCATCTTGCCACTTAAGTAATAACAATCTGCTCTGATTTAATGACGACTGAATAAATGACAACTGGTTGCATCTTTGCAGCACTACAAACCCAAATAAGTTTTGTATTGTATTTTGATTTTGAAATTGTGCCCAGTTTCTGTTCAAATTCTTCTAGTAAAATGAACAGATTTTTGTATTATTTCCAATCTGCTTAGATTTATTCGTGAAAACATTTTTAATTCCAAAATGTAAGCACACTATATTTTACAGTTTTGTTAGTCTGCAAATTGCAAATATTGCAACCCATTGGTGTCATAAAGCCACAAAGGAAAAGAATAAATCCTCTGAAATAAAACTTCAGAATACTATAGTATTCTTTTGCTGTAACAGCAAGCTTCTCCCAGTTTTCCTTCTGACATTGTTCCAGAACCTGTTAAAACTCATAAATCAAAGGTCACAATAGCTCTGAAACTCACTGACACTGTGGTATGTTCTTGATTGTTGGTTTTGTTTTTTCCTGCTCCTAAGGAGAACATTTAATTAATGTTTTTAACAAATAGGTGAATAACTTAATGGCTGATCTGTTGGGGTTTTTTTTGATCACAGAATTGGAGCTACTTGTAGCAATACAGTTTATTCTCGTGAGCCGGAATAAAAGTTTTGGCCTCTTGGAACATACCCAAAACCTAAGTCTAGTTTATAACAAGCAGATAGCTTAATCAGGAACTTTAAGATGCATCTACTTGACTAGAAGGATTTTTTAATTGGTTCCCCTGAATCAGCAAGGATATGCTCACGTCCATCTAAATTTTCCAACTATCCCCACTGCATCTGCACTTAACACAGACCCAAGGATGCTCCAGTTTCTCCTGTGGATGGGCTGCACCTAATCTAGTTTCTATCACACAGGGCATCCACCCTTTCCAGGGTCATTCCCTAAAACAGAAAATGATGAAACCTAGAGGCAGCCTGAACCTGGGTGGCTGTAGGCAATCTGAAGGATACAGGTGGCGGTGTGGGTGAAGTGGGTGCTCTGCACTTCCTTGATCTCTAGGTCAGGCTTCTAGAAAAAGCACTGTCATATCCTTCAGATCAGGAGTTCTGAAGGTAAAAAATAGCCACAAAATCCCAAATCACAGCTGCATGTCAGATAAAGTTGTATAAAGAGAGGTGATACTGCTCTGATGGCCCTATAGTCTATCTATACAAAGCCAAATTTTGCCCTTTATTGTAGCTACTAGTGTCCTATTCTAAAAGCAAAGGCGCAGCAAAGAGTGTGTTATGGGCTGGTGCATATAAGAACTGAGCTCAGAGAGGAGACTGTAGTGGACATATATTTTAGCTAGCTCAAGTAAACAGTTAAACTAAGGTGGCAGAAAAATTTAGAAAATTTACCAGTCTGCATGTAGGAACACTATGGACCCTTATTTAGAAGATTTCACATCACACCTCCTAGCGTAGAGAATATTCTTAAGTATAAACATAAATTCATATTAAACTCTTTGTTTCTTGGCAAAAGATCCATCTAGAGTCAAATTTTCCTACAATGTTTTGATTTGTTAGTTGAACCTGATTTACTAAAGCGTTTCAGAAAACTTGCATCAAAAATATAAGATTTTTGCCAAATAATCTGCAGCATTTGATATTTGAAATACAGCTAGCAGTTATTTTTCTCAATCACCAACATTTTATTAAAACTGATGTGGCAGTTAGTGACTTTGGTAAACTCCACGCTTCAGGAGCATGTGATCACTTGAGACTTTCAGTTTCCCTGTATAATGTAAAGCAAGTCTCTAGCCCTCATAGCAGCTGGAAAATCATGAACCACGTGGGTTCAAGAATACAAAAAGACAATACAGAGACCTGAATTTTATCATTTTGCCACAATTCTGCAGGGTCTGAATCCTTGAGTTTGCAGTACTGGAACAAAGTCACACAAAGCCTTTTCTGTTTGCTGTCTGGGAGCCTCATCCAAAGTCCATTAAAATCCAAAGTACTGATTTCATTGACTTTTCTAGACTTTGGGGGAGAATTAAAACCCAAAATGCGCACAAGAGTTCCAGGGCCATGGGAGAAGTCCTGTCCCCACCCTCTGCCTTTGGTTCAGGCAGGTTTTTACCTGGTGTGTGAGTGCTATCCTGAACAGGAACGGCTTTTCTGAGTTGGGGTTAAAGTGCACTAATCTCTCTGACACAAATACTAATGTGTGCCAGTTTTAGAAACTTTGAACTTTTTCTCCAAACATTTGTTCCCTAACTCAGTCACACATATGTTCTCAGAAAGCAAAAGAGAGACGGGATACAAGTAGAGCCAAAGGGAATGAGTTCAAAAATTTCAGCAAATATTAACAGAACGTATTTATTTATTTGCAGTTCCTGTCTGTCTTGAGCATTAGCAGCAATAATCAAGAGAAATTTCAAGCACAGCCAGCCCCTGATATCATATCTACTTATCATAGTGTTTATTTTTTCCCATCCTTCCCAGTTTAGACTAATCACTCTAGTATATAGATTTAAAATGGACTTTAAATTATGCTTTGCCAATGAAGTAACTATGTAAGGCAGTTCTGTTACCTGTACTCCATTTTGTTCTAGTTTGAGTGAAAAGAAACTATGAAAATAAGCAAACTTTTAAAAAAACACCTTGTACAATAACAAGAATGGGAAGTTATCTCAGCAGTTCTAGCATGCTGTTTTCATAATTGGATGTTTTGCATACTCCCAGCATTTCAAATACGTTTTTAAGTAGGAAGAGTTTTGCTTTTTTTAATCTTCCTGCCATGTTTGGTGCGTAATTGCCTGCTAAACACAGCTTTATATTGATTGGTCATATTGCTGCTTGCAAACTTATTGTTTAGCCACATCTGTTATTTTTCATATAGGTTGCTAATCCCACATAATTAACTCATGGGAGGCCTGATTTTCTCAGACTTCAGGATTTAACAGAGACTGTTCCCTATCTCAGCAGAGGTGCTCAGCACCATCTAAGTCTCCACCCTAACAGGGGTACATTGAGTACAAAGAGGCCTTATTAGTTAAGAAACACTGTAATTAGGTTTATTGGAACTGATCCTAAAATTGTACATAATCAGATGTGATTAATCTTTTGATATACCCATGTGTGCAGTATCTGAAGACTAAGGATAACCTAGTCAATGTTATTACAAATAACAAAGTATTGATCATTTGGAAGAGGCTTCCTTCTCCCCAACCTGTGCAAATTAGCCTTTTTCATATAAAATAGATTAGACTTTTATGGACCCAAAGATGGATAGTCTCACCCAATAGCTGCAACTACGCATAAAAATAGGGGTTTTGTCTAAGGAGGACTTGCTGTGGCTTTGTGAGTAGGATTTTCCACTGCCATAAAGAATTCCTTCTGGGTTGATCTTCTTGGGAATTATTCCTTCCTCACCCAAAAACCCACGAAAAGAGTGTCAGATCTCACAAACCACAAAACTCAAGAGTGGTGCTCACTCAGGGTGCTTAGGAGCCCTCCCAGGGCCTTGATGATCACCTTACAAGGTGCTAAAATTTTCAAGAAAGACCAAATTGCTGATTTCTTTATGGCTAGACCTGATCAGCTACTGTGGCATGTCACTCTAATGCAAGTCTGTGCAGTGCAGAAGAAACAATTATAACAAACTTTACACATCATACAGCAGTAGTCTTTATATCAATACAGAACCTCACTTTGACAGATACTGTCTATATGTTTGCAAAAGGAACTGGTCAGACTTGCTATGTAGTGTCAAGTACTAATATTTAATTGGTGTTATTAATGCAATTAGGTTAAAAAAAATGTAGAAGATACTCTGCAGACATAAATATTCATAGCTTCACTGAGTACTAACAAATTATACTTTTTTACACCAGCCCAGAGAATTAAATAGTCCAATGTAATAAAATATTTGCTACAAAACAGCTTGATGTCAGCACTGTACAGCACAGCAGAAATCAGGACAAAAGCATGTACACCAAAACCTCCAACAGATTCTAGTGTGACCTCCATCAGGAATAAAGCCAGCTCCTTCCTCCACTGCCAAGAAAGTCTGCTTTTTGGTAAGACTGGTGTTTCAACAAGCTAGACCAGGCATCTTAAGCAGAAAGATTTTTTTTTCTTTTTTGGGAATCCTCTATTCAGCACTGAGGGAGCAAGCAAGCTCCCAAAGGGCACTGGACAAGGTCTTGGACAATTACAAGTCAAACAAGAGCCAAAATATTTTTATCCCGAGAAACAGAAGCTGCCAAAGACAGTAAAGGGAAGACTAGGAGCCAGGAGGGTCACCTGGGCATACAGAATGAACCAACAAGAAACGACACATACATCTTGTACCCCCCCAACTCCGGCCTCCAGTGCATCTCTGCCCCCACGCTCCAGCGCAGGCCAGGTCACAAAGACCTCTATCTATTTTTTTTGATCCACAAACAACTGCCCATGCAAAGGCATATGAGCAAACGAGTCTTCCTTTGGATGCAACACCTGCTTTCATTTTGGAAAATCAGGAAATGATCCAGTATGTTGCAACAGCTGGAGCAGGAAGAGAGCGACGGTGACTCGTGTCTCCCAGCGTAATGAGCAAGCAGTGCCGTACTGACGTACACTATTTGCAGATGTGAGACTGCCAGGTATTCAAATGTGGCTTTCTCCAGTACTGACTGGTAGATACCAGCCCCTTTATTCATGAAAATCTAGATTTTTTTGCTAAAAACTGTGTTCTTCCTAATGATAGCATGGGTTTACTGTGATGATGAAGGCTCAAGTTTTTTCACATCTGTGAGGAATGCTTAGACATGCAAGTTTAAAAATAAAAATATCACTCTGGGCAGGATTTTAACATTTTTTGAGGGAGTGTGGGATGATGGGTGGGTGGATTAGATAGTAATCAGTTGAATAAACTCATCTGAGCTTTGAAAGTTAAACTTCAAGCTAGATAGGAAGATTTGCATGGTGGGACATAAAAAAGAATTTAATTGTGCCTGGCATGATCTGTTTTTATTAAGGTGTACTAATATAAAATAACTTTTATGCAATCATTTTTATGAGATATCCAAGTGCTATAAAAACATATAAATGACTTAATAATATGCTTGAGAATTCAACAAGTATAACTGATAGACAGGAAAACTAAGGCACGGAAGGCTTCAGTTAAGCAGGACTGTACATGAGCAAATGCCACTTTTGGGAATTAAGTTAATGAAATTTGTCTTATTGTCCTCCTCCTCCACCAAAGGAGGAGGAAGCATTTCCTTCCCAATATAAATGTCATTACAGAACATAAATACATACTAACAAAACATAATATTTTGATGTGATAAGGCATGTTTTCCGTTGTTACACGTTTTGCATATAAGTATGCACTGCATTTGTGCATTCAGATGCTTGTGCTATATTTAGCAGACTCTTTTATCATACAGTCTTTTCTGCCTCTTTCCACACAAAGATTCAAAGAAACATCTTTCCATAGCATGTAAAGAAGTAACTAATGATATGCTATCGAGGAAGAAGTGTTCTCCTAGAGGAGACAGTTTCCTTTCAGAGACACTAAAACAAAACCTCTATTGAATTCTTGCTCATAGCTTCACATCATTGCTTTTTTTTTTTTTTTTTAATACGCTTACAATTGCACATGCTGATATGAGATTGTGAAACATGCTTTAGTATTTTCACATTAAGTCTGATATATATGCCTGCAAACTGGGAAAATATAATTTCTAACCAAAGTATTTAGAACACAACTTAGTAGGTCACTTCTTAGTAAGAATTTATTTGTTTCAAAGAAATTTGGTCTGGTTTTGGTCTTGGATTCCAGTATGCTGCAGTTCATTTCACCACATGCATATGAATTTATTATTGAGGATGCGTCCCTGCTACTGACGCATAATCAGGCTGGGTAAATGTTCTAGTGGAAACAAAATATTCCAGGAATCTTAAACATTCAGTAGAGAGATAGGGTAAAAGAGCTTTTCTAATACCAGTGAAAGAGCGTGGTACACTGAGCATTTCCAGTAAAATAAAAAAATATGCTTATGCTAACTGCAAACCATACATTTCCCTCAATAGTATAGCCTTTCCTAAGCCCTGTGGAAAACCAGGTAATGTTTTAAGTTTGCCAGATGTGGCAGGTCTTTACTAAATGTTGCATTGCACTGTTACAAGCCCTTGCTTGTGTTAACTTGTTGTGTTTGAAAGCAAATTTGCAAGCAAGTGGAACGTGTATCCCTATCTGTCAATAATTCCTCATCACACTCAACAAAAAGTCACTGCTTCCCTTTTTCCCCGCCCCCTGAATGTGAAATTGCAGTAAATCAGTCAACAGCACTGTTTAGCATATAAAGCAGAAAACTTCAAAGCAAAGCAGCCTTTTCTCTCCACCTATGAAATTCCAGACCATGCTCCTAAATTCAGGGAAATCTACTCGTCCTTTCTACTTACAATTCAGAAAGCTTTGGCGATGCATATTAAAGGGCTGCTGTCAGCTTACATTGTTTAAAAATGGACTGATTAAAAAAACATTTGGGTAAAGCACCCTTTATATACTGTGTGAGAAACATGCTCATCTGGTATCGCTGCTCTCTCACAGCCCGCAGAGGACTGAATTATACCAGCTGACAATCCGTTCCGAATCTTAAATGTATTTTCATTCTTTGACTTCATGAATTCCAATTTCAATATTTTTCCTCTTTTGCTAGGACTTTCCTTAAGATTTACTCAAAGGAAGCAAGCCCACGTGTGCTCAGTCCCACTTCTTTTCTTTGCATGTACCCGCCTGTCTATTACGAAATTTTCAGCTTTGCAGATTTTGAATAATCAGTAAAATTATTTTTCCTCCAAAGTGCAGGGGAAGGGTTGTCCACGTGCTTACACTATATTATGCTAATCTTCATCTTATATATGATAATATAATAATATTTTAAAGCTCTAAGTCCAAATAAAATTTAAAAATCCTACCTTACCCCGGTTAAATGTTACTTTCATATCAGTATATTTGATATAGTTATGCTGTATGTTTGCTTCAGTGGTGGCTGGACAAGACATTCCTACCCCTTTTCCACTCCCTCCCCTCCACCCTTTCCTGCCGTGGCCAGACTTCACCGCTCTAATTTATATAGATTAAAATGTCTATAAGATTGTGTTGTAACCCAGATCATCCAAATTACCCTTTAAAGTAAATTTCTTCCCTGAAGCAAACATAACATCAAACTGCCCTGAGAATCCCCCCCCAACACTGCAAACCATCCATCTATACAAGGAAGACCTGGTCCATGCTGAATTAGAAGATGGCTATTTTCTGCAGCTGAAATTAATTTCTTCACATAGAATCAGCATGAGGTCTATGCACTATTCAATAACTGCTGAACCCTGATGATATTAGATTTCTTCACTCTTATTTTAACCAGTTAATTATCATGAACGATTTCCCTCCTGCTTTGTTGTGTGTTTAAGAAGTGCAGGAAGTAAAGGTATCAAGAATTCCTGCAGTTACACCACAGGCTTCTGCTAGTGAACTGCTTAAATCTGGGCTTTATGTCTACATTACATTAACAAACCTCTCATTTGGATACATTGCCCTTTCCCAGGATCTTATGTGCAGCTTTCCGTATGCCTGATCCACATTCACTGAAGTCAAAAGAAAAATGTCCATTGGCTTCAGTGATTTTGAGGCTGTGCCCTGTGTGGACTGAGAGATGCTGAAAAAAAAGGAATATTCATTACACTAGAGACCTAAAAGGAATATGCTGCAATACGTCTTCTTTTGACAAAAACATTTTCTTTTATTAAAAATAATAGCCTCAAAATTAGAGGTTTAACAGGGACTGTGCTCTTTCACTAACACGCCTAATAAACTCAACATGGTTCAACCTTCACGTATACTTATTCATAGCAAAAAGTACAGTGTTAATCATGGTTATCGACGTAAACAATTCCTACCTGGTACTCACAGGGCTACCCGCAGGACAGCATCTGAATTGGCTGGACCCTGAAAGACATAAATAGGAGTTTTAGAAATATTAACAGACAAGCAACAGAGCTATGCTTGCACATTTGTTTGTGAAAGTGAACTTCAGAAAGTGTAAATGAAGCTGGGTTTACAAAATCAGGGACATTTAAACCAAATGGTTAAGCGTGCAGTCTGATGTAGCTGTTAGACCAGTCTAACAGACTATTCTTTCTCATGCCAGTTAGCCATTAGGCTGGCTTAAGTGTAACGTTAAATTGCACTTTACTTGCTGCATATTTTAGTCTATGCAACACAATAGGAAATCAAGATAGCAGATAACACGCAGCTGTAGCAGCACGGCTTCAAGCTCAGACCATACAAGTGCCTGAAGTCCATATTTCAGAGCTTATAGTTATCGGTACCTAAATTAGCTAATTTAAGTGAGGGTTAGATATGTCAACACAGCCTGCAATCATGCCTCCAACTGCAATGTAGACACAGGCTGTGGCCTGATGTTCAAGGCAGATAGAGCTGCAGCAGTTTAAGAAGTTACTGCCTCCAGCTGTTTGTTGCTGCCCGGGGTACAAGGTTCCCCCCTCTCCCAGCAAGGCAGGGGAGAAAGGGTGCGGGTACCTCAGCAGCATCCGCTCAAAGTGGGGTGGCTTGGATGGGACTTTCTTGCCCCACAGCCGGAAGGATGTATGTCCGTGCTTAATGTATCCAGTTTGAGATAGAGCAGGGCCTTATCTCAAACGACCAGTTACAGTGGGCTTAAGCTAAACCACTGAAAAACTGTGAAAGGTGCATATATTTCAGTGTACTAATTTCAGCTGTGGGAGCATATTCTCAAATGATTGCAGCAGTATTTGTTAGATGTTGCCTAGGCATTGCGTTACTACCAACAGAGACCAAGAGAATACCTTGTTTATTGGGATTTGCAGGAATTGTGGTGGCAGCTGTTACACAAAATACATCAGAGGAGTCCATTTTCAAAATGCACCAGACCAAATAATAAGTCTAAGGGTCCAGAATCTTATCTCTGATGAAACCAAGCTGTCTAGTGATTCACTTCTTTGTCATCCTACAAAATGTTGCTATTAGTACATTGTCTGTGTGGAGGAAGACACAAACTGCTCTGTGACTCACTGTGTCTGGAAGGAAAGGTGAGTACAGCTCTTGTGTGTCTGTCTGTATGTCTGTGACTGGATGTGGAATATAGATTTCAACAATACTTACTGACGAAGACAACTTAACCACACCATATTCTAAATACACTACATCCTGTTGCCTACCAAGTTGTATCTTTTCATCATAAACCAAAACCTGTTTGTAATCAGGGAGATGCTTTCTAGCCATTGATCTTCTTCTTCAGCTAATCCTGTATATGCTTTAAAAGGTCTCTGAATTATTTTTTCTTTCACTAAGTTAAAAAGGTACATGAAGATTTTATTTTCTATGCCACTGTCTTAAGTTAATGGGTTTTTTTATAAGTTACAAATGTTTGCATTAGCAGATGGTGATGTTTTATCCTTCATCATAGGTCCTTAAATAGATTAAGTCAATGTTGTCAAACCCAGGGGAATTAAAGAAAAAGTCAGGCACACAGGAAACCTTATGGCCTGTGACAAATCAATACCTTTCTTAATCTCCATAAACATTGGGATTTCTACTCTAAGAAGCTAACAGTGAGAATTCCTGGTCTCCCTTCTGATTTTGATGCTGAATTACAAAGACAAGGTCTCGATTAAGCCTCATTGTTGTGGTTCCTCATTTTTAGGAGGAAATTGGATATGCAATAGCTCCCGTCCGCTAAGCTAACTGGATGCTACCACTCTACACATATGTCCTAATGCTGACTTGACACGTGGGTCCAGCTCCCTGCCTGCTTCTGAGCAATGCTGCATCTCAGAAAAATCCAAATCAGACACTCAAAACTTGTAGCTCCCCCATCCTGAGAAGAAGCTTTAGCTACAAAGTCATCGGTTATTCTGCAAGCAGTACCTTCTCGCTATACAGCGTATGTTCACCAAACATCATCCCAGTCAGGAATTCTAGCCCACTCTTCGGTTAGTTCACAAAGTTCCCACATGCAGTGCAAGTATTTTGTCACCAGTATCTCACCATCTTCTTAGCTGAATTGAGACAGATCGACAGCTTGTGCAAGCTTGTGCTTTTTTGTATGTCAGCGTCAAACTGAAACATTTACTCTGCGTTGTGGCTAATTGCAGTGGCCACTATTAACTTTTGCCACCTGGATTAAATGCAGAAGCCAAATCTGCATTAATAAATCTTTCCACATGGGATGAACCATTTGTGTTACCCAAGCAGGCACCTTCAGTAGCATCAGTTCTAATTTTCACAAGCCACAGGGCCACACGCTATTTCTGCTCTTTCAAACATCGAGAAGGCAGCAGTTCACAAAGCTGTTGCCAACTGAAACAAAGCAAACCTTCCCCATGAGTGCAAAATAGAGGTAGAAAACGAAAAAAAAAAAAAAAAAGGAGATATATCCAAAGCTTATTTTAACTTTCACTAGGTTTGGACTTCTTTCCCCCCAAGGTTAGGTGTTCCCAGGATTAAGAAAAGCTGAAAATCGTTGCTCAGGACTCTAAAGAGAGAGAAAACTATGCCTAAGGACTCTAAATCAAAGACAGATTCCTGTTCCCCTCACCTAATCCTTCTCAGGAGCAAGAGAGAAAAATGTGATGGTGGGTGGGCATTAAGGACCAAAACAGAAACATATTTTCCTACTTTGCCGCATAAGTGCCAAAATCTTTTGATCGAACAGGTCCGTGCTTTGCAAGACCCTCAGACAAATGCTTCCTCACCAGCCAAGAAAGTTCCAACAATTTCAAACTGTTGAGTCCCATCAGTTTAACCCAGCCTTCTCAGCTGCTAAGTACAGGTGAAAAAAACAAACCTTCACTCATCTTAGAAGAAAAGACTTCTCATCTCAGATGTCAATGCTTGCCAGTCATTCAAAACCCCGAGCGAGAGTATATACGCTTTGATTTAATAATCAACTGAAAATATCCCCAATCCAATGGGGCAGCCAAAACTAAGATGCAATTTTAAAATAATCAATGTTGGTAGGGCTGAAAGACAGTAGAGACGTCTTTTATAATGCCGAGTTCTAACGCAAGTTCTCATCTGGAGAAACCTGACCCACATGGTTAGTTTTCCAGCCCCAATCCACCAGGCGTTGAGGAAGCAGCACCAGGGCAGGTCCATGCCCACGCAGCCTCCCTGGTACCATGAGCACCCAAGGGGAGGTGGATGCCCACAGGTAGGTGCGAGTGCCTCGGCTCTCCTGCTTAAACCCACATGTGGCTCTGAATTACAGCCTATAATCTCAGGGAAGCTGGAGCTATAAAATACATGAATTCTCAGTTCAATGTATACTCCTGACACTGGCCATCATCGGTGACACACAAAATCAACCAGCTTATTTCTTGGACTTTTTTTTTTTCCTTAAGCGTAGGGGCTTTGAAGTAATTTGCTCACGGGCAGTGTGATCTTTAAAGCTTGCTCTGAACTCAGCTCATTCAAGTCCTGTTCCTATGTGAACACTTTAAATACAGCACATAGGTCTTTCTCTCCCCTCCCCAAAGTGACAAACAGTAATGATGGCTTGTGAAATCCAATTTTGCATTTTACTTCAAAGTATTTTATTTCATAAGCTCCTGAAGCTTTTTGTATTGATCCCAGTTAAGGTCATCTATCTGCCAGTTTCTACTAGTCTTTTCCTCACTACTTACTGTGGCACATCTGCCACCGAGGAAAATATGAAACCTGACAAATGGATACAGCCAGAGAACTTCTGAAGCAGTGTATATGTCCTTCTGCATCTTCGCAGAGAAAGACATAAATCCAGGCTCATATAGTTATATATTTTGTGTACATAGAGACAGTTAAAATGTACCTAATATAGACAGGCCAGAAATGAATGTACATTTTGATATGTTTTTCATAAAACAAGTTTATGCACATTTTATAGATTACACAGTTTAGACATATCAAAATATAAATAGGTATCAAATGAGAAAAAAAATACCTATTTGAGTTCAAGCAAGCACTATTTAAAGTCTTCTTAGACATGCACTCCCCCAAAATCTGCCAGGATAAGGGGAAAAAAATATCTTTATATAAATTATTACTATAGTCACAAGAGCTAGTGAAGGACCATACCAAATTGTTCTGACTTCCCAACAAATCAGAATAAAATGCCTTTTGAACTAGATGGCAGTCCATTGAATTGGAATTATACATTAGGGCTACAACTACCATGTTTGGCAGAGATTCAAACCCTGTAAAGTCACCTTCAGAAACCGGGCATGACCTTCGATTTCAAGAATAAAGGGTGCAATAATTTGGGCTGCTTCTTTTGCTTTGTTCTCATCTGTCCCGAGACCTCGAAGGGAAACTGCAAAGCAGCAGGACTTCCACCATGCTGATTTGCTGATGTCCTACTGCTGATAGGAAATGAGCTCGTTTTAAACCAGCCACAGAAGGGCCTCCAAGCCACCACTCCATGCGGTGGGCAGGCAACACCACTGCAGCCAGCAGGGAGGGGGCTGAGTGGCAAAGAGCGATTAAAATCTGATTCTTCCCAAAACCAAAGGCTGAGCTCTGGGGTTCTGGTTCAGATCTCATTCTGGTGACTGTATGGTCACACTGTTGCCCATTACAGCTTTCTCTTTTTTCATCTTTCCATTGGGAAGACAGGAAATGAGAAAGACAAGCAACAAAAATCATGTACACAAAAGAGTATATTTCAGCCTTCTCCCATGCTGGCTCCTCAGCTTTTTATAACACTACTGCCAAGTTAGTTTTACAATGTTTATGCTACCTCAGTTTCCTCATAGTGTTGAACTGGCATAAGCAAGACCAAACCACCACTGTCCAGACTAACAATCTGGTTTTCAGTTTGTTTAGACACGATGCACATTACAATCATTTGCAACTGCCTGGTGCAAGTCACGTTACTGGGCACATTCATGAACTTCCTCTAATGCTGGCAGGAGCCGAGATTATGCAGAGTTTAGTAGCTGGGGGCCTGAAGAAAGGAAGTTCATCTTACACCTGAAAGATGAGCCGTGGTCTAATTGCTATATTGTGGCTGAAAAATCCATACAGAGAGACTGGTAGAATCCTAAGAGAAAAGCCAGGTAATTAGAGAATGAGGTGCAGCAGGTGGAAGAAAGTGTTACGGTCTTTGTAAGCTGATGATGGGAAGCTCACATGCTGGAGACAATCAAAGGGCAAGAAAGATGTTTTAGCTTCTTCAAGAAGATAGATTAATGCTACAGAAAAATACGAGATTAGGTGCTCACTGTCCATTAGGGAGCATTTTGAGTTCTGGCCTGAATACTGTAACATCTTCTAAATACCCTGTTTTCAACTCAGCCTCTGTGGGATATGGCACATGTAAATAAAACTACCTCAGAAATGAAGGAGTCTCTATTTGTGTAGTATTTGTAGCTGTTTAAAATACTTTTTATGTCTGTGTTTACTTGATTCCAACTTGACATGCCAATTACTAACAGTGGCATTTAAATTACTAAAGCATTTGCAAAAGAGACTGTATGTATCTCCATTTCTTTAGGCAAAACAACAGCACAATTATCATAACTGTTGGAACATCTAAACTTGAATTTCTATCCCAAAACGTCCAATTATTTCCCACTAATTTGTAAGAAGGTTTTCTAAGGAAAAGTCCTTTGCTAAAGGTTCTCAAATAACAAAAAAACCCATAGTTCTGTTGGATTATTCTGTTTGCTGCAGCTTGTTACACCAAACACACGCTCCCAGACAGGTTATGCAGCTCTAGGGGCTCCCATATTTAAATAATCTCTACCCATAGTTGATATTTCTCTGCTTTTATAGTGTTGTAATGCTGCATTCTTTCAAGATCACTCAGAGTTGAATCATACTCTCTATCACTATAGGAAAAGAATAGCCTAATCTAAAAGTAAAAGGTGTTCTTTGCCATTGCATCCTGACAAACAACTGAAATGGAAGGATGAGAAGTTCAGAACAGTAAGGCAATGTAATGCAAAAAAAAATTTTTAAGAAGTTCCAACTTACTCCACTCTACATCATATTTCCCAGAGGAAAATAATCTATTGTCTTTCCAAATAAAATGGCCCTGACTGTACATCTCTTGGAAAAAGAAAAAATAGCAATCCTGGAATTATACTAAATGTTTCACATGCTATCGATTCCTTCAAGTTACAAGACCGAAACAAAGACAGAGAATCACACTCTGACCCCTTTAAAAACATCAAAGTGCCACACTATCAGTCCTGAATCTTCCTTACAATCCAACCTTTGGCGATTATGTTACAGTGCAACTGATTATTCATAATCTGTCCTGAAACTACAAATTATTTATTGATTTTTCTCTAATATTATCAAGTTCTAAAGAATAATTACTGGTGTAATAGTTAGCCAAGTTGTTATGAGAATTGTAAGCCCTTTTGGTTAATGCATGGCATATGTCTGAGGCATTCAGCTAATTCACATATCTGTCTGCACTATTAATAGAGAAGGTTACATGCCAATTATCCAGGGTTCAATCAGCCTGTTAGGATACAATAGCTGCAGTGTTCACACACTTGATGTGCCACATTCCTCACAGACATTATAAGCAGCTGGTCCAGATAAGACCACTGGGGCTTTAATATTTAGGAATCACTCCTTCGTCCAACCTGGATTGCAATTTTTTTATTGTTACATTAACTGTGGTTCTTTTGTTACCTCTAATCTCTCTTTTTTAAAATTATTTTTAGATTCAGCAGTATTGAAGTCAACTGACATTTCCCTCCTGTTAGCAGGGAAAACAGACCATTGTAAATGGCTGTAGCAAACCCGTAGACACAATAGATTCGGGAGTTCTCCAAATTCCCCCAAACTAACAGCATTCTTCTGTCGTGAGGAGGCATGTTAATACCTCCCGAAGCACCCAAATCTGCAAAAAGGAGCACGTTGAAAAGACTGTTCCATACTAAATGCTTAATCTCATTTAATTATTTTGCCTGCTTTACTAAAAGCCAAAATAAATTAAAAATGCCCCAACCCATCAATTTAGGTTGTTATTTGTCCTGCATTTTTATTTTGTTATTATTTTTTGGGGGACAGTAACTTTGGAAGAAGTCTTCTTCTTTAGTTTGGAGAAAGGTAAGAAACAGCATGCAAACAACCAATTTAGAGTGCCATGTTAGTGAAGCCACTGTGAGCTCGATTGGGGATTTCACCACATGAAAACCAGACATTCATCTGTTCCCATGGAGATATTCCTTCTCCCAGTCAATCAGGGAGCTGTTCAGGTCAAACAATAGGCAGTGGTTCCTTTTCTCATCTTACAAATAGATACCCCCTCCCTCCTCCTCCTTCTATTTACGGGTATTCTCGATAACATTTAAACACCTACAAAACAAGCAATTATATTTTCGAATGATTATGAAAAAGTGTTTGCTGAGATTTTTTTAAGCTTACCGAAAAATTAATAAGGGCTTGAATTAAATAAAAATGAGCCCATCCTGAACTCTCACACCCTAACCTAACGAGTGCCCTGAACTTTTTTCCACAGTACTTACAATATTTATATGAAAATAAAATTACGATTATTGTCCCAGGACATAAGCATCATTTGTTGCCAAGCCATCCTAAAAGTGTGTGAAACAGTCTGAGGTAATTGCACGTAACTTTTTAATTGTGAGAACAGACCTAAAAGAAAGGCAGCACAGAATAACGCTGGGGAAAATGCAAAGTGTGGTTACTTACAGAGCCATTGGCTATTTCCTAAAAATAAAGAAACACATAGAAAGCAGTTGTACAACACAGAATAGAGGATGGAAGTGATGTTTTTAACAATGCTGCTCCTGCTCAGGTATTTAGGGCAGGCTAAAGGACACCATGTCAGAGCATGTGGGTGGGACACTTCGTTAGAAACTCAGTCAATTTAGAATTGCTTTTTTTTTTCCTCATTGTTGCCCATTTGTTACCACAAATTTGAACATTTAAACATAGTTTTATATTATTATATATGTATTTGTAAAGTTATATACTTTTATATGTTATTACTTAGGAAACTACTGGTATACTTTTTCTACTCTTAAAAAATTCATACATGTGATCAGGTATTAAATTTTCCCCTCTCAAAATGCCTCCATATTACTAAGCTTTGCAAATGCCCTAACGCTTGAGCCTGCACAGTCATTCCACCTAAGGAAGAGGGCTGATGAAACCAAACTGTTCAGCACCCTGCTTCCCCTTATTGACAATTTCAGAACCTGCAGACCATTTTTGGCAGAGCTGCTGAAATTTCTTAATTAATTTCTTGATTAATTCATCACAGTGATGATTAATCCCTTATTTTTTATGCAAATGGATGACTTGGCAGAGGGGAGAGAGCACCCAAACTAAGGGAAAGGCAAGTAAAATTCCATAATTATTTAACCGTCAGGTAACTAATCAGCACATACCTGCCAACAACCTAATCCCGGAGCCCCTGCCCAGCCAGGAGGCAAAAAGACAGATACAAAAAGAGATGTATTGCAATTGGATGGGGGGGAAGACTGGGGTTTATTGCACACAGTGGGAATCAGAATCATGCCTGGTGGTATGTTGGCAGTATAGGAGGATATAAGAGTATGTAACACAAACGCATATGAAACTCAGTTCATTAATTTTCCTCAGGAAAAAAAAAACAACAACCAAACCCTTAAAAGAGGGTTTGCACTGAAGCTTGTGCCTGAAAAGCAGCGTCAAAGCTTTGCATGTACACGTGTAAAAGTTAAGTGTCAGATACCAACACCCTGATAGCTGGCTCAGTGGCCATGCCTGTATAATGGCAGTACTAGTACTTAATCACTTAATAAATATTAATGTAAGAAGGGAACTTCCCAGATTAAAAAGAAAAAAAAAAAGAAACAGCAAAGATACTACACGACTCTCCTCCAAGTTCCTCCTTAAATACTCTCTCTGCTGGGAGGCACCAGCATCTGTTCGACTGGACTGCAGAAACACGCTTCCCAATACTCTCACTGTCACGTTGCGCTTCCCCTTGTTTTATTCACTAATTGTCTCCCACACTTCGAGGCTAAACTCCTTAGGAAGGCTGTGTACACAATGCCTGCTTTTATGAGGGATTCATAGCGGGCCTCTTGGTGTTACTGTATTACAAATACTAAACAAAGGTAATCAGCTCCTGCCAAGGGTACACCGAGACACAATCTAGCCCTTATAAAGTATGGCAGCGTTCGCCAACGCAAGCGGGTAGAATTTCAAAGTGGCATTAACTGAACTAGAAATGCATTTGCAGCAAACCATAAAGCATAGTTTTCCAGCACGCTCTCTGAAGAAAATGATAGGAAGGAAATCTCGCAGCACAAGGAGATTTTTGTTCAGATGAAATCTCAAGGAGAAGTTTAAAGAAGAATTCGCGTTCAGCTCACTGAGTAAGAATAGAACAGGAAACTGCAAATGACACCAGTGGTTTGGATTGTACGATTAAGTAACTGCCCTCCTTTTTAATGAAGTCACTCAAGTACAACTAAACAGCAAAGCAAAGCAGTAAAGTCAATAGAGTTAAACTCTCTTAGCTTTAAACAAGCCTGGCCAGTTATACAGCTTCTCAGAAAATTGCATTTCCATCCCCACACGGGGAGATTTCATTTCTCTGAACGATTGGGTTAGAACAAAGAAATGTGAGCTCGAAACTGTTCCTGAACCGAGTCTGTAAATAACCGGGGGAGGGGAGGGGGCGGGAGTGACTGGATAAATTATAAAGTCAAAGATAGTTAATAAACAAACAAAATTAAATTTCACACTGCAAATGTAACTTGGTATTAACTACCCTTTGTGCCATTTAGCGAGAGCCCAGCGACTACCTATTCTTGTCAGTGATTTCTCACCTATTGAGAGAATACATTTGCAAGTGACTTACCCTGTGAAACACTCAGCGCTGCTGAAAAGGGACTGATGGGCTGGCACCTGTCGTTAAAACGCTTTTATCTATTGAATAAGGCTTGACTGAATTAACCGTTTTAAAGAAGAGCTCTCTGTTTTCGCATACTGTAGTTAACCCATTAAAGGAACAATATTATCACTCATGACCCTCCCTGCAGGTTTTCTTCTCTTTCCTTCCATTTGGAAGAAACGGTCCTGTGCAAAACCAAACCGCTTCCCACAAATGCTAAGGGCTCTCTGTGACATCCTACATCCTCTTATTCAAACCCAATACTCCACACTGAGTAATTCTTGGTCACATACTCCTCTTGTGCCCTGATGCAAAGCTAAGAAATTAGATCATGACCTTTCATATCAGCAGCGTGGTAAACAGATACTGCAGCTAGGCTCTCTGTCTGCAACTCTAGGGATGTAAATGAAAACTCAGATAAATATCTGCGTGTAAATATATTCAATGATATATTTATGAAATGATATTTTATGATAGGGCCAACGGTTAAATAACATTATTAAGATGGAAAATACAGTCGTGGATTTTATTTCCTCTTACTTCTTCCATGGAGTATTTCAAATGCAGTATAGTTTCACAGACAGCAGAAACTGTTTACCTTGCTACGGCAAAGCAGGAGGAGCTGACAACCATAAAAAGGAAGTTGCATGTCATACTAAAAATGAGCTAGAACTATCTGTAGTATTAATAGACAAATAGAAAAAAAGGAAAGTAGCAAACAAAAAATTACCTGGAAAAAAATAATCGTTCTCAAACCAAAAGCAGAACTTTTGAAGAGCCAGATCCTCAATTTGTGGCCATGCCTAAGAAAAGGCAAAGCAAATCAGTGGCCTAATTGATCCTAGAAGCAAACTGAATCCTCGTTAGGGATTTTATGCTTGCAAAAGAAGGTGGAGAGAAAGCAGGCAAGAATAATCAGTAGCAAGAAACCCTTCCCCTCCCAGAAAAAACCACATCGGGTCTGAGATGGAATTTGTAGGAGAAACCCTGCTTCCACTTAAGTAAATAGGAACATGCCAATTTCTTTCACTAAGATTAAGATCTCAGCCTTGGTGATGGACTCATTTCTGTGGGTACTGATGATTTACTGCCCTTAACATAGGAAAACCCCCTAAAATTACTAGTGTGCTCTAAGTAGAACTGGTGGAATTCTTAACATTCAACAGAAAGACATATATTTGATGGAAGGAAACAGGCACTGCCATCAGAGAGACCAAGCTGGGGTTTTGCCAGGTGCAGTATCTTAAACTATCAACAATGTCCTGATCTGAAGTTACAACTGTGCAGGAAATGCAGGCTCCGAGCCTGTCCTGTGCTCAGGGCATCCAGACCCCAAGAGAAATGAGTCAGCAGCCAGCAGAACACATCTATCATTTAAAAATAATATTTGCAATTTTATTTTGCCCCAGCGCAGCAGAATAGTAGCGGGAATGTGGGATGCACATGTTTAGACTGGTAAAGTGGGGGGCTCAACTGCAGAGGTCCAAAAACACACACCACCAAGTGATTCATATGAATTAATTACGGTATGCAAATTTTCTGATTTTTACTATTCCGTTATCTGGGAAGTTCTGGGGAAAACCTGAATCCTTTGGCATCAGTAGCAAAACTCTTTCATTTCAAGAGTGAATATTTATACCAAAGACAGATCCCCACACTTACCAGGTTCCATATTCCAGACTGTATTTCCAGGATGATGAAAATTGGGCTGAATTTAGATATCTTTATCCCCGTGTGATATTTATTCAAACCAGATGCCTCAAATTCCTTACGAATGCTTACAATAACTATTAATCAAGTATTCATATTGTACAGATTGTAATCGAGTGTTCAGATCTGCAGTCTGCTTCAGATATCAAGAAACAGTGATTTTTTTAAACTTCCTTCGCCAAAAGGGGATCAAAGAAAAATATGGTAAACAACACGTAGCTCCCATGAGCTATCACATACAATCAGCCCGGAAAATTCCTACAGAAAAGAAAATATTAGTAGTAATATCTTATATGACTTGTGCTGGGTAGTACTCAGGAATCCCAGTGATGAATCAGGACCCCATGAGAACCCTAATGCAGACTGAAGAGGTCCTGTCCCAAGAGCACCACCAGTTTAGAGATTACAGGGCTCTAAATATTTAAGTACTTACTGTGGTGTGTTTTCTTTAGGAGCCAGTTAAGAAAATAGTACCTACAAGACAAATCATACAGTATGTGTTTTTTCCAATGACACGGTACCCTACAGACCACAGCTTCTACAGTGTGGGCTTTTCATTGACCAAGCTGCAATGCTGAGAGTCTTAGGCTGAGTAACATAAATTTACCCTGAAATGAATAAACGGGGCTGATACACACCTTATTCACACCCTGTTGCATTGTCTGTGCAATCTTTCAACTTAGAAACAATTTGAACAATAACACTGAGCGTAGAGGTGTAAAGGAAGAGGTATCCCATGGACTGCAGACCACGGGCACACAACAGACCTGATGACTGTCCGTGGTTTAGAAGAATATGTAAACAAAATGGCCATAAAGACCTGAGCTTATGCGTGCTACATATTTACCTAAGCATAACTCCTCTCTGGAACAACCAAATCCCAGTGTATGCAGGAAATGAAGTTGTCTAACAGGATGTTACCAGAAAGAAATAAAATAACTCAGTTACTTAGCTATACTTACTGCTAGTTGCTATTATTTTTCCTTAATACACACAACTGAGGACTTCAACATCAGACATAAATAGAGTGAAGCGACACAGTCATTGATTTACTTTCAGGGAGAAAGGTAGTAAGTCTATTAGATGGCTAATTAGTAACTTTAATTGTAAAGCAAGCTGTTTACAGTAAGAATGTGTTCACTCAAAATATAATGAATAATAATAAATTATATCCACCAATTCTTTAAACTCAGATAATAGCCTAAAGAAACTGAGGATATTACACAGTAACAAAAACCCAGCACTGAAAAAGCTCCTCACTTCCTCTCAGGCCTTGGCCGTCTCTTTGGCAATGTGGAAAAACATACTTCTAAGATGAATATCTTTTGTTCCTGCAGCATGATTTCATGATTCTAGTGGTACCGCAAGCACAAGCAGAGAAGGAAGCACCACTAATGCACACTGGCTTTCATCACATGCATGAAAGTAATTCCTGTAATACACTTTTGCATGAAGAAATTAAGATATTTCAAATATGTCATTGATTGGAAGTGTCATATCTGAAGCTCAATTATTACACCGAGGGACTTTGTTTTCTAATTCTTTTGTGGCCTTGTAGTCATTGCTTTTGTACTAAAAACAAAATAAAAAAGATTAGTTGTCTTCCAAATTTTCTCAAGCTGACTCTTCACACCGTGAGTGATGATTTGGAAGGTTAACTTCTATTCAGCTGTTTGGGTTTTTTGTTTTCCAATTTGCACAACTGAAACTCGGTCAGTCAATAAGCCGGTACAGAAGCCCTGACTCAGCTCTCAAGTATGTCAGTCTATCTTGGGTGTGACTGCACTGAAGTTAAACCAGTATAAAATTATAACAGAAGTGAGCGAGAAGGGTGCTCTGCGTGCCTGATGCATAACAACCAGGGAAACACAGCAGTGATCAAGCCCATGCCTAGGGCCCCCTCCCTCGTTTTCCAGCGAGGTGCAGTGCTCCTCAGCCTGCCAGAAGGGTTTCCCACCTCCCCAAGGTAAGGAGCACGGTGAAGAGCCAGGCTCTCAAACCCAGACTATGTCACCAGCAAAACATCGTGTGCACGCACCTAAGAGAAACTAGCAGATAACAACAAAGCCTGCTGAGTTAAAAAAGAAAAAATCCGAAAAGGTCAGGGACAGCAAAAACAGAAACCTGCCAAATCCTGCCTGCCTGGTGGCAGACACCCTCGTTTTTTGGTTTCATCTTTAGGCGGCTGTAAAAAACAAGCCCCTTCCCTCCCCCTTCCTGGCGATGCCGGCGTTTGCGGCGTGTTCTGCTGGGACATGAAGACTCTTCCTCATTCACAGGGCCGCAGCGGGACGCCCGGGAGAAGCGGGATCCAATTAAGGTGGGGCCCAGCCTTACCCAGAACATCGGATTCATGGGAGAGGCAATGACACTATCGAGCTCTTGCAAAATAATTAAGGAAACTGTTCTTCATGTGAAAGGCCACTCCTGGCTGTCAGAAAAGAGAGAAAAAAAAAAAAAAAGTTAATTTAACAGCACAACAAAGTGAAGTTTATGTTAGTTTAGGCATGCCAGTGTAAAATTAAGCATTTTAACTCAGATCTGCTCCGAAAGGCATAAAAATGAAATGGTATCACAACTTTTCATTAAATTGTTGCTTAAATTGTTCCTGTTTTGTGGTCTGCAGTTGCTCAGGCCCCTGAAAATTTGGCACCAGAATCAACTCTCAAGAATATAGCTTTCCACTTATAGAAAGGCTATATATGTTCCCCACAGAGAGACGAACCTAAAGCTGAGCGCATACTCTGTATTGTCATTAGATTGTCGTCAGTGCTTGCACTGGGAACTGAAATGGGAAGAGTATGCCAATTATTTTTTTTTACTTTTTTATTTAATAAAACCCAGTGAACCATGTGCTTAAAGTTAAGCACATGTTTATAGTGCTTAAGGAAATAGGAATGGCTTAACGTATGTCTTTGGAGGGACAGAGTTGATAAAACAGATTACAGTTTTACCACAGAACTGACACAAAAAGATTCAAAACCTCTTTTGAACTAAACCCAGCTATAACGCAACCTTTGTCTACACCAAAGACTTCTGGCTTGATAACCAGCAAACTGGATTTTTACTACATAAATTTCCCCAAAAAATGTTAACTGTGCCTTCATACCATTTCTGTTAGTTCTTCTGAAAACAAATCATAAACTCTTATTTATATGGTTCTGACATGCTTGGTACAGACCAAATGGTGACTTTAAACCACTCCAGTTATATTAATATAACTTCATTGATGACTCTTGTTTTTGAAAAACAGGCAGTCAGCTAAGTACAGTTGTGTAACAGTAATTCAGCAAGCTAGAAAAATCGCCCATGTAGGCAAGCCCACATGATTTGTAGTCCTGGCATATAATCCCGTAGTGTTGGCAGACAGGGTTTCTGGGGGAAAGGACTTGTCTTTCTCTCACTTTTTACAGTGTCTAGCTCAAAAACTCCTGATCCACGACTGCACAGATTAATTAATATTAATCATTTCATTATTAATAACAATTTAAATTGGGAAGCTGCAGCTAGTTCCAGCACATTCTCTCCATTGCAGCCTACCAGTAGCCCTGCAGAGCTGCGTGCTAGTGTGCTCCTGAGGGACAGCACAATATGTGTGAATGGGAAAACATACACAAAAGGAGGGGACAAGAGGGTAACCCTAAAAGAGCAATATAAGGAGGATCCACCTATTCAGGCCAAACCTGCCTGTCTCCCCTACTTCTCCTGCCAAAGAAATAGCGGAGTGAGAACTTAAATCACATGGTGGCGTTGCCTGGAACGATGTCCAAGCTCAGCAGGGCATCTTGGGGGTCTTCAGAAGACAGCAGGCACAAGCCCAGATGCACATACAGGTATTCTCTGGCCCCAATATGCCAGACTGACCCCATATAAGTAAAGAGCAAGATTAAAGCAGTTTGGGAGCGACCACAGGTGCCGTTATCTAGCCAAAGGAGAGCAAGTAAGAGCCTCAGGCAAGAAGTAAGGAGACTCATCCACCAGCTCAGCCACAGCCAGAGCAGCACATTTGTCCATAATCTGAGTTTCTTTCCTTTTCTGCCACCAATCTTTCTCCTCTACCAACACCACAAAAAAAAAAAAAAAAAGTCAGTATTAAAATTAGAGGTTGTTAGGCAACTTAGCTAAATTTATATCCATACTCAGCACTCTACTGCTTCCTTAAGGGAATGGCTTTCCTATCGGAGGGCTGTTGGTTTACATCTATCATTCTCTTTTCCAGCCTGTACAATGGTAAACACCTGTTCATTTAGCAGCTGATGGAAGACATAATAGCTGTGTAACTGTAAATAGTCAGCAGCTGTAAATGTTGATGCAAATCATACCTAAATGATTGAAAGAGCTGACAGAGCCTATTATGCATCCTGAGAGCAATGCTGCTCCACTCTCATGGCATTTCATTTTTCCTAAGCAGTGACAAGCCTGGTTTTGCTCAAGTTAGGGGATGGAAGTACATTCTTTATTAGATCTAAGAATCTGTAACACCTTACTCCTGTGGTTAAAGTTTTAAAGTGATCTTTTGATAAGAATTACTGCGCTCTGGCTCCTGTCCCAGCTCTGCTGAGGGTAGAGGCTGAAAGATATATTTGAAGTTGCAATGCTAGAAAATTAGTTGCGGGTGGAGGAGAATGGTGAAACCGCCTGTTCTAACTGAAAATGACACTAGTTTCAAAAATATCTATGGTTAAACACCATTTAGCAAAATCATTTTTAAAAACAGATCAATGCAGGCAAACTACCTCTCCCAGGAGTTTTTTGGCTCAATGCTTACTACGCCAAAACGGGGAACAGCTTTAACTGAAACACAGGCACATGCACACACACACACCCCCCCTCCCTCGCATACCGCTTTTCACAGCTAGTAGGAAGTAGTATGGTTTAACAGCTAAATCACTGGAGCAGAGTTCAGGAAGCTTTAGCTGTATCAGTGCTATTAACTCAAGTTGTGTCCCGCTCCTCAGGAAAGGGCCCTCGGGGTGCCCGTGGTGTGGGGACGTGGCAGCACTCACTGGGCACCCCATGCTCTCCTGGCTGCCTGACATTTATCCTCTCTATCTGCCTTGTCTCCTGAAGGCAATACGGGCAGTTTTTTGTACAGAGGAATGTTTTCCTGCTGAGGGTCAAACATGTTTTTCAAGCAGCTCTTCAGCTGTGGCCGTGACATTTGTCCTTTCACGCCGGAGCCATTGGAGCTCACCTCTACCAAATTCTTCTGCAAAGAGGGGAAAAGCTGACACGGCATTGCCAAAACACACTCACGAGTTCACAGTGGAGCTGCGTGGCATTCTGCTGCTGCTCCCAGTGAAGGGTCTGGTCTGACACTGGGAGTGGTGGTACCACCTTTCCCCGTCCTTCCTTGCTTGTGCTTCCAGGGATGCCGGAGCAGGGACCTGATCGGGCTGGGGATGAACAGACACAGTGAGGGAGGATTTCTGCCAGATTAAAGCTCCTGTAAAGCCACAGCCTGAAGGCTTGTATTTACATTAAAAATGCCACCCAAAAATGTCATAACCTGATTCAGCATGACTGTATTGACAAATATTTCTTCTGAAGACATACCCGGTATCTTGTAAACACATTACAGAATTAACTAAATTCATCTAAATTCAGAGATACAGTTTGAATATGTTTCTGCATCATTCATTGCCCAGATAAAATATTTATGAGTAGGGATTTTATTATTGTATTATATGTTTTTATAAAGTCTAATTCAAAGAAATAAACCCATAAAATAGGAAATTGCATTTTAAAGAACACTTCTTTAGCAATGGCTACTAAAATCTTGAGAATTTTACCTTTTAAGCAATGATACAATGTTATCTGTGACAACACAAAAAGCTGTAAAACATAATTACTTGCAAAATGTTTCTTGTAAATATTTTTACACTAAATATTGTTTATTTAAATACTGATTAATTAATTTAGTTTCATAAAATAATGTATCATGTTGTAAATAACTGTGTTCTCTAACATCTTTAAGCTGCATGTCTTCTTTTTTTCTGGCTCCCTCTTTCTCCTACTCCAGTAGTGTCAAATTGCATTGAAGTCAATTAAGAACTGCTCATTTATTATACACACCTTGTTAAAGCAAGAAGGATAATTGAATGCCAGGACTCCGTTTCCTTCATGTCCATGATTTAAAGTAACACGATAGGTAATAAGGATTTTTGAGATTAGATGGCTTATAAATAGATGTATAGGATTTTTTTTTTAAAGGCCCCATTGTAAGAAGGCACATTTCTTTGATTTTAACTATTGAAGTGTGCATTAACCTGTGGGGCTGATGTTGCAGGGACAGGGGGATTAAGCCCTTTTTTTGAAATTCTGCAAGTGAAAGGTTTTATTGGAGGAGGAGAACGAGGAGGGTGGCAAAGGCAAAAAGACAGCTGGGGAATGAATGATGAGCAGAGTCCTTTGTGCCACCATTTGGTTTTAACACTAGGATTGCTGTGAAATGGTGGCTGTTGCTAATGCTGTGGCAGCACAAAAATATCCCAGCTGTGATCCCTTCTGGTTAAACAAGGTGATGTAAAAGGAGGGAGAAAAAGAATCTCTGAAACATCTTTCTGACAATTATTGCTTTTGACAATTATGAACACAGAATGAAAATTAAACTTCTGTCTCTTATGCATGCACAGCTCGGTCCACCTGTACTGTGTCAACATTACCAAAAGGAATAAGGGTGAACTACTAAAAAGTGTACTCCGTTGCAACACCCAAACCTGGATTCCATCTAATAACTTTGAGTTATTAAATAACAACATTTAAGAGATTCTGGAGAGGTACCTTGGAGCCTGACAGATAGTCAGACTCATGGAAACAAGTTCAGTTTTACTAGCCTGAAAGCAAATGGCCAGTAGCCTCATCCACTGTGATGGAGAGCGCTGCAGCTGGGCAGTGGTGGCTTATCCATGGGTCAAGAAGTCTCCCTTGTATGAAAATCTTCCATTTCATAAGTGTCTTTTGCCAGAAAAGGAGAAGGATTTTAAACATAAAATATAGACACTCTCGCCTCCCCCTCCCTCCCCCCCCCGCTTCCCCAGTGCCTGTTTTCATACTGCTTTCTCTTAGACCACTTTTCTGTACAAGCAAAAATCTGAATAGTCACTTTTTCCCCCCTGAGGAATGTACATAGAGATCAGATAAAGTAAGGCTCAGACTACTGAAATTTGCACCCATAAATTACAGTTCAGACAAGAAAGCTTTGCCCAAGCCACGCTGAAAAACATCTCCTTAAATGTTCCTTCCTTCGAAGCAAGAGCAGTCTAGTTCATTCAAGGTGACTCATTTAAATACATATTTAAGGCCAAATGTCATTCCACTATTATTTATTAGCCGAACACAAAGTCCCCAAACAGAATTGGAAAGCCACAATCCCAAACTAGAGGAATTTGCAATGCATTCGTTACAGATTTATTTTGCTGTTTGTGAGAGAGAAATTTACTCCAGAGGCTTTAAAATACTAATTCTCAGGTGTAATAAAAAACAAAGCAAAACAAAACACAACCCTCTTGAAGAACAGTTACCGGTTCCACATACCAGCTGCCTGGTAAAGTTAAATCTGTTGGATGTTTTCTTAACCAATAGAAGCAATTAGGCTCGATTGTGGTTTAATGATTCTCCAAATGCCTTTTTTTGTTCTGTTCCTTTGTCCTGAGGGTTCTTCCTATCACATCGGACCCAACCGAGGGCGGATGATAAAGTGCACATGTTTGATTGGGAGGTTTGAATAAGAATTCATTCCTCACAGCTTTTTCCCCTTAAGGAAATTATGGTATGAGGTAAATAAATAAACAAGTAAATAATTAAGAAACTGCCCCTGTCCTATTTCCTTGAAGAAAGCAGAGCTGCTTTTTTATTTATTTATTTTATTTTCCCTTTTTTCTTTTGCTGCTTTTCTCGTGGGCCTCTTCCCCCAGACAGCCCCTCCTGGGCAGCAGGGCAGTTTAGTGTATTAAAGGTTTCAAATACTGATGTTTAAATGTTTTCAACGAATATGTTAATTACAATGGACAAGCCTCTAGCACTCTGCTGAAACAGCAGTCTGAACATTGTGTATTTAGCAGATCCTATAAGGTGATGACAGCTCACAAGGAGTTGATAAACGCCATTCCTCAGGAAGATAAATGTAAACCAAACCTCAAACCTCTGGCAATTTATTCACAAATCCAATTATTTTACAATAGCATTTTAAATTTAAAGGATTGTGAATTCTAAAAAGCAACACTAGAACTTCGGCTTGGCTTTTATTTATAAGCATTGAGAAAAACATGATAGAAAATGCAGAAGGCAAACAAAAGAAGGTTAGGGGGAAGACATTAATATTCTCTACTTATATAGGTTCCTGCTCCCTGCTGTGATGGCTTCACATACCCGTTGTAATAACTGACTCAAGCAAGTCCAGAACGGCAGAGCAAGTCCCTGTCTTTTTCAAAGTAATAATATCTTTAAAAGATTTGAAGGAGCAGGTGGATCTGTGGATTTCCGAGTTTATCTGGCTAAAGGGCTACAGCACGACTACCATGAGCACACTCACACTAATGTGAGCTCTTAGCTTGGTTGGGACCTCCCAACCCAGCTGCCCCACAGCTGGCTGTGGCATTTGGGCAGCCACGCAGCTTACAGGTGTCAGCCCTTGTTCCTCAGACCCTGACAAACACAGGAACCACAAGAGGAGCAACTGAGCTCTTTTTAAAGTACAAAACTTCACTTAACCATCTCGTGCTACTGCAGAACCAGCAGTTGCCCGTTCTCTCACTTTCCAGGTTTGCAGTCACCGGTGACAATACAGATTGGATCTTTCTTGCACATCACAGTATCCCCACGTGAATCTCTGATCCTCAAGAATGTCCAGTGGCATTGGGGCAATACCTGGAGGATTTAGTTCTGTAAACCATTTTGGCAGCTTGGTATAATCATAATCAGGATCATAATTCTGCTCAAAGATGCCTCATGGGCATTATGCTTTTTTTACAGATAGATTCCTGTATCATATTATGGTATGCTTATTTTTAAGAATGAGACAACTTATGTTTTACTAGCAGACTAAAATATACCTTAGTGGTTTTAACTTTCTGTGGAAACCTCAGACTTTGGTCATGAGAATGCTAGGTGCAATTCTCTGTTAATTTTAGAAAATGACATGTGGAAGCCATGAAATGGGAGTTGCTCACACACACACACAAAAGAAGGAAAAGAAAAAGGACAGTAACCCCTGTTGCTTTCTTTTTGAACATAACTGCACGTAAACACGAGACGAAAGCCCAGCACAGGCATTGGAAGATGTTTGGTCAGTTGTGCTGTGTAATACTATTGGGACATACAGATATGCTTGCTTTGTTGTTGGTTTTTTTCTTCTTCTCCAGTGTTCATGCACAGAAGTGCTCATAGTTTTTTGCATACTTGAATCACGTAAGCTAAATATTTACTGTGCATATACAATGTAGGTCAGTGTAGGATCAAAAAGTTAAGGACCTCAATTCAGAGCTCTGCTTTATGAGTCCTGAAGTTCAGCTAAGTGATTTTTTTTTTTTTTGGCACTAGTTCTAAAAGAGTAATCCTTTGGATTGTATATTTTCAGGAACACCTCCTCTACCAAAAAAAAACCAAAATGGCCTGCTCCTTGAGAATGCTGTTCTCAATTTTAAGGATAATTACATTTTGGAGTAAACAAGGAAACACTTCTATGCTGGGATATTGAAACTGAAACTGTGAATAAATAAGACGTGTAGTAGAGACCCAAAATATACATAAGTGTGCCTCAAGTCATGATAACAAGTTACTCTGTTATGACTTCCATGAAATCAAAGAAATTGCACCACTAATAAATCTGGCCCACTGGAAAACACATATTCAACCTGCTTTGTAAACACTTTGACTGGTACTGGGATGTTCCACTTGTATGTACAATGCACCGTCACGTAATTGCATTCTCAAATTCGTCCTGGGCTATTTTTTTTACTACTAAAAAAATCAATGGAGCTATATCTGTCTATCAGAGTCTGATGAGAAAATACACGTATGAAGCTGTAAGGGCGTCTGTGCTCTGAACAGGTCGTGCTTGCTGCTATCTCAGACAGGCAGCTCAGAGAGCACTAAAAGAAAACCTGCCACAATTCAGGGATGAGGTCCCTGAATACTCCCTCCTCTGCTAGGCGATCCCAGCCACCAGCTTTACCTTGGTTGAAATACACTTTTTATTGATTCCCCAAACTGGTAATTATATGTAACTTGTTTATTTGCTCATATAAGTGTAGAAGTGCTCATGCAACCATGACATGAGGCATTGAAAATTGAAAATTTTCAATTTTCAATTTGTCGTTGAGACATTGTCGTGAGACATTGAAAATTTTATCTTAATTGATAAATTTAATTTAATTATTATATCTGTTGATGGAGGAGAACTACACCTAAGGCAGAAATTTCTCATTCTGGTTTCAGGAAGCATGTGATGAGAGAATCACTCGCTCTACATAGTTTAAAATTCTTTCATACCAATTGTTCCACTTGTTCCGTCTCTAGTGGAGGTTTGAAATAGGTGCCATGCTCATGGATTTGATTCATACAGATTTTGGACACGTATCGTGCAAAACCATTTAGAGAGATTCAACACTACTTTTTTTTTTTTTAATCAGCATCTTAATGACTCATTTGGAGTGCTTGCACACAATCTCACACAAAAACCCCTCAAGCAATGACTTACAGTAAAAATGTCTACGGTATGTGTCAATGACTGTAGAATGGGTAGCATTACAATTTCTTAAAAGCCATTTGGCATCTGGGCAAAATTTCTGACTAAGAAATACTTCCTATTATCTAAAATATTTTGGGGTATTTTCACTGGGAAAATTTGAAACATATTGTCATCTACTGCATCTGCCTACAGAAGGGAAATTTCATCATTCCCACTGATGTTATAATTTGTTCAGCTGTGTGCATGAAAGGTGGGAGTCTTTGTTTAGCAAAAGCTCTACTGAATTTCAGCATTTTTATTCTACGTCAGCTGCTTTGACCACAGGCAGCAGAGGCCAGTTCCTCAAAAGGTGCTGTGCAGAGTTTGTTAATAAAGCAGTTTTATCAAGGAAGTCACCAACGTCTGCATGACTGGGGTAGAAACATTGAAGCACAGATTACGTGATTTTCTCAAGATCACAAGTTAATTCAGTATCACAGAATAGAATAGAGACTTCCTAACTCTGATTTCAGACCCTACATAGTAGTCTATTTCTAATTCATTTTTAGTTGGTATATGCAGCTTCTGTATTCTGAACAGTGCAGGGTCTCCCAAATTCCAGCTAAATATTTTGTCCCACTCAGGGCACATAACTGCCTTCTAATTATCCACCCTATTTCTTGGTATAATATAGTCCCCAAATTCTCTTCAGTTGGAAGCATCCTATTTTCTGATTGTTGAATTTTTTTCCACATATAAACACTTCAAACTTATGAGACATAGCAAAAATTAACATTTATGTCCCGATTTATATTACATCCACTTTAATTGTAATGTTAGTAAGAATGGCAATAGACAAATGGCAACATGAACATCACAGCTGTAAATATATTACTTTGCATGAAAATATGTTATTTATGATTGTCCAAAAAATCCCACACATTAAAATATTTCTTAGCCCAACTGTCCCTACTGAAAACATTTATAGAAAAAGCTTAGTTTCTAATGAAGAATGATACGTTACTTCTGTTTCATGCAAGTACTGTATCTAATACTGTGGCTGTTTAGATCTTAGGTCATGGAAAGAAGAGAAAAGAAGATATTAACATATCAATGAAACACTCTCCTCAGGAGCCATGGAGTGGGAACAATATTTGCATCTACAGTTTGTTAACAGCACAGGCAAAACTGCTAGTGAAAATTCTTAAATTAGGGTTTAATGTGATCGTCTGTGTTTTCAAAAGAGAAACAAAAAGCCACCACAAAACCCATGTGTTCAGAAGTGGCTTGTTCTGTGTAAATATCCCAGTAAATCACCAGTGAAGACTTGAATCCCTTTTGGTTAGGTAGAGAACAAACTCCTATAAGAACAAATGAACTGTCTTGCTGTAGTCTTCTTGGGCTCCAACTAGGAAAATTACACAGCTAATCAAAAGTAGAATTGTTCAAGATGCAGTAAATTCATTATATTTTTTATCTGAAGAAATTAGTAGTTCATGTAAGTGCAGAACTCACCATGTTGAATAAGACTTCACTAGATAAGCAACTTCTCCCTAATGTTGGCCAATCTAAAGTTTGATTTTGCAGAAGATCCCATCAATAGCAGATTTGTTTTCTAACCCACATCTATTAATAGCATCTTATTCCCCAAGCTTGAGAAGCTATAATTTCTTTTCTTGCCCTATCTAACGTACCTATGGCTATATCTGATAGACATCTAACTTTTTTTGGCTTCAAGAACATCTTGTGATAATTAGTTCCATGGAATATTTGTGTTGCACTGCAAAAAGTATTTCCTTTAGCCATTTTAAACATGTCACTCTTCTCTTAGCCACCTTTATTTATGAAGTACGTCTTGCTGAAATAAGATTGAACACAGTATTCCAGATGACATCACACCATTAACATTTTATATTTTATTTTCTATCACACTCCTTATACAGTCTAATATTTTAAAAAAGAAATTGAAATCCTGACTGAATGCTGAATAGAGAGCCCATTAAACTGTCCTCAATAATGCTTAGGTCTTTTTTCACACTTGTAGATCTCACTGGACAAAACAGACGTTTTCTTTGGAACCATATGTCAATGGAATAGTTAGTGTATTCACTAACCTTAGTTATATTTAAGGATGTTGTTAGAATGAAAACAAATACCAAGACATCAGAATTTTTCACAAAAGGGAGCTCTTTTCTGGAGCACCCCATTGACTTGCTCCATCTGCCCAAACATGATCCTCTCCTTAGGACCAAAAAGCAGCAAAAGCTAAAGAGAATTCATTATTTCTGAAGTTATGGCCACATATTTAGGAAAATAAATATGGAATTAGGAGACTGTGCATTGCCAGTTGTTTCTGAAACCCCTTAACTGTGTGATTTCATGTAGTGCCAAGAAATTAGCTAAAATTTTAACTTTCAAACTATGAGTTCAGGGCGCAATTTTCAAAGTGATGAGCACCTTTAGATTTTACAAAAGCCACTGTGGACTATAGCACTTCATAAAAATCAGTCCCCATGTTGTTTATTTAATTTATTTTTGAAAGATTTTCTTTGCTTTAGTCCACTAACAACTAATTAAGCTGCCTCCAGATTAAGAGGCTGAGCCAAGAATTACAGGATATACCACATGCTTTCTCAAGGCAAATATTTACAGTTGTTTGTTGGGTTGATGTCTTTGACATCGATCTTCTACACATAGGCCATTAAAAAATGCAACATCACAAAAATCACCACATGACATTATGTGAAAGATTTGCTTTTTGAAAAGCAAGATGTATTCAACGCCAGCTTGCAAATTGTTTTGCAGATGCTATTTCTATAATGCTGGCATGGCTCCTTTTAGCAAGGGGGGTTGGTGGTGGGGGAGAGAGAGAAACATAAAAGACTTAGATCAAAGATTCTTTTTTGGTAGGCAAAGGCTTCTGGCTTCTTTTTCCTAATAGAAAAAGTTTGTGATATCAGAGGAGACCGCACATCAAGCAGGGTTATGCAGCCCAGCTTTAGCATTCTCTTTATTCGTGCTTTGTGCTTGCTGCCGCTCCCTTGTCACTGTGTTGGTGTTTCATGGGGGCCTCCACGGGATTTAGAGAACACAGGCAGTAAACGCTGCAGAAATAAAGACTTCTAGTAATTTGTTTATCATTCCTGTTAAACTAACCCTATGACTGACTGTCTTCAATAAGACTAATCCAGTGAAAGGCTCCAATGGCTTCTTGATGCTCTCAGTAATCAAAACGCCTTTATGCCTAATGGTGGCATGGAAAATGCACCCCTGTGTGGGAGAAAGCAAGCTCCTCAGAGCACTGCCTGTCCTTTCTAAAATCACAGGCATCTCTGATTTCAACAGAAGTCAATAACAGCTTGGTCCTTTGGAAAAATCAGTTATGCAAACAGAAATTTAAGGTAAACAGACATATGTATAGCACGAAGCTATCCAAAGCACTCCTCGGTTCTGCAGCCATTCAAGATTAGGATAAAGCTCCCATTTTCTTAGTGGTCAGTGCCCAGTGTCCATGTGTCTGACTGAGACGGTGACCAAATGCTTTCCCGGCAGGTTGCAGACACGCAGTGTGACAGCTCAGGCAGCTCCCAGCCTCCCTACGCTGACTCCTGCCGTGGGGCTGCAGCTGAAGGCAGGCGGCTCCACTCACACCGGGTGCGGATAACATGCCGGTATGTGCCTCCTCCAGCCAGCTCAGCAAACGGAGTTTGTCAAGTTACTAAATATATTAAAGAACAGACTTCAAAAGCCTCTGATCGGAAGATGGTGACAATGAAGGACACCATGCAAACAAATAATCTAACACTGTAGACCTGTTTAAGAGCTGGAAGAAGTGTAGAGAAGATTTTTCTCTCCCTCACCCCCATGGTTTTCAGGAAAAGGTCTTTGAACTTCTTTATCTGAGCACTTATATTTTTATTACAGGAAATTAAGAGGCTGAATGATGTGTGATTCAACTGTAGATCCCTGGACATGAAATGAAGCCATAATAAAACATTTTAATATGAAATCAAAACCATAAGCTTGACTCTCTCCTACTTCTGACCTCTGCTCTATGCAGGGGCAAGTACATAGTGGGAGCCAACAAATGCTCCTTCATTGTATAAGTCTTAGACAGGTTATGTGCTGCTTTAAATTATAATACTGGCCATGGAGTTTCTGAGAGCAGATCTGTGTTGCATAAGAGAAGGCAGCCCAGGGATGCCTGGCCAGTGTCTGCCCACAGCAAGGTAGGATACTAGTGTGGTTCTCCACTGGCACATACTGCATGTCTGCTCCTATGCCTGGCTGGGCTTGAAACTCAAGCCTGTGAGTCCTGGTCCATTAATTTACTTTTCTTCCTCCTACCACAGTAAGTTGAGGCACTGAGAAGGTCTGAGATACAGATTTTGGTCTTTGCTTCAGAAGGATAAAGTCAAGGAAGGAGATTAAGCAAGAGAAGGTTGCTTCAAAGATATTTTTTTACTTTGAATATTGCTGCCTAGAAAGAACAAATGCAGACACTTGGTGTCATGCTGCTGCTAGCTGAGCTGGCAGAGAAAAACATGTAAGAACTGTAAGCATTAGTCAAAAAAAAAAAAAAGCAAGCTAATGCTCTAATCAAGTACAGCTAAAATCTGTAATGTCCAATAAAAGACAATCAGTGTAATTGGAAGAGTGCCAAACAGCCAAACAATACAAATTTAGTTTTCCAGGGAGTGCCTCTCACATTAAACTAAAAAAATCAACAAAGCCTTCAGTCTGACATTACAGCTAAACCGGTCCAATGGCTCACCCCGCTGCAAGCTCCCTTCCCCTCCGCTATGCCAGCTTCTCTGACCACAGAGATCTCGTTCGGGTAGCTAAACTAGACAAATACTAACAATTTTTTTCTGACACTCAGGCTCCGTGAAATGACAAGTGTCAGTGCCAACACAAGGGAAGTGGCAAGAATATGTCTGTGCGCAGATGAGGAAAACCTTATTATTACACTAAGTATACTTTGATGTTACTGGTAAGGCAAAGAGGAGAACCAAAGCATCCTGCCTGTACTCCATCCAGCAACCTGAACTAGGACATGGCATGTGTGCAACAGCACAACAAATTTACACTGCCTGCTTTGAATTTATAATTGAACTGCACTTGTAAATCTGAATAACTAATGATAGAAGCAAAACCTCCTGTCTAGACTTCCACAACAGTTCTGCAGTGGGTCATTTGCTTCTAGAAGTCAAATACAGTGTTTCTCTCAGTCTTTGGAAGTCTGAACAAGCCCCTCCAAGAGTCCTCTGGCAAATAAATCAGGTGTACATCTGTAAACTGGGTTCCATTTGTTAATTAATTAAGATTGCAACAGAAACGCGGGAATTCACCTGTGATCCTGGAGAAAACAGCTTTTCCACCCTCCTCATGCAAGTCAGTGAGGCATACAGTGGTCAGCTGGGGATGAGGAAGTGAAGATTTTCTTCAGATTCCTTTCACCAGGCATGGCTAGCTAAATGGGACACCTGGCTCCTCACCCTTCATAGGGTATCCCTCATTCTGCCTTTCATATCCAATTTCTGTTCAGAGATGTCCTCCGTATTCATGTACCAGATCTTCCAGGCAGGCCTTTCCTTATTTCTTTATTAAAATGGAAACAACAAGGGTAAACAGGGATAATAGTGGTAAGCCAGTATTATGCCACCTGTATTGAAGAATCAGAAAGCAATAGTTCAAAACACCCAGGACAAAAGCCACTGTCTGGCACTCTAAAATGAAATACTCACCTGGGCACATGATACCAGAAAAATAAATACAGGTGACACAATGGCGCAGAGTGGGATAACTATGCCTTACACAAAAGCCCGTACACTTCAGCTCATGTGGTATCTAAAGAAAGTGCACATTACTGACACTACGTGCCTGGGTTACTCAGAGAAGCAGCAGCACTAGACTTGTCAAAGGCACCGCTGGACACCCACACTGTGCGGGGTCTGAGAAAGCAACATGAGAAACTGGTTAGCACTGAAAAGTGATACCCAAAGAGGGCAGAAACAAGACATGGAGAAGTGAAATACAGAAACAGAGACAAGGAAATAGAAGAAAATAATAATAAAAAAACCAACCCAAACCCCAAAAGTTGTTTATCTGTTACTCAGATCTGAAGTGAAGGATTTATTCTTGTTCTATGTGGTCTTTGCTGCCTTTTACACTCCTGCCATCATATATGCTGTGCAGAGCACTCAAATTTATGGTCAGAAGCTGAGAGGATGCAAAGGACAGGAGGACAAGGACTGCTGCTTTTGGGGCAGCACCTGGAACAGTGTGTTTCTGGTTTGTGACCAACAATTAAAAAAAAAATAGAATAGAAAAGACACATCTAGTGAAACAGCTGGTACTATAGCATCTTTGTCACTGCTTCTGAATCAATTCATCCACCTGTAGTGTTTGGCTTTCCATTTACATTTAAAAGGACGTAAAATATATAGTAACAAAACAGTATTAGAACAAATAAGCCCAAGGAGACAACTAAAAGAGGAAGTGAAAGGCTTAAAAAATAAAAATAAAAACGAGACAGCATTTGTCTCTGACAAGATTTGCTGATATGTTCAGATTGAAATGTCATATGGAAATGGTGCGATTTCTGCCTTAGATAGGAGTGAATGTGTCTATCATATTCTTTCCTCTTATCCTCAGTAGCCCATGTATGAATGAAACCAAGGACTTCTAAGGTAGGTAACCTGTTGTCAGCCTTCCACACATAATGCCATGAACCCAAGGCTTTTCCACATTATGGAATATTACCCAGAGCCTGGACATCCCATGTTCACTAGATCATATTGCCTGTGTATCCAGCTTGCATGGACCAATCACCATAGGACCCTTACTTCATATTGGAGCATCTACAAGCTACCATCAAGTATTTATAGCTTCAACCAGACTTTTGTGCAAAGGGAGCAGATTGTCAGGTATTAGAGTGAGTTAATTTATTACAGAATTCAACTCTTCAAAGTTTCGGGAAAGTACTTCTTAATTCATCATCAAAACATCTTCTCAATTCATACTGAGTTTTTGAAGCCTCAGCCCGAGTTACTGGGGTTATCAGAAGCCCATTGACCTTTTCTAAGCAACTCTGAATCTATCAGTAAAACTCAAGAGCAGAACTATGAGAATTATGACAGTCATAATATAGAAATTGCCTTTCCTTAATTTTCCTGGATACATGCAAGATACATATAATTTTCATTAAAAATATATTCTAAGAAGAAAGCTAAAAGGGGTTGAAGGAGTTGTCTCTTGCTCGCCAATTTTATTTAGAAATGTCTCCTGGTTTGCAACTCCTAAACCTGAACTCTCTGATAGATATAGGCATAATGAAGGGACACTATCACAATATCCAAGAAGACCAAAGTGCAAGAGTCAAGAAGGGAAAGAGTTTTTATGTAAATAGCATACAACAAATGGTGTTAATTTTCTTAAGCATATTTAAAAAATTATCAGCTTATATGTTAATGAAGGGACATTCTGGCAATGTCCAAACTGTCCTGCTGCTCCAAGTAATGCAAGAAATTACAATAAACATTTTCACACTTCTTCAGAGAGGACAGGAGATTTGTGGCTGTTAAAAAAAACCCAAAGTACAACAAAAGAGAAAAAAACCCAAAGAAATTATTTGCAATATTGTTCTATATTATTACCTATATTATTCTATTTTATATATACTATACTATTCCATATCATGTACTATATAATTATGTTTACTATTTTAGAATTGCCTAGCTCTTCTCAAAATAAAGAAAAACTAAAGCTTAACAACCCCCCTTTTGCCAAATGCCGTCTTGTAGGCCTTTGTAATTAGAAAGAATAATTTAAAAATCTATAAAAATCCTTTGCTGATCTTTTCAGAGTCTCTTCAGTTATACTGTATAAATCTCCCAAACAAATCTCCTATATTACACTATCTTTATTTAGGAAACCTTTATAAGGTTATTTCTACAAGAAAGAAACTAGGAAATTACAATATTTGCTGTTCTTTCAGTACTGGCTTGTTTTTTTTCTTCTTTTAATGTGGTCACCAATAGACAACTGGAATGTACAGGAGCAACCCAGAACTCAGAAGAATAAAGTTCAAAAGTAATTTTATCACAGACCCCCAAAAAATGCAAGCCTGGTAATTTTTCCTAATTCCTTCTGCCAAGAAATAGAAATGCTTTCTGGTTCATTGAGCAAATTGGTGGGTCTGAATTCCAGAAATTCAGATATCCTCACAAAGGCAGCATTATGACCAAACAGGTTACGTGTTCAGAATTCTGGCCGAGTGCCACTTTGTTAATAAATACAAGTGTTGAATTCAGCTGGATTTAAAGATTGTGTTCTTTGCTTGAGCAAGTCTGGAAGTGCCAGAGTTGTAAAATTATCGTTTTAGCTTGTGCTTTGAAACTCAGAGACACCATCGCAGATAAAAACTGTCTCTGATCCTGCAAAGAGAATCAGATGGGCAGGTCTCACACTGAGCCCAGCTGACTTCAGTGACCTAAAACGGTGGTTTGCTGCAGAGAACTATAAAAAGATTGCACAACCTGTAACAAATTAAACACTCAGAGAAACTACCAAACATATTTAATCTTGATTTTAATTTCTTTTAATTCTAATTTTAGAAATAGAAGACAATGCAGCAAAAACTTGATTATAGATCAGAGCTAAAATTGTTTCTTTTTGGGTTCTCTGTGCTCTGCTTTATTAAAAGGACTTTAATTTTCTTCAATACAATGTTGCCTTCATCAACAACAACAATCAACTAGAACGTCAATAAAACCCTCCCACCAGTTTTGTCTGTTTCTTTGGGTTGGTTATTTTTAGTTAAGGTACAATTGATCGATTGCTTTAAAAAAATTCTTCTGTGTTTTAACTGCATAGGATAACATTTATATTTTATATTATACAATGACAGTTAAGAGAGCTGAAGAATTCCAGGCAAATAATTTATTTTCCTATCTGCTCCAGTCCATAAAAACATCTGAATTCCTCAAAATATATTTTTTATTCAAAATCAGTCAGTAAGTACTATTTGCAATTAGTGGTTAATAACTAGACAGATATTTTTTTTTGCCTGTGTGCAGAATTACTAGATCCATTTTACAGATTAAAACCTGAGGCAGCTAAAGGCATGTAACCCTGCACAAAATCAGCAGCAAATACCATCTTCCTGTTGAAGCACTGGACCACACCACAGAATGCTCAGATTCTTTGCAGGTAACTGCCTGTGCACATTGACTCAAGAAGAGCCATACTTGGATCCTATGCATTCCAACACACATACATACATGTGTATCTATGCCAACGCTTGAGTTTTATCAATGCCGGTCTCTACATATGCAAGGCTGGTAACGACTCGAGCTTTGTTTTTAATTTGTTGTTTTTAAACAAATGTAAGTGCCAAGGAACTGCCATCCTAGAGGCAATTCCTCCTTCATTGTACATCTTAATTCTTCTAATTGCTTTATAATCCCTTTCACTCTTCCTAAAAATTTGAAACTGCAGTTGTGTTAGCAAGAAAGAAATTTTTGCCCCTCCTCCTCCCAGTTCTGGTTCAGCTACAGACCCAGACTTCAGTGAAAGCCATTTCATGAGAAAAACAATTATTTGATTTGAAATGACTCAAATAAGAATTCTGTTCTGAATGGCTTCAGGGAAAACTGTTCATAAAATCCTCTTGTTATTAGCAAAGATAGTTTATTATTGGCATACTGTAATAAATACATCTGGACTGTCACTGTCTGCAAGAGAGATATACGGCTCTTCCATCAGGTGCTGAATGCTTTGGTCTCTGGATTAAAGCATGTTCAGCACAGCATAGCTCCCTGCAGAAAGCTGAACCAAATCTTTACAGCCTGTAGTGGGAAGATGCAAACAGGCACCTAATGGGAAATTTAGAAAATTCATACTTTCCCTTACGCTTGAAATGCTTAAGTATCACAAGGAAGAGATACTGAGCATCTCCTAGAAGAACGTGGGAAAACTGTGCTGAATGGGCCCCAGTAGAAAGGATGATAGTTAAATATTTTTATTTTTATTTTTTTGCTTTAGAAGTGGCTGTAAATGTAGCAGTGCCCAGATTCCTAGAACACACGGACTGGTTTATACACCGACACCAGCTCAGAAGCGGGCAGTGTGTGTCAGTATAAGAAGAAAGGCTTCTTCCTGTGCTGGAAGTTAGTTTAGAGCAGGGGCAAAAGCACAGTTTGAATTCTGTGTTACAGGGACAGCTCAAGCCATTATTAACATCTCAGAGGTTCCTCACAGCCACTGAAGGATTTAATTGCAGCAGCCTAATGAAACTCTGCCATGCCCCCTTGCTTCTTCCTCGGGTCGGGACACATGGGGCTGGGGGAGGGGACGAGAGGAAAGGAAAAGGAGGAAAACAAAAAGATCAGAAGTACATTGCTTATCTGAACATTTTGCTAGGTGCTTTTCATTACAGTGGGGTAGCTAATCTGGTCAAAACAATCCAAAACATCTAGTGAAAGAGATCACTGTTTGCACAATGAAACCTTGCAAGACATTTGCTATTCTTTCAGACACCACCCACGTACACGTTTGAAGATTTCCACACTTTTTCCCCAATTAAGCACATTTAAAGTCACAGATCCTCCAGCTGTATCTCATCATTTACATTGCTACATGAAATCAACACTTTCTTTGCAAATGAAAGTTCATGTAAATATGCACATGCACGTTCTTACACACAAAATGAAATGCAAGGTTTGCAGAAGTGCATGCATGTATTTACTGAGATGTATATTTTACTTCTGTATTTGTATAGCTCAGAAAAAGGAACAGTGTAGCTTTAACATGGTTATGTTTATGATTTAATTCAAATACTTGGAAGACGTGTATATTACAACATCTCACCGGAGACATGTTGTACTGAAATATCTAAGAAGAGCAGGAAAGCATTTTTATCCATAAAAATGTCACTCATGAGAGCTGTCTCACTGAAATGCTCTGTGCTCCTCAGGTGAGGATCAGTCACAAATAATAACTGGCTTGATATTTAATCAATGTCAAGATGCTGCTGGAAGTTAGCGTCTGTCCACATCAGGGATCTAATGGATCTATTTCTACATTAAAAATACATGGAGAAACTTCTCTTACTCCAAGGTAGAACAAAAAGCTTTTAATTGCTTTACAGATGACTTGACGGTGTATACCACATCAGTGGGCTGGAAAAAAAAACCCTGTACTGACAGCTCAGTGTCTATTTTTGTTCGAAGATAAACTTGAACCTACAGGACAAAGTTCTCAGATCTTGCTTTTTCCTTCCAAATTCACCTTCTACTGCTCAGTCTTTGCAGAAGGCAGTGAGAACTGAAGGGGAATCAGATATTCCACACAGCCTGGATGGAAGAATTTTGCTGTGGTATGCCTTTAGATAGAGCTTTTATGGTTAACCTTCAAAAATCTCTCACTTTCTCTCTACTTCTTATCCTTAATAACGTTTTCAGTATGAGCACTGCTATATTTAATTGCTGTAGTCAAAACAGAACCACGAGGATCTTAATGCAGCGTCAAAAGAATGGTTCCTTCTCCTCTTACCTCGTCATCTAAGTAGTAAATGTCCTTAAACTAGACAAAGATCATTTTCAATTTTCAGGCATGTAAAAATGGTCTGAGGTAAAAATAACTTTTGCCTTCTCTTGACTTGAGAAGGATCAGATCAATTTGATTCAATTCACTAAGAAGAAAAGGCTTTGCAATGGTTACACACAGGCAGACCTAAATGTCTTTCTCCAAAGTACTTCCTTAACGTCAGACCAGCCTTCTAGCTGCAGTCTGCTTGCCTGACAATTTGTTATATTTACTTTTTGCTCTTCTCTTGCACTTTTTCGCTGAAGTCTAGCCCACCAAACCCAGATAAAAGGAATGATGTTATTTAACTTTTGAGAGATTTACCAAATATAGTAAGAGATTAACCTACCAAATATTCAGCCCCTTAGCCAGCTGAGCACCATGCTTATGGTTTCAGCTGTTCTGCTACTTTTTCTTCAGGAAGTGTAGATTTCTAAAGTTTGGCAGATAATAATACACAGACCCGGGTATATTCTTTTTTTTAACCCAGTGATATGAAGGAAGTGGTTTTGTTGCTAGCAGGTACCTTGTTTGGGATATTAAGATAATTAAAGTTCATCACCACAGACAAATTGTGACTGCACCCCATCCAATCTGACCTCGTTTGAGTTACAGAATGAAGAGACATGGTGCATTTATAACAACCCTCCCTAATCCCCCAATAAATTACACACACACACACACACCCCCGCAAGCTGTTAGAAGAAATTGAACTTCTATATACACAGACTCAGAGGAGGAAATATAAAAATCTTTGAGAAAAAGGGGTTTCAGTGGTGCTATATGCGTGCAAATAAAGGGCCAGTTCAAACTTTAACCACATTTAGCTTTTCTTTCTTCAAGCAATTGTTCATTACTTTTAACTATCATGTTTCCAAAAAGGATGCACAGGAAGGGATATCAAGAGGCAAATTTACTCAAAGAGATAGGAAACATGACACATGGACTATCTATTCTGCAAGGCCTGTCTCTCACCGAACGATTAGCTGCTTCTGCAGAAAGAGTAGATTTTAAACTATTATAGGGAAACACAAAAACATCAGCACGTGTGTTAATCACAGCAACTGAGTAACTGGGCTGAATAAATACCAATCAAAGCCACTCCTAAATTTTGCAGGCACACCTATGAAAGGTCTTCTATACAGTCAGTATTTTTCTAGTTATTTAAGTGTGTTTAGTGCCTTGCTAGAGCGGGTGTGGTAAACACATAGTAATCTCACAGGATAACCTGGTCACCTTGCTAAAGACACTTTCTCTCCAACCTGAAATGCTCACTTTTCCTGATTAAAATGGGTAAAAAATAATTTATGTTCGTGGTTACAGATTAAATAGTTTGGTATACTTCAAAAGCCTGTTTACCTGTGATTTAAAACCAGTATCTTTTGATCAAAGAGATAAGCTGTCTCCATGCTGTCTGGTAATCGCTACTTTCCTAAGGCCTTTTCCCAGTTTAGTTAACTTCTTTTAGTTTTACTGGAGTATGAAAAGATGTGAGTTTCAAATTTGTCCATGTAAGTTTACATACAGTTTTGCTAGGGTCTATCATACTGCATCGGAGATAATGTTTCAGCAATTTAAGATTTAACAGCTGCTGCCAAGAATTGCAATTGGATAATCTCACGGCTGCTGTTACTTTGAAGTTGCCAAGTCACAATAAAACCCACAGCTTCTTGCGAATGCTGCGTTTGGGATTATTACCGGTTAATTGGAAGACCTTTTGAAAATATTGAAAAGAAAACACTAAAATGCATTGCTGTTTTTCTGCTAAATTCAGTTGGAAACCTGCAGCAAAATGAATCAAAACTTTATTCTTCTTAATGACAGCGTGGAGCAGAAAGGAAGAGATGAGAGTTTGACCTGACTTCCTTTGGTGCTTGTTTATATCATTGGAGCAGAAAGAATCTCAGTGCTTGGCAGCCCACTTCCTGAAGGCAGAAAAAAAATAACCTACATTTACTGCAGATTGTATTGAGATCGTGAAGCTCTGATATCACAAGTCATTGATTTGGTCAAGTGTTAAAAGATAGATGTGAAACTTCCCCTTTTCAGTTACAAATTCCAGCATAGGAGACAAGAAAAAAACTATTCTCCTTGCCACCAGAATGCCTTAAGTTCTAAGGGAGGGAATCCTGGGATGACATTTTTCCTCCTTGTAAGAAATACCCACATTATTATTATTATTTTTTTTTCTGATAGCAACAAACAAATTGTTAAATATAAAAAGCTATAACTGAGCTACTCAGAGGGCATCAACACTGATAAATATTTACTTGAAAATATCATGAGTTGAAACTTAATTGAAATGCTAAAGCTTTGTTTGCTTCCCCTGCTTCAGCACAGCTGAAACAACAAAACCAGTCGGACAACTTTTTTTTTTTTTTTCGTTTTGGTCAGGTATGTGCTGAAGTACTGACAAAAAGCTTTGGGGTTCTTAGAAGAGCTGAAGCACCCAAGGGATTTCTCCCAGCTCCAGACAGAATGACTTCATTTAACTATCTTGGGTGCTCTTTTTCTGATTGCCTTTCACCGGCTTGGACTGAATGTGTATCTATTTTGTGGGCAGACACAGAATTTAGTGCAAAAACACTACTGGAACACCCTTTTCCAAAACATTAAAATGTTTACAAATGAGAGTTTAAGGTTTCTACATAAGCAATTTGTGAGTGTAAAGGGACTGGATTTTGTTTTTGCTGTAAACCTCCCCCTTCACATAAATGAGGACTGTGGAGATAAAAACTGTGTTCTTTACACTCCACCCCCTATTTTGTTTGTTTTCTGGATAAAATGAAATTTCTGAAATTCCATGGTGGGTTGTAACATTTTATAGAATACTTATGTTTAGTACCTTCATTTTTTTTCAGGCTTAAAAACTTTTTTTAAAGAGATATCTACAGTAGCTGTAATTACACAAGTGCAGACTTCCATAAAGTACTTCTACATCTCTTCTGCATAAGTGTGTTAACATCAAATAAGTGCTACTGTCTCTATATTACAGATGGGAGAGTTCGACACAGATCCTGAAAAGCTACCTAAGCATTTATCTTTTCATCTCCTTCCCAGGCTGTGTGTGTGAGTGGTTAGACAGGCCTCCTCCGAGCTCCTCTCGGCAGATCCCATGGTCGGGCACTTAACACTCTTTCCTTGAGTCTAGGGGTTCCAGCTGCAAACGGAGCTGATGGGCACGGATGGAAGAAGAGGTTTAAGGAGGAAGAGCAATGCCTTAGAGTATCCTGAATACAATTAGAGTACTTTTTCTTCCTGCTGTTTCTTCACATTACAGTTGTTTACCTGTGTCACCCAAATTAAAACCAGCAATGGCTAGTATACTATTCTTCTTTCGCTCTGGTGTAAATGTAGACTTAGTTTCTACTGCTCCAATGCCTAAAACACTTAGCTATCTTAGCCTAAAGTAGTCCAAACTGGAAAAAGCTTATAGGTCAAGATTCAGGAAAATGAAGTCTAAATAAGTTAACTATTCCCAGTATTCCCAGGCAAACTGATCTTCCAACTGAGATGAGGGGGAGCAGACATCAAACCTGCTGAGATGCTTGAAAAAACCCAGAGCTGACCCAGCTCCACAGTGTGGGAAAAGTACATCACGCTCTGAGTGTATTGTATATCCTGGTTTCATGTTTTTAAGTTTTCTTTTTAGCTCTGCAATACTAGAAACACACATAAATAACACACACACACACACACAAAAGCAGGAAACAAAAAAGATGTCTCAGTCCTGGCAATCTTGCTTTAAATTAAATACAAAGAACTTCATAAAATGGTACAAAAGTTGAGAAAACCATGGGAGCTTGAAAGAGCAATTGTTTGCAACACTAATGTGGGGTGCAGGGTGGGGAGGACTACAGCTCAACAGAGGTTGTTTTGGCTTCTATAGCAGTTACAGTAGGTGAGAAAATGAAGAAGTTGGAGAAATACTACATTTTTTAAAAGAACAATTTTATCTGAACAGCACCTAAACTAAATGGAATGAAGAGCATGCCATATACCATAGACAGTACTTTCTCAGAAAAGTTTTTGTGTAACACTTTTCCAGTACAGGTATCTCACCACCCTTTTCAGAAGGAAAGAGGAGAAAAACACAAATTATTACTCTGCGTGTGTCTGATAATACGTAAAGATTCTCTTCTGTCTCATACAGAAAATGTGGTGATGCATACCAGGATGTGGGTGATTCAAAGGTTAGTGTTAATATTATGCAAAAAACACATGTAAGAGATGGGGAAATAAAATCTACAGAAAAGACGTATAAAAAATTTCTGGAACCCTCATTAGAAATTCTCACCCACACAAAACCAGACGAATATTCATGTTTTCGCCTATTTTTCAATAAGCTTTTTTTCTGTAAAGAGCTTTTTAAATGGCTGACAGCGTAATAACCCCCATCATCAGAGTGTGTCTCTTTGATTGCTGTTCCATGAGTTCTCAGGTACAGGTTTTCAAATAAAGCACAATATAGGCATTCAGAGCCTCACAAGGCCATACTCAGTACAGGATAAGACAGACCGGTAGACTCTCAGCCTACAACATGAAATCATAAATCGAGATCATTTAGGGACAAATACCGCATCTTATTCCGCATTTATTGCCACCAACTGCAATAAAGTGACTTAGCAAAATGATTAATGGCAGGGATAAAGGGCTTCTGTTGTGAAGCACTGATCATATCAATGCCAAAGTGTTCAGCAGTGTCTAAAGAAAATGACAGCCACAAGAGCTGGGTAGCCACAGGGCAGCAGAGGTGTGCAGAGGCAGGGAATGTGTCATCTGCCTTTTAGACAAAACTTGGTATATTAAGAACACTCACTATTCAAAAAAATTCCCTTTAATTCTCCATATGAGGCTTCATCTTAGGATAGTCACACCTCATGCTACAGATCTATTAGCTGCTGTATTTAAAAGTGAAACTACAAGATTATCACTATTTTTGTGGCGTTTTTCAAGAAGTAACAGGTTGTGCTGGGGCACACCAGAAACTCAGGAACAAATTTACAGAGCTCTGAGTTTCTAAAGTTATATTCACAGGAGACTGTGATACATTTAGAAAGTGGAAATAGTACCTTACCATTTTGGAGAATGGCTGTAGGAACCTAGTGGCATTTTGATATGCAGAAATGACTTTGTTTTCTGTCTTGAAGCACTTGGGATTTCTGAAATGGTAGTATAATGGTGGAAACTGTAGCTTTGCGTTGGACTTTTGGCCAAAGTAAAACTAAAACCCAAACTATTTATTGATGAGGGTTTTCCCCAGCCACCCAATATACCAGGAACGTTATGGTGATATTATATAGCATGCTGGAAGATTCTCCACCTGCAAGTGAAAAAGCTAAAGGTAATGAGAATCACCAGTGTAAACACTAGACTGCAAAGGAAGATAGTCCATCTTGATAAGAAAAAGCAAATCAAAAAGCACAATGTCAAAGGGCTAAACTGTGCGATCTCAAGAAAAAACAGCATGTTGTAACGCTCTCCTAACACTGGCCCCTGAACTGAGAATTCTGTATGTCTACCTACATCCTTCTCCTAACTATCATCTTCTCTTTTAAAGCATTTAATTTGCCATTCTTAACAGAGTGAAAGCAAACCTGTGAAGAGCTCCTGCAAATCAGTCCCCAAGCTAAATACCACTAACAGCCTTCCACACCCTACAGCACAAGCGTGAATGTCATTCCTATTGCTGGGCTAATCAAACAGTGTGGTGCAACTGGTGGCTGAAAAAAAGTGGTAGAGCTCCTTCATGATACATAATTTGTCATCAGGGTCTCATGTGCTTTTGATGCCGTGAAGACATAGCTACCAGGATAAGGAGGGCAGTTATGGCATTAATGATTTATTTTTTTATTATTTGGGAATGTCAGTTTTACCTGCTTTTCCCATGGTGAGAATCCATTATTAATATTTACAAGCAATTCTCTAGTAAGCAGGTAAAGGATCGTAATCAGAATCAAATTACTGTACTCTTGATGATACTTCACAAGATGAGCACTTTATTAGAAACAAAAGCTTCCAGAGAGACTATTTAATTATAAGTACATCAGTTTCTTTAATACTCTACTGGTAATTGCTAGTGAGACAATTATTTTTCTTGCCCAATGATTTTTCCCCCCCTAGTGAGAATTGTACTCAATGCTTAGAGCATAATATAATTATTCAGAGTTCATTAATAGACAGTATTGCTTTTCCTTTCATTAAACCAGATTTGTGCATCTGTTTGAATAAGGATATATGTCATCTACCATGCAGTACATTGTTCCTTCCTTAACAGTTAAAAAAATAATAATTAAAAACTATGTGAACCTGGCACTTACAGTTAAAAAGAAATTAAAAACTATGTGAACCTGGCACTTACTGTTCAATGAACTGAGGAAACCTGACTCCTAGTTACAGCTTGCTGCTCATGGTAGCGTGAGCAAGTCTCTATCTCTCAGCACATCTGCTCCGCTTCAGCTTTCCACATGTCAGACGAGGACAATTCTTCCCCAGTTTTGTAGAAAGCTTTGGGAATTTAGAGATGAATGATAGTAAATGACTTCCACTCTTTTTAAACTTCTGTCAGGCAGTATTGAGGAGTGATAGCACAAGCAGTGATAAGACATAATAATATGGCCAGACTGATGGGACTAGCCTGATGGCTCTGTAGTCCTATTGGCCTTTTGGTACCAGGAGGAGAAGAGCTATGGCAGTGACCATTATTTTGGAGTGCCTTTTGCCAGTGTCCCCCAGTTGAATAAGTTCCTGTGACAAACACGGTGCTTAGGCTCCTGCATTGGATTTAGATGGACGGAAGTAATAGTCGAACTTCTGTCCCTTGGCACACCTCCTGCACTGTCAGCCACGCTCACATTGGGTGATAGTAAGAAGAAGCAAAGTCTAAGTAAAGTGGTGTTGAAAAAGACAATAGGTAAATCAAGAAAGTGCTCTCATGGATAATATTAGCACAGTGTGCCTCTCACTGGGGCAGAAACAGAAAGAAACATCAACTATATAGGTAATTTAAGGGACCTGCTTCACCTTGAAATATCAAAACAGCCTTCTCCCCTTGTTTTAGCTCTCCTTATGGTACTGGTGATTAGCATTAACCCCACTGTATCATTAAAGGCAGCACGTACTAATTTTTCTAAAACCGTATAATACTTCTTAAAAGAAATGTATTAATTCTGAAGTCCTTTGATTCAGTTTGGCCTGTTTGCCCCATAAAGCCCTAGTCTTACAACAAGTCGAGTTAAGCGATCAGAGTAGTGGGAAAAGCAGTTCTGATGCCAAGCAAGTAGACCGAGGCAAGTACTTTTACTAAATGTTCAATGTGGTGCCAGTAATTACTGCCAGTAATGAGGGAAAACAAGCTAACACATCCATCTGCAGTTGTATCATAGTACCGCAGCACATAATACTGTTTGAGTTTCCCTTCTGTATGTTTTTGCATGCTAGGTGCTGATAAAGATCTTTTCCTCTGGTTTCATGTTTGCATGGTATTCTTGTGTAATGGCCAAACCTGTTTGGTTACAGATTCCTCTGTCTGTCCTGATTAATGTCCTCCTCTTTGGACCCCATGAGGGAATCTGGGAAGCTTTTGGTGCTTTTTTGGCCATTTGTTGCATTATCTGGGCTGTCATTCTCTATTTCAGCTGTGGCTTGCTCAAAACCCGGCAGTCTACTCCGTGAGTTGCTTGAGGTTTTACTTAGCTTCTCTTCTCCAGAGTGACTTTTCTTTGAATCAGAACTGAAACCAACATTAGGAGTAATCACTGTCACGAAAGTATAATGTAGATATCCTAATGCCTTTTCAGTCAAGGATTTTAAGTCCCATATCTGGAGGGAACCAAGAAAAGCACAGCTGTTACAAACTCCATATGATTCTGGGCTTGTGAATTCCCTATCACCTCGCAGTAGTGAACAAGGAATCCTGGATGCTTGTCAGTTTTTTTAAAAAGATGAGACAATATCTAGTATACAGTACCAACAGCAATGAAAAGAGCACAAAGTGCAGGCATTCCAGTCCCAGTGTGAGGCAAGGCAGCGGTAGCAAAGTCCCTCCTGGGGGACAAACTAACTAACAGATTGGTTAGATATTCATTAATTCCTATCAACCTTAAAAAAATAAGCTCAGTGCAAAATGAGTTACACCTGTCCTGTGGAGTACTATTACTTTAGCCTGAAGAACCTGGCTCTATGAGAACACTAGGCACAAAAAGGTGAATTAAATAAAGTTACTTTGCTGTCACATCCCCATAGAGACTGTTGCTACAGCAACAAGACCTTTAGTTTCTCAAGTCACTTAAAAATAAATAATACTAGTAAAAAGAGACTTTGCTTCCCAAGCCGTTACAAAGTTTTCAAAAAAGAAAATTTCACCCGAGAAGAACTCAGCATGAATGTTGTTATACTAGCTCATAACATATCCAGCAGGTGTACAGCATTGCAGCACTGTAATCCCAACTTTTTTCCTGATCCTTATTCTGAGGCATTTCATTGCGCTTTTAATTAAGGGCATATATTACCCCTCGCTTCCCCCCGCCCCCCAAAAAAAAACCCCCAAAACCCAAGAGGAAAAGAAAACAATGCATTTGGAATCAATGTACTATTTTGAATGGCTAATAGAGAAATGGGGGAGGGTACATGTGTGAAAAATGAAAAGTATATTTATTACTGATGCTCACTATTAAATTTGACAGATAGCATTTGCCTCCAACCTTTCAAGCCAGAAGTGGAACAGATGTTCATGAAAAGCCAGTTAATTTCCTGCCATTTGTGAACTGATTAGAAACTGAAACATTAGCACACTGACACTTCTTTATTTTTAATCTTGCTCGTGTTTTGAAAGGAAAAGAAAAGAACCACCAGGAGCTAAGGTCTGGTTTTCAGATAGGAATGGGTGCACATTTTTGTTTCCTCTTTTAACCCAAACCCTCTCTGTTAAGGAAATAGAAAAGAACAAAACTGACGCCACACAGCGAGTAGCAACTTGGTGTTGCAAACCGTCGTCTTCTGCATCGCTGCTGCAGCACTGCCAGCACAGGGAGTGAATGAGGAAGAGCGTAGCTTTCTCACACACCTACCTATTGTTCCAGCTGCTCAGTACATGAACAAAGGCTCTAAAGCTGTTTTCAGACACTGCTAGTAAACAGGCAGTTATGCTTGCACAGGTCATTGTCAAAAACTAAGTGTTCTGCCCAGTAATGAGGAACAAGGAATGAGGAACTTTTCCAGTTTTAGCTTTCAGAAGTGTTGTTACTGAGCTGCATTCATAAGAGGCCAAAGAGCCTCTGCTTTAATAGTTCCCAGAACAGAAATTCAGGCCCAAATACAAACGTGGTATAAGCAGGCTCAATTCCATTCAAAACTGAATGGTGTCTCCAGATCTAATTCAAGGACAACTCACTTTTGTTATAAATATTTATGTACTATTATTAATCCCAGTGGGAGAACTTTGGGCATGCATTATCAGTTATTTATATACTCCCTGCCCCAAGAAAGCTGAGGCTTTTACTCTCTTGGGTCAGATGTAGAAAGTTACTCAAAAGTAAAGCCGGTCAGAAACTTTCTGACAAAGCGAGGTTTTGTTGGATAATCACAATTTGCTAAGCCTGAACCATGTTATTTAAAACGTCCTGGGGTTTGATGAGCAGCCACTGAGGCTGGGGCATGGTCCAGCCCAGCCAAGCCGGGCTGGGGCAGCTGCTGGCCCAGCCTGGCTTCCCTAGTGGTTTCACTGCTGTTCTTGTCAATTCCCGGGGCTGCGGAGCCCGGGGGGGGGCTGGATTGCAGCGCATTCGGAAAACTTCATCGCCCCCCTACCCTGAGCAAGTTCAGAAGGAGCGAGCAAACAAACAAAAAAAAAAAAAAAAAAAGAAAGAAAGAAATCCCTGCAAACTGGAAACCCTGCTTTTTAAGCCAGCTGTTCTCAAGAGTAATTAAAAAACACAAGATCTCTGTATTTGAAACCAAGATTTAAAAGAGAAGAATCGGTGAGGAAAGATTCCCCGCCCGGGTGAGCACACTGTTCAATATTATATATCCTTTTCCTGTGTTGTGCATACATCTACAACTGGAAAAGAACATGCTTTCAAGCATGTAACGTATACTTTGCTTATCTTGGCTTATCTGCAGCCTGAGCAGGGCAACTGTGATCAAACAGAAGATTCAGTGAGCAGTAGGTTTTGTCTGAGTGTGTGCATGCACGTGTGTGTGCGCACATGTGTGTGCATGAAGTCAGAGTACAAAAATCACAGAAATGCAAAGCTGGCATACAGGGAGAGCTGCTGGGAATGCTTCATGTTGAAAGACAAAAGCTGATGTGTTCCCTACAAAAATTTTCTTGGCTCTGCAATTATTTCACCCAAGGTGCGCCTTTCTGTGTGCATCTGGAAAGGTATGCAATTGTTTTTGCTGACTGAGTTTCATGTTTTAGTAACAGGTGGTTGGACTAATCCTCAGAAAATAGCATGCAACACACAAAGCTTAACTCATTTTGAATACTGCTTTTACCATACTGAATCAGCACACACCCAGCTTAAAGGTTATGAAACCTCTTGAGTGAAACTATCCAAGTTACTTACCTCTCCCCTGATATACGAACAGCGAGGATGTTACACAAATATTCTCAGCTGTGCTTTATCCTAAACCTTTGGGCCACACCTTCAGTTGGAATAAATCAGAGTAACTAAACTGATATCAGCAGGACAATGCATATGCTTAAAAATAAAGCAAATGGCTTGCGAAATCCAGATTTTTCATCACCTCACAGAATTTACCTGTTTCCAAAGATTTGCTAAAAATGAACTGTTCCCCTTTAAATTCCTTTCCTTACTCCACTCTCAAGTTTTCTTTACTTTTTAATTCCTTTCTTCTTCCTACTTCTACTACCACTCCTCTGCTTCCTCCCTCTACTGGGGGAGGGGAAAGGGAAGAATAAGTGCTTTGTTGTTACTCCCCTCCCCCAGCTTGTAAAGTTTTCATCTCATACCCCACTGGAAAATAGCATTTCCCCAACCATTTGAAAAAAAAAATACTGCAATTTTTAATTGACAATTCAATGTTTGAAAAAGAGAAGAAAAAAAAAATGAAAAGAAAGGCTTTGTGGGGAGAAAGAATGCATCACTTTGTATGTGTGTGTGTGTTGGACACGTGATGTGTAACTCTGCGGAGTGGGACTCTGCATCTCAGTGTCTCCATTTGTGATCGTATCACTCCCACCAGTGAGAGTCCAGCAAACCGAACTAATTGAAAAGTGAGAGAAGCCACTCCCTCCAGCTACTGCAGCTCCATCTTCCTCAATTACTCGCTTTTGAGGCCTTTTAGGGTTTTACTTCTCTATTCTCTATTCTGCAGGAATTTCCTATTCCCGGCTATTTCAGTCCCTTCCCCTGCCCTTCCACTTTATAAAGTGATCAGCTGTTGAACAATTCCCACTGACAGGAAGTACCATTACTGCACTTGAACACTTAATGTTCCAGACAAGGGAGGAAACGTAGGGCAGCCTGCACCAGCCTCCTGCCTACTCAAAGACCATCCTAATATCAGTTTAAAATTCCAGTCTTCAGTATTATCTGCTTACTCCTCTTTCAGCCTTAACTACCCTCCAAAAGCCAGTCAATTGTTTGAAAGGGGCAATTTATTGTCTCACAGAAGGTCAACTGCATAATGAATAATTTCACATAAATCATAAATGTGCAAAATTAAATCACCATAGAAGACCCTGGGAAAAAATAACATAAGTCACCAACTAATTTTAGAATCATACAATCATACATAACCAATGAAAGGAGCTCTAAACTGACAGGGAGGGGATTGTTTGAAAAAAAAAAAAGGCAAACAAAAAATAAAACAGCACCAAAACCCCCCATATTTAATTTGCACAACTGTTATAATCTTTACAGAGCCTTCTATCTAAAAAAACCTTAATCCTTTCAATTAAAGAAAGGTTATTATGTTGCTGAGTTTAGTCTAATATTTCTATATAAACTCACCATGATTTAAAAAAGTTTCCCCCTTCTCCCCCCCCAATGACCATTTGTTTATAGGGTTCTATTACTGACATGGGAAACAAAAAAATAATGAAACTTTGGGGTAAATTAATTTATTTAAAATTAAAAAAAAAAAGAAAGAAAAAAGCACCAGAAATGTTAAAGACACGTACTTTGGTAAAATTATGACTAAGGGAGGATATGCTAATACCCTAAAATATTTGACGTGTGTAAAGGCTGCCATGAAATAGTGTGGGCTGAAATGAAATTAGACTGAATAGCAATGCAGTCTCCTAGACTATGGAATATTTTGCTAACAGGGGTGGTGTTTGAATCACTTAAAACTAGACTGGACAAGGAACTGGAGAACATACTACATGGTTAGAGACACAGCTACATCAAAGAGTGATTTTCAGTCTATGAGTCACCGTGACAGCTGTGCCCCGCTGGGAAAATGCAGATCACAAAGCTCAGGATGGAGCACATGAGAGCCAGAGACAAAGCTTTCTCTGTCAAGGGGAGCTGGCTATGCACCGGTCTTCAACCAAGAGAGCAGGCAAATCCAGAGTCTGAGCATCTTTAGGACACGCTGCAAAACTGTATCCCTTAAAAAGTCTCTCCACTAGGAGACAAGCACAATATTGATAGTCCCTTCTTCTCTGAAAGTGCAACTGACTAAAATGAAGTAAAGAAAATAGAAAACAAATCCCAAACACACCAGCAACCAGCTTCTCTACAAACAAAGATCTTATCCCAAAAGAACTTTGATCCTAAAATGCAGAAATGACCAACACTCAATTAAGTCCACTACAGACTCTCCTTCTATGCAGTGGTGCCGACATACTGACCTCTGAATAAAACTCCTTAATCCAAAAGAAGGGTTATTCTAGCAAGTTAAATACATATTTTCTAACAGCTTATTTTCTCATATAAATAAACTCACAAGTCCAGAGGACAAAAGAATTCTGAAATGACAGGGAAGTGGACCATTTGCCCAAACATCTTTAATTTTTTATTTTAAAATAGCAATTCAAAAGATTGCACATCTAGTCTGCCGAGTAGAAACTGCTGTTTAAAATCAGGGTATTGAATGAAGATAAACTGAGGCATACACTGATTTACACTCAGGGCCTATGGATATGTCATAAAATCGAAGTTTGCTAGCATTGTTTTATTATATTTATGTTGTATAAATCCAATCTAGTCATCAAAGCCTCACATAATCAGTTAAGTTTGCTGTGATGATTTGTGATGTTTATATACTTCAGGTAACTCTCTGTTTAAATGACCAAAATGAAAGAGACTGTTCCCAACAAGCTCCACAAAACTAAAAGCTGTAGCAACAGAAATCCCCTTTCTTCATCCAAAATACCTGCAGCTGGAAATTACCCGTGGCCAGTTTCATAATTATGAAATTCACTTTCATCTGAAAGCAAATGGGAATTTGGAAACAGACAGTGGTCGTTCTTATTGAGACAGAGCTACTCCCGGTGCACTTCCAGGAAAGCCCATACTGCTGTAACAGTAATGAACATGGCCATTAAACAGGCATGAATTTGTGCAAACAGTAGTTCTCATGTACTAGCAAATTCACCTAAAAATTAGAAATATTTACTTCATACACTGTAGCTTTAAGTGGCAGTATTCTGTTCTAACATAATTGTAACAAAATTAATTTAGCTGCCGAGATACACCTAAAACCAGAAAATAAAACTACTGTTCTGCAGAAAGTTTGACTTGACTTTGGACTGGGAGATACTGAATTATCAGATTTATTCCAAATGTTAAAAAGTCTCACATTTTTAGAATTGAAAAATGTATATTTTTCTTTTTTAGAACAGGCAGAACTGTAGTCTAAACCATAATATTAATAGTCAAAACAAATACCCTGTTTTTCTCCTAAAAGTAGTTGAAATGTAACTTTGTCAAATCTTTATGGTTTTGACCTGAACAGAATACTTTGATGTGATTTCATAAAGCACTTTAATCCCAAGAGTCTTGCATATAATCAGCTCTTGATTTCCTATGAGTGAATTATCCAATCTGCAGATTCGATCAGACTCTGCCACCTCCAGGAACACCCCTTGTTGCAGAGTAAGTGACAGAGTACGTGCCACGCTGCCTGGCAAATTTGGTAATTCATAGGTTTTTAAAATGGAAACTTAATATATATTATTCTTCTAACTTGACATCTATTCTATATGATGGGTTGTGCTTGATGTACATCTTCTCCCTACTCCTTCAGCCCCCTTAATTTTCAAAGGTAACTCTAAGTGAACTACAATCAGCAAGTATGATTTTGTCAAACGACTGAGTTTGCTGACAAACATTCCTTGAACGTTTGCTTTTTTCCCCTAAGTATCTTCTTACTAAAAGTACATTTATAAAAAATGTTTTTTATTAGCAGACACAGGATTACCTTAGCGAACTTTGGTTTTTTGTGTGATCTTATCTTGTGGTCTTTCATTTCCATTTAAACCAGTGTTAAACGATATGGCTGAGATTATTAAAAGAATTGTTATGTAGGCTACAGGAAATGAATGTGGGATTGTTTTAATCTCTTCCTCAACCATCAGTCATTTGTACTACTTTTTTTATTTTTTGGTTCAATTACTAATAGACAATAATTTCAGGGCTGTAAAAGCACACCCACCGTAACTGAAAGGTACTATTTTTGTATGGTCAGACAGGCTGTAATGTTGCTGTGGCCTTTGCACAAACAGTTTCATGTCTAATTTAAATTATATTAGTGCTTGCAATTAGTGCCAGTGTGGTAATACAATAGCCACTTTTGCATATAGCTGCACAGTCTTCCTCAAACTGCCTTTCTACAGGGAGATGAAGAAAGTGGCCCATGTTGATACATCAAATGAACAACTGTCTGGCTTCCAAGTTTTGATGTAGGTTTTAGATCAAAGATGCAGAGATTTGTGCATCTCTGTTCTGCAGAATACTGAGGAGAAGCAGCTCCATCACAAGTACTGGTGCAAAACGCATATCGGATTGAACAGTCAGAAGGAAAATTGTTCTTGGGACAATTCTCAAAAGCTGGGGTTTTATTTGCATAATCGATCAGATAATTTGAAAGACCTGCCATCTCTTATTTCTGTCATCAAACAGGAAACAGAAATAACAGAATGTGACTTGTGGCCAGTCACGTGACAAAAAAATGAACAACATGAACCTCCTCCTGGACTGTTTATAGGAAAAATCACAGGACACGGTTTATTTGCACAAACTATTCGATGAATAATTGTGAAAACATAGACTTGAATCAGGTGATTTAAAACCCAAAAAGAGTTAAATTAGATTATTCATGATGACTGTGATCAAATCTTTTAGTAGTTTATTTTACCTCATTCTACAAAATACCACTTTTTATCTAAATAGACTTCCCAATGCCTAAGTTTAAGGCATTTAAGCATCCCATGATAAAGCAAATCACACTGAGCAATATTTGGAGTGAAGAAGAAAGTTTTGAGGCTCTTGCAGCTTAGACTTGGGTAGCTTATTTTATTCAGCCTAGTCTGCACATTCCAGACCCAAACTTGACTCTCACTGACATTATAAGTGTCTCTTGCCCTGCTTCAGATAGTATGAGTCCTTCTTTTCTTTTCTTGAAGCACACTAATAGTCCAACATCTTCTGTGTGGAAACAAAATCAGCAGTTTCTCTTTCTATGACGATCTCTGACATAGACAACACCAACGGCTTCTGACACAAACAGGCTGGAGCTTTTGGATAGGCTATCAGTCACTGCACACAGACTGGGTATAGATCCCCAAATCTTCCTGGATGTATCAGGTTCCAGAGTCAGGGTTTCTGGCTGCCATCGTCATTCCATAGACTTTGAAGAATAAACCCCTGTTTCCACTTCATAGAATAAATCATACTGCAAACTATTGATCGCTTGGTTCCAATAAACTACTCTGTACCTTGCAAACTATATTCTTAGCTGTACTTGGTAGATCATTCTTCTTTCAGTATTCTCTTTCTCCCTCTCTCTTAAGAGTTTTATCAACAAGCCTAAAATATGTGATTTCTCAGAGCACAAACATGCTCTTTCTAAGAACACAGATATCTCTTCACAAAATCTGTTCAAAAAGCAATACTGCACATGGGAAGTTGCATTTCACGAGCCTCTCACGACACTGCCTCTGTTACGCATGCCAATAAAACCAGGGCACAGGCCCTCCGAGGTAAGCGCTGCATTTATTTGGTCTTTAAGCTTTGATAGCGTATTAGCTGCTGTGTGATCTTTATTAGAAGCAAGGAAACACTGTGTAGTTTGTCAGGCAGTGGCAGATGTGAAGTGGTGTGTGGAGTTTTTTTGTTTTGCTTTTTATACCTGGCAAGTTCTGACAGCCCTGCAAACAAACATTTGACCAAATACTGTATCAGTGTACAATGTGCATTTTTTTGGTGCTTTTTATCTCAAGCTTTCATTCACTATGGTGGGATTATGGTCAGAAAAGCACTATCTGAAAATATGCCTTTTCTCATTATGTTTCTTATTGTCTTATTAATCTCAGCTTTTACTGTATCTGCTTGTACTACACAGGTACGTGAGCACTGAGAGGGAAGCATATAAACTAGATTTATGCTGGTTGACCAGCTTCACCCTGGTGACACTCCCTGTTTTACATAATAAATCAATACCTCCCTGTGGAAAAAAAACTGGAAGTAGCTTATCACTGAATCTTAAACCACAGGCAGGTCTCCATCTCCACTCATTGTTGCCATCTTCGAATTTGATGGCAAGCTGCTTTTTATGGCTGCCTTGGGCTCATTTGGCCTGAAATCAATTAACTTGAACACAAAAGCAAGAAGGTTTCTGCCAACCTGGCTCCTTTTGCCCGCAGCGGGGTTAGGGCCAATCCCATAAGCAACTTGACTGCAGATCTTGCAGGGGGGAGCAACTCTTCAGGCTCAGTGAGGTGAAGACATGCATCCGTGGCCTTTGCACACAGGTACACATCATCCTGCAGTGCAGGCAGAAGCCTGTGTCCATCCTGGTGCTCCGTGGTCCCCAAACACTTCAAAAACTCAGAGCTCCAGCCTGTGCCACCTGTGCCCTTCCAAGAGGATGACTGACTTACAGGAATGGCACTACTGATAATGATTGCTTGAGAGAAATGCAACAGAACAGCTAAGCCGGTTATTCCACCCTTCCTTAGGCCAGGAAGGCAAAACTACAGGGAAGTGTAACACTCTTTACTAGGCCAACTGACAAATTACTTTTATCTTTCTAGATAGTGTTACAAAATATAAATAAAAATCTTTCTGGGTCTGGTAACTAGGTCTTTGTCCATCATAGAATTCAAATGCAAGGAGAGGAAGAAATATATACCAAACTTTCCAGGGAAGAAAACATAGCAGGTGTAAGCACAAGGACCTCAAATTACATTTAGGGGTTTTTTCTGTTATCTAAGTATCTGACACCTTCCAATAACTTCTCTGTTAACCTGTGAGTTGTGATTAAAGGGTAAACTGCTAATTGCTTCAGCCAACAGGCTCAAACACTTATCACCAAAGAAATCTCAGTGCAGTGATGTGCTGGTCAGAACCAACTAAAGAACCTGAACATTTGCCTCATTTACATGAAAATTTTATCTGGATCCGTGACTCATATCTGCCTGAACCAGAATGCTGACACCAAATACCAGGAACAACACCAGTTGAGTAGGAATCATCCTTTATCTTTAAAGGGAGAGTTCAGAATACACTTTTTCCGTTATTAAACTGAAATACGTATTAGTCAGTTTTAGAAGAGTTTCACCGTTTTCAGTCTCAGGAAATACTATAGTTCCTAAGAGCCACAGCCACAAACTAGAACTCCATTGTGTGAACTATTGTACAAAAAGACCGAGATATTTTACAAAGACAATGCCTTCTCTGAATTATAATGAAAGTAGGAAATTAAAAATTTTCCTTTACGCCGAAAGGACATAACTGATAACGCAAACCCTATACTGGTCCTGCTGAGTGTGCTTTTTAACCCAGATGAATTTGCACTAGAAGTAATACTGGAAATGCTGGCAACTTATTTCTCAGCTTCAGCTTAGGGCAGGGACTGTGAATACTTTGGCTCGGTGCAGACTGCAGGATAAGAACACTTCCTTATAAAAGTGACTGATTCTGCAGTGGCTATTCTGCTGAGGCTACATGTGACAAGTTAAGGATCTCAGTTTCCTCAGTATACGCAAGGCTTTCTCATGAATAGTTCAGCTATCTGTTCAAGCTCAGCCTATTGTGTCAGGTATGACTGCACTCCTATTTTACTTATGCAGTTACAACTGCATACAGTATTTAATTAATTATGTATGTAACTAGACAATTAAGTATGTCACTAAACAGTTATACAGTTGTCTGACTTACATGTGAACTGAAAGCACACAACTGACTGTACAACTGTATATACACTCATGACAGATGTAAATCACAAATCAGTTGGCTTTGCTTAACTGTGTGCAATTGTCAGCCGTCAGCCCTATTTATATTTTGTACCAGACGCGCTTGAGTTACCTCTATTAGGTAACAGCTTTCCCAATTGGATGGCAGTGCTAGAAGGGAATGGTTTACAGTAAGAGATTTCATAGGTCTTAAGCAGAAAATTGAAAGTTGCTTTCTGAAAAGGATATGGTGAGAGTAAACAGCACAGTTTTTCTGCAAGTCAGTGTGGTAAAGCACACAGGTAAGCATGTTTCCTCTCAAACAGCCATCTGTCCCAGCACAGGCTTTGTCCCTCTCGTCATTAGCATTGTTTTTATTTCATTCTTAATATGAACAAGGCAGTAAGAGAAGAACAATAACACATCCACAATAGCACAAAAAGTGACTTCCGTGTTATGGTGTCGACCAAATCTCTCTTTTTGTTTCTTCTGCATTTGAAAAACAAAGAGAGAATGGAGTGAGGAATATGTCTTTTCATATACATAAGGTACTTATTCTCATTTATTCTCTCTTTTTAATTTAAAAGCACTTCTGTGGCGCTTGCTTAACATTCCTATCACGCTGTACATAGATACATTTTTAGGCATATTATTATTTTTTTTTCTGTCCTAAGTATATCAGCTTTTGCAAGGCAGCTGATGAAGAAGCCAGAGCTCTTTCATTTCCCCTTTATCATCACCCCTGTCCCCTCCAGCGACACTCTTTCACTTTTGTCTGCCCCATTCTCACATCACCTTTTAGTCAGTGGGATCCCAGAAAAGGTACCGAATGAAACCCCACCTCCAGTGGTCCCCTGAACAGTGCTGAGCAGGAGCTCTCCTGAGCCAAATATTAAGAATTAAACCATACAGTGGCATTGCTTTATTCTTTGTGAAGGAGGGTAGGATTAACAGAAAACCTGAACAGAGATCACTGAGCACAACATTCAGCTTGCACTGTAAATCCTGAAAAGAAATTAAAATAAAAATCAAAGAGTAAACAGAGGAAGGAGTGGGGAGGTTTGGAGGTGTGCACTGTTGTCCTGTGCTCAGCACTAAGCTATAGTTAGGATAAGCCACCATTTCGCTGAGGCTGCAGAAGCGTTATTTACCCAGAGCACCGCTGTGAAGAAATTGCTCTGAAAGCATTTTGGAGGACCCTTTCATTAGCCTCCCTCCATGATCACAAAGATCCTCCTAAAGAAAACAGATGACTTGGAGTTCACCAAAATGGTCTCCCCAGTGCCTTCCCCTGCAGCGACATCCCCAACCCTGGCACACCAGCACCTACAGGAACCACTCTCCCCTCCCTGATCTCTATGTAAAACTTGATCATGTAGGTTTGGGGTTTTGGTTTGTTTGGGTTTTGGTTTTTTGTCTCCAGGTTTCTATGAATGGGACGACAAGGAAAAAAAAAAAACAAAACAACAAAAACCAAACCAACCTGCAAGTGCAACTGCTTGAATAGTTTTAGCGACAGAAATGTCCGAGAAACTAAGTCCAAGTGCCCTCTACTGGCATCGAAGAGAAGGATGTGGCTGGGTAGCGTGGGAGGGGAGAGAAAGGGGTGGCAGAGAGAGGAGGGAAGTGATATTAAGCAATAGCGAAAGGAAACTGTGTCAATAAAGTGGGTACGGCCCGAAAACTATAATCACACAGCAGAGCTATTAAATTATTGGCAGGCTGGGTTGATAGTGTAACGTACGGTGCATGCCAAAAAGCATATTCCTGCTATGAAAGCAGTAACAAGCCAGGATGTTGAAAAAACTTCTGTTTTGGGGGTGGGGAAGAGGGAGATAACTCTTTTTAATGTAATGTCTGATACAGAAGATCGCTTTTTTTTTTTTTTTTTTGGCTTTTAACTTTCACATTGGAAAAAATGAGTGAGGGAGATAAGGAGGAAAACTTTTAATTATTTAGTACTTAACGTCTTTATTTTAAAGCTGAGAAAAGCAGTTGTGCAACAATGACATTACCACATGAAACTGGTCCTGGAAGAAATTATATCATGTGTGCTTATGGGAACTTAATCCACGAGGTCCCAGGAATGCCAGGATTGTATGTGTGTACATGCACGCACACACACACACTGACAAAACAGTTCATGGAAAATGTGTTTCAGACAGTCATTTTTGGACAGAACAACTCATTCTTGCCCTGTTAGAAAAGCTGTGTGTACAGTTTTATTGGTACCAATGTGCTGACATTTAGTGAATTTGCAAGATCAAGAAGTACTGTGTAATATGCAATTGTAGGGGACACATATTTTACTGAGTTCAGGAATCCACAGGATCTTATCAACCACCTCAATAACCTAACATTATTATGGACAAACAGATTAACTGCAGTAGAACAGCAGGACTATGTAAGAAAAAAAAAAAAAAAAAAAGAAAAGAGTTTAGCAAAAATTCAACCAGCAAACTATGATAGGCTGGTGGTTAAAAATCTATGTAATTCTGGGAAAGTACTTTTCAATTCCTGTAATAACAGCAGTGAGGTTTTTTTCAGATTTACTGAAGGGACCATGTCAGGAATTGTCACACAGCATTCACAAGACACAAAGGCACTGGGGAAGTGAAGCCCAGAACATGAGAGCTGGATGGAGATGGGATTCAGCTGCCGCATGAGGAAGCAACTTGGGGAAGTGACAATTTTGTCTGTTTTTCTGCCAGGAAGGCAGGGGAGGAGACTGCTCTGTACAGCTTGAATAGAGCTGGATGGGATTGCAATTATTCACTGGAAGACTGATGTGACGATTGCAAATCTGTGTACGGTGTCCTTTTTCCCCTGCTATGTCCAGAATCAGTTTCATAAATGTCACGTGCTCAGTAATTCAGTACGTAGCTGCAATATTTATCATTCTGAGAGAGGACGAGCACCACTCAAGATTTGCAGCATTGCATCTGTTCTGCACTCTGTGATTCTGCTTAAGTCAGTTTAGGTAATCCTGATGTATACCCATTTAATTACAGTAAAAGCAAGTCAATTTTTGACATCTCAATTACCCTAACACACGTTGAAACCTACCAGAAGGTGAAGACCTTGTGTGAAACTAGATTTACACATTATACTTCTTCTTAAAAGACACGCACCATGCATTTGTTAGACTGGAACTTGAGGTGAGGATCACATCAAGTTCCCAGTAACCACCAAATCAACCACACAGTATCAGTTTAAAAAAAAAAGCTTAAAATCATAGCCATCTTTCTATATAAAAATAAATAAATACAAAACTTTTCCTGCTAGCCAGTTAGCTTAGGATCTCTTTCTGTATGAAACACATGTTGATATTTGATTACTCCCTTTAATAGCGTCCATCTGTGGAAAGGGCTGCAGTGCTAATACACATGCATGAAAGCAGTAATCTTATTTTCAATACCAAGGATTGTTTTATCTGTTTCATCTTTAATATTTCACTGCTGAGAACAGGTTGTACATATGGTTCTGCAGCAGCTTGTTTGCAAGTCCATTTCATTGTGAACACCTCCCTTTTCACACCTTCCCTTTTCCACCTGAGCTGATTCTTTATCCTGTGCAGCAACATCAGCTTTTATATAGTGTTCATCATCTGGCCCAAGCCTAAACCTCCTCGTGGGCCGGATATTAAATCATAAACAGCTCAGGACTAGTTCTGATAATGAAAGTTAAATATCCCACCAAATGCAAGAGGGAAAAAAAAAAAAAATAGAAAAAGTCTGTCTTGCCTAAGCGTGGACATATCTCACTTGAACAACAACCACATGTGAATTGGGGCTATGGTGAGGCTGGAAACATTGTCCCCTGGAGAGTTACCAACTCCGTCTTGCAAAGAAATGTCTCAGAGGTAATATACACTGGGAAAAGTGAAATTAAACACATATATGTATCTTTTTACATGTCCCGTGCATGCTATTCTGGGAAGTGCCTGTCCTTGCATGGTTCAGGGTCTTCCACTTGGCATGGAAGTCCCAGGCTCTGTGAGCTCCCACAAGCAGCAGAGGATAAGCCCCGCAGCCCCATTTTAGCCCCTTGGCGAGAGGTGGTGTATAAAACGTCCATCTGTCTCACACTGCACTTCCAGGAGGCTACGAGGAGAGGAGAACAGCTATCTACAGGGAAAGGCCCTAAGGGTGACCTTTGTGGCTGTCACTGCACCGCAATCTCCCCTCCTCTGCTGGGCAGTTATTTCAGTGCTTTCTGTATCTCTGGCTTTAATGCAGGGAAGCCCAGTTATATCTATGAAGTATAAATAAGTGTTGGAACAATAATGCCTTAGCTTACTGGAGATGTCTATTTTGAAAGTAGACATTGCATTAACTTGCAAAACCTGATATTTTCAGCCAGAGAATAATTTTTCTCCTCTATAGACAGTTAAATGCAACATCCAAATTCAGGCTAACAACTGGAATAAGGATCTCGCTTTAAAGATCTGATATGTTTGTTGATTATAACTGGATTACTCACATCAGTTTTAATTCTTATATAAGATTGCAAGCTGAGATCTTTCAGAAATACTTCAGTACTTCATGTTCTTTTGTTGGTAGGGCAGTGATCAACTAAATATATTAAGAGGAAGTCAGATATAAAAAAAAGTATGTAGATAAATACAATCAATGTAGGGAGCCTGACTGATTTTTGATCCTGAAAGCATAAAAAGTATTCCCCAGAAACAGATAGTAAGTTGTCCCCAAACTTACAAATCCAGCTCTAAACTAACATCATATTTTTCAACTTTTACAAGAACTAACACTACAGTCTCATGAAGAATCAACTTGGGAGACTAAATTCAAAATAAATGAGAAGGTTGCAAGCATGCTAATGTCAATTTGGGGTGACCTTTACAATATGTCACTGACAAAATAAATACTACTAAATACTATTTCCATCCTAGAATATAGGCATTTACAAGTAATTCTGCCAGTAACCAGTAGTAATTTTAGTACAATGTTTGTTTCCAAGTAGTTGAAAGCACCTACTCTTGTGTAATGGCCTAGAAATAGTAACTACCATCTTTACCCTGTCTACAGCAGTTACTTTATTTTTTTTTTCCTTGAAGCTAGAAAAACGAGGCACAGACTTGATGAAAAGAAGGTAAATTTTTCTAAATTCTTCCACTTGCAGCATACAGTTAGTTTCAGTTTTCTCAAAGTTAGAACAATATGCTTTACGGAGACAAGATGATGAATGCTCAATTTTGGGTTCAGTTAAAACAAACAACTTTCTCTAAAAGCATACACTTTGTTTCAAAGTGACGTTTGTTAAAAGCCTCAGCATCCATATTATATTACATCACTGCAGGTCAGCTATTATGACTGACACTGTGACGAGGGACAATGAAAGAAGGCAGATTTGCCTAAACCCTCATAACACCGCATCTCTAAGCTCTGAACGCACCACAGAGTTCAGGTTCTTTTTGCACTCTTTTTAAACCACTTTATGACAATCAAGATAGACTACAAACTTAAGATATGTAGACTACAAACTTAAGATATGTAGATATTTTTGCCTGTTGAGAAAGGAAAACAAAACAAACAAAACCGTGCCAGATTAACCCAATAAAAATAGACTAAAGATCTATTTACTATAGAGCGCACACAAAAAAAAATGTTATTCCATGCTGTCTGGCACAGGCAGGCTTTCTAATGCTGATGTGCCAAAATCCACCACCATTCTGTCTCATCAAGATACTTAATACAAGCCCTGCTTGGGTCTCTCAGTGAGGCTAAATGACATATCCCCTACTTACAAAACACCAGGGCATTTTATAGGGAAAGGCAACTTTAAAAAGTAAACTTGTTATTTCTGTGATGAATGTTCCTATGTATTTCTGGGCTTCAGTAAATTTACATTTTAGCATTGCCATTCGCCTTTAAATAAATATTGATGGAGGTCAAAGTTGTTTGTGTTTTCAGGGTTGAAGTTAGGTGGCCAAGTCCACATTCAGGCTTCTAACAAAAAGAGCATATCGCTTCACTAGGTTACAGGCGTGCAACACTCCCAAAAGGTCAGGTTTTAAGGAGGGCTTGAGCTAAGGCACTGCAACAGCACTTCCAGACAAATCACGCTACAAACTCCAGGGAATGCTAAACCAGAAAAGTTTAGAAAGGACTGATGTCTCCTTGGGAGGCCAAAATGGACTCTGTGATGAAAGGCTGAGCGCATAGTCCAGATTGAAAAGACAACAAAACAATCCCAGTGTCCTACCTGGTCCAGTCCAAACCTGGCCTTTCTTCTAGCAGCTGATGTGCTAGCTCTATCTTCCTTCCCACTCCCTTTCAAAGGAGCTTAAACTTTCTCAGTAAATCATATATGAAAACCAACTGGGCTGACTCACACCACTGCAGCAATTAACCCTTGCTTGCTCTCTGTGGGACCTGCAGACCCCACCACAACAGCAGATTGGTGGAGACAAAAACCTTGTTTTCACTTGGCAGTTTTACTGGCAGGATTGTGTGGAGGCGAGAGGAAGGGAGAAGAGAGCCAAAAATGATTTTCAAGTATAGTCACAACATCGATAAAAGCCTTAGCATGAATTTAGTCACACTGGAATTAAATTTGTGTAGCTCATGTCTCTGGCAGGGGTGCTTTTCTAGCACAGTTGCAAGCACTTAGCTGCAATCACCAAAATGCTTCTAGTGTGCAATGTTAGTGGGTTCTCTGGCTACAGGGAATTGTTTCTATAATATCTAAAACCAGATTCTGCTCCATGGTTGGGGATTTGTATATATATAAAGCCATTTTGTGCCAATAAATAGGTGCTAATAAAGTTATCTAGCCTGGATTGCTGAATTTGATGAAGGATGACTGCTAATTTGTGCTGCAGACATTGAAGAGGTTACTGTCTCCACCTGCTTGCTCTCCTACTTGTCTGGCAGCTGAGCAAGAGGACACCTTTCAGTCATCTCAGGTCACACCCAGAGATTTTAGTTTACAGAGATAAATACCCAAGGCTGTGAAATACTTCAGCTGAAGAGCTAGCACAGGTTTACTTCTACAAGTCTCCTATAGTACTTCCAGTGAGAATCACCAGGCTTTAGGAACTCACCAGGTATCTGTTTATCTAGATGTTTATATGAACCTGATCTCCTGAGCAGCAAAGCGTGATGTGCATTCATACATAATGTGGTATCACCTCCAGAGTGGTGGCAACAAGCACTTATGTTCATATATTTACTAGAAATAATGTAAACTAGGCCGAGATAGGAATTTATCGTCTCCTCTGCAGAGCCTGAGTGAGAAGGCTTTGAGAAGGAACAGATACAGGATCAGAAGCAGGCAGCAAGACATCTGCAAGCTAAACTCTTGCTGTTCCTACAAGCCTCCCATTGTAGCAGAAATTACAGAGCTGCCCACTGCCCTGTTAACCCACACTCCCTCCCAGCTCACACAGGTGGAGGCTGAAGCCAGCTGCTGGCAAAATCCCACGCTTTCTTCCAAACCCTCTGTTTGTGCCCTTGAAGGGAGACACTCCCTGAATGCAGCATTCTGTGACAACCTGCCTGCAGAGGAATCATGACAGCAGTGTTTTGATTTGGCCTTCTAAAGTGAATGAGTGATAGGAAGATTTTCAGTTCTACCAGACAGACATATGTTCATGTTTCCATCAGTGTTTTGCTTATCAGAGGTTATATAATCTATTTGTGTCAGAACAGGGCATTTGGTAATTACATGCTTTTCCAATGCTGTGAATCAGTGGTTAAAAATAAGAAAAAGAAAAAAAGAAAAAAGATTGCTTCAGAGGCAAGGTCAATTTTAAACACAAATTTTTCACATGCAGTTCTTTTCTTCAACTTACGACAGCCACTGCCTGTGCTCAAAAGCTGCAAAAAGAAAGCTTCCTGTGATGACAGTGTCTTAACATACTGGGTTACTTCAATCTTGTTTACTCAAGTAATACAATTTCAGTTTATACCAACTAAGAATCTAGTTCTTCAATTGACTAGAAACTGCTGACAGAAAAAAAAGTGAAAACTCTGCAACTTAATCCTAACTTCCCTTATGTTTTCCAAACAACTCTAATGAAGTAATCACAAACATCCTTAAAATTTGTGAAGTACCACAACAAAGATGAGTCTGCAAAATTCTAATCCTGTTTAAATGTCCTGAAGATTGTGTCCAGGGTCGGTCTTTATCATTCCCCATGCATTATGATAATCATAAAGGACCTTACTCCTATGCTGTGTAAAGGTAGGTGAAGGGGTAGTGTGGAATGCCGCATCACCTGCTTACAGTGGGATGTGATAAAGAAGGAATTTGGACTTTGTACCTTTCCGGTTTAAAGTCAAATCACTAATGCTTCCTGTGCAGGAGGCTGTTTTCGTATGCAGTTTAGTAGGTGACAAATTTAATAGGAAATGATTAAGTAAAAGCAGAGAGTGTTGATAAGGGTTTTATTCTTCTTCAAGGCTTTTGATAATTTGTTTTGAGAAAATAATACAATCTTTAAGGAATTTATACGCATCTTCAGCCTCCGTCAAGGCTGCTGCAGAATTTCCTGTTTTTGTGTTCTCAGAACTGCTAAACTGCTGAAGTTGCCAGTAAAGACCTGGGTGTGTTATCCAGAAGAGGTGGAGCCTATAGTAAATCCAGATTCTTCACTGATATTCTCAAATGAGTATACTCAAGTTAGAGCTATTCCATCTCTAACCTCACAAATGGGGTCAGTTACCACAGCCACAACTCATCTGTGCACTAACCCTTTATCTTCTGTTGTGCTATCTCTTCTATGTATAAAACTATGGATTTTGTTGTATAAATCACCTCAAAGTCAGCTATAAACATATTTACATATAAAAAAGTATTAAGGTAGTCTTAAAACATGTTCTAAACCCTGGGTGCAGAGAAAGCAATGTGAAACACACAAATCCTGGAAGCAGCTTTGTTATTCCCTTAGATGTTAGATCCTGGTCTCAGTGTAAGCAGACCAACCCCTTGTCTCCTAAAGCCAAGAATCTCATACTTACAAGGGGCAAGATCCTAGTCAGATTCCCAACTGGAAAACTGCTCCAGCTTAACACCAGACTGGAGTAGATACAGGTCTGGCATAGTTAACAGGGAGTACCTACTTTCTAGGTACTCTCAGAAGTGTTTATCGGTCTGCAAACCTCACTGGGAATGCAAATACAACATGATTGATGGATGCACACAATTGAACAGAACAAATGCTTTCAGTAGACAAGTGGCCCAACAGGAACCTCTGAAGATCCTATTATGCAGGAATGAGACTGTAATTATATTCTCAGGCATATATTCTGCAGACCTGCAGAAACTCCTCAGCAGTCCCCCAGCTTTCATGGAGGAGTCAAGGGGATCTGAAAGTGTGTGGAGGAGGTCATGTGTGCTGAGGTGTGGTGCCTGCTCACACAAACATCTGGCACTGCTCTGGCACCAGGGTTTAAAGCAACACTTCAAACCCCATGGGTTGCGTGCAGAAAAGTCTTTCTTTCTGGGACCTACCAAGCGATTCATTACACTTCATAGCCATTTTGCGGCTGCCAACAGGCCCTGCCCCAGCACTTCTGCCAGAGAAAACCCAGGCAGGGTCACAGCAACCATCACAAACCTTCTGTCCTCAAACACAGCCAGGGGCAAGGCCCAGCCCTCAGTGCTGCCTCAGTTTCCTTCTGTCTCCTAAAATGTAGGGGAAAGTGTGACAACTTTGCCAGCCCCCCTCCCCACTGTGGGGACAGGCAACTTTGGGCCAGGTGGTCAGCTGGATGTGGAGACAGGCCTGGCCATGGAGATGGGCCTGGCCATGGACACAGGCCTGGCCGTGGAGATGGGCCTGGCCATGGACACAGGCCTGGCCATGGAGATGGGCCTGGCCATGGACACAGGCCTGGCCATGGAGATGGGACTGGCCAGGCCTTGCTGCAGCTGCCCTGGCCATGGCCTCCAACAGGGCCCCCTCAAAGACACCCCCTCAGAGGCAGGCACAAGACAACCAGTGGACAGGGCAGGCTGAGAAACCACCAGGCTTTTGGGGTATTTTTAATGCAAGGGTCTATAGACAATGCTCACACCAAATAAATAATAGCTGCTAAAGTGCAATTACCTGTTTCGTGGCTGCTGGTTACACTTACACGTAGAACTAATGAGCGGGCTGTTTAATACCGGAAATCACATTGTTCTGCTTGGGCTGCGCATTGTAAGAGTCGGCACAGGGCAGTTCTGCCAGGAGTTATCTATAAAAACCTTCTTGAAGTGCAGTGGAGTTAAACATCTGGACAGCTTCCAGAGAAGCACAATTGAGCTCAGATATCCTTTCACGGGAGATAATTTGCTTCCAGGTTAGGAAAACCTGGAGCTGCAGAGCTGCTGGCTGCCCCGTGCTGCCATGGCGAGCGTGGCTCAGAGATGGTGGGACACGTCCGAGCCCCAAACATCACCCAGGAGTGGGTGCACCTACGTCTGTCCCTTGGAGGGAAGCATTTCTTACACAAAAAGTAGCAGTTTTAATCCATTCCCTGGGATTTTTATATGTATGAGGTTGCATTAACTTCTTAAAATTCTTCCGAAATGCCTGCATGAAACACACCTTAAGATCCTTGAAGCAGTCTGGTCTGCTTCAGTTCCCCTCAAAAGATCCTATGCATAAAACTAAAGCTTATTTGTTGACAACTGAGTCTAAATGCAATGTATGGCTTTGGCTGCTCTTTTCCTTTGTCTTGGATTGCAGCCTCTTCCAAAGCTTTGATTTCCAAATGACTTGTTAAGCTTTACCGGGCCTGAACATAAAAGCTGTACTTTTATGTTTCTTATATGGCATGTGGAATGCGGAAGCTCAACTTAACTGTGGATGCATCTCCTAAGACCTTTCTTCCTCTTGGGGCTCCATGTGTTGCTGCTTTATGAGAAGGCTGACTAGCTTCTTCAAAGCTTGTGTTGTTCCTGTTATCGAGAGGAATCAAACAAAATGGGGAGTTTCTACGTGGGAGGCAGTGCCAACACTAACCGTTATTTCATCTGCAATAATAGCTCAGTGGCATAAGGGGCATCCACAGCCAGACTTACTGTTTTTCTTGTTTTTCTGCCAAGAGGATTTCCTGGTTCCTAAAATTAGCCCCATTGCCAAGTGATACGGTCAGATCACGTGGTCAGCAGTTCTAATTGCTCCGGGAACGCAGAATTTGATCAACGCAGACCTGCTCCTAAAATGAAGACTAAGGAAGAGTTGTTCTCTGCTACAGAATGCCTGATGCATCCATAATATAATATTAATACCTACACTATCATATAATAATATATATAGTTTATAATATAATTAATTAGCCAGAGCATATTTTTATTTGGAAATTGTTTAAATACTATTCTAATACAGAGGCAATTACAGCAGTATGAAGCCAGCAAACAGCATGATAGCTTATTCCTCTTTTCTGATAACACTCAGACTGACTATGGCACTATGCTGACATCTGGCACTTTCATACCAGCATGTAACCATGGTGGTTTTCTCACTGTATGAAGCTTTACATGCATTGATTTGATTAAAGCTGTATATCTTGTAGCATACACAAAGACTAAGACATTTTTCTGGACCAAGGCTGGATACAACAAGCCCGATTCCTCTTTCTTTCTACCATAAATAGGGATACACAGAAGTCACCGGTCCTAGACAGATGTAGAAGTAGGTCGTTACGAATTGGGTTTGAAATCAGTAAGCAGTCACTCTTGGTTGATATCATTTTATATGTCATCAAAGGCCCATTGTGCTGGGGAGGAGAACAGAAAGGACTATTATAACTAAAGGACCTTTTGTCTGCTCTCTGCGCGTAGACCCACTGGCAAGTTTTGGTCATCTGCTGCAAATCCACAGGCTTGCAGAGGCCAGCGCAAAAATACCTACCTACAAGGGCTCATATAGAGAAAAAAGGTTCCTTTACTTCTGTCATCTATAACTAGTTAGAAATATAATCCTGCAGATTTTATAGAATTCTCACTTGATTCCCAGTTGTAATCTTTACTCAAATAAAGAATGACAGCTACTAACTTCACAGGCAGAGATTTTATGTGTTGATTTGTGCCTTAATGTCACATCAATCATCAGAAAACAGGGATGTAAATAACAAACTTTGTTTTCAGATTAAAGCAGCAAATTATTTTTTTGAAAGGATAAGCATTTATTTAATCATAAGGAGGTCAAAATATACAGTACTGAATCATTCAGATGCTAGTGTGGATTAAAATGTCAGGCCCACGGTTCCCTGTCCAGGTTAGCCCAGGGCTAAATAAATCACAGAAATCTTAATTTTCTGTAAAATTTATTAACTACAGTTGTTACAGGAGTCTTGTGAAACAGGGAGGTGCCTGGATTTGGTTTTTTTATTAGGATTAATTACAAAATATCTGATGAAACAACTAAGTTTCCTATCATCTGAAAAACATTAATAACAGGATTGTAGGTACAGCCTTGGAGTTAGGACTACGGCGGGGACGTGGGTGCCCCCTTGTGTTCCTATTAGAACCTGAAATAGTTTTTAATTTGTTATCCCACCTTACCAACACAAGAGAGAAGTCGTCTCAATCATGTAAAGAAAGCCTTTGCATTTTAGCGTTTTAATTTACATTAATAACCAATACGAAGCATAACTTTATAACCACTGATTCTATTATACTGCAGACTTTTTGCTAATTTCAGCTCTATTGAAAACCGCAAAAGGTGTCTTGGTTGTTTTTACATTTAAGTATAACATTTATCAAAGGAGATGGTTTTTTTCCTGGCTGCTTTAAAGCTCTCTAAAGCTGAGGATTTGTTGCTCATGCCTTGCTGCACCAACTGCATTCCTTTGTCACATGCATTTTTTTTTCTGCCATTTATTTAATTCATTGTGGCTTTCTTACCTTACATACTCTACCCTCTATAGACTTAAAATCATCCACATGACCTTTCTTTAAATATACTACACATTGCTCGATGATCCTTAGAGTTGCTTTCTAACATCTAATGAACAAACCCTGTAAATGATATACCTTAAATGATACACCAATGTTTGCTTTAGCCTCAGGCATTTGATGACAGCCGTGTAAAGGAAAATAATGAGTCATCTCTACTGCAAGGGAGGTTACAGAGAGCTGCTGATCCTCCAGCAGCCACGTGTGTTCATTACTTGGATTTCCCAGCAGGTAGGATAGACACTGGATCTGTTTGCACTTCTGCATCAGACATCCTTTTGGAGCCCTGTGGAATAAGATAGAGAAATTTATAAAAAATGTCAAATATTTCAGGACAGTTAAGGCTGGGATTATGTGTTAGTGTATTTCTAGCAGATATTTTCCACTCATTTCACCTTTCTGCTTTTCTGAATTTGCCTTTTATTTAATATGCATAAGTATATGAGCACCATCTGCATCATGACAACCCCAGAAAGCTACTGCCTGTGACTTTGCCTAAATGTATTGGTTATTTTACCATAATTTTCCAAGTCAGCACTGAAAGCAATTGTTTTTAGAAACTGGACTAATGTATCAGAGACATGTTGCCGTGTACTTGTAGTATAGCAGTTCTGGCATAACTTTCTCTAAAATTTCCCTGGCCTAAATGGTTCACTGAAACCACGCTAAGAGTCCTTCAAGCATGATTAATAGTGTATTATGGCCAGCCTTGGTCTGCTCTAAGTTAAAAGAACATTAAATACTTTCATGCATGACAGGTATTTGACAATGTTAGGGTGATAAAGCTGTTTTACACTACAAATACAATTCTGGTTTTTGGAACCAGTTCAAGACGCTAATCCGGCTTAGGTGAAGGAAATGCATAGATCTAGCTATACCAACTAAATTTTTGACCAGTAATTGATAAAAAACTTGGCATGAGTTTAAAATGCCTTGACCTAATTTTACTGGCTTTGAAGCCATCAAAACTTCAGAACATGACAGCAAAATGGATCCACAAACACTGTTTCAGAGGTCACTGTTAAAACTGCGTAGGATGCCAATGCTGTTTGGAGCCAGATGCCTAAACCATTATGTGCTAAACAGAAAAACAGCATGACGAAGCTAAAGGTGACTGCTATGTGCTTTCCCTACAATAGGAACCATGCAAAATCATATGCCAATTGTCCTTTCACACAGTGTGTTTCACACTGGAAACCTGACTCATCACTTCAGGTCACCATCGGGCTATTCTGTGTCAGACTGGGAGAGTGAAAGATCTCAACTTCCCCATCCCTTTCAGGGAAGTAAAAACAGTGGGGGTTTTTATACTGATTAGACACTACCTCATTGATATTAACTTTTCACCTTTGAAAATCTAAGTATAAGAAAGAGCAGCCAAAAATCACAATGGACCAAGAGAATCCCCTGTCTTAAACTAAATGTAATCTTGTGCAGCCCAACTGCCTGCAATGGGTTTGCTTCTGCTTACACCGATGTTGATTTTGGAAGATGGTCTAGAACAGAATAAAATTTTGTGGCCACTTATATGTAGCAGCACACAGAAGACACATAAAAAAAATGTAATCGTTTCTAATATCCATCAAACAATAGTAAATGAGCTAGTCATTCCAAATTTCTCCAGCAACTCTAGAAACTCACACATCAGTTAAAAGATTTCCCACATTACAAGAGCAATGGAGTCTGTCAACCGTAGCTGTTCCTATCTGATGCATGTAGATATTAAGCCATTTCTAGACTGATTTAGGAAACAAGATGATACTATTTGCCATTCTTCCTATAAATGGTTGGAGGGAGAAGGAGTGGGAACTCATTTGAGATAATCCCCATTTTGACTCATTTAGCACATTTGCAGAAGTATCCTATGTTATTTGCTTGTACTGCGGTCTCCCTGCTGCACCCATTTTCAAGGTGGTTGCTGATTAAAGCAGGAAGCTTTGAAAGAGACTGGCAGATGATTCTTGTTAAACTGGAATTTCCAAGCCTGGTGTGAAAGAAAGAACTTTGTTCCTGCCCTTTTAACAGACAAATTCCAGCTCTGCCCTCAGATTCAGAAGCATAGGTACCATCGGCTCACGTCTTGCTCTCAGTTACTTTGCACAACTCCTTTCACTGCCGTGGAAGTTGCCTGCATTTGTGACAATTAAGCTGAAACATATTATTTTGGGCAGAGCACTTTAAAGTGCACACACAGGAATGTCACGGTATTGGAGTATATTTTTTTTCAAGCTTGTGCTCAGGAGAACTTTGTGTCAGTATAGCAGATACTCTAATCAGAATAGGTCAGAATAGTTTCCACATGCTAAGCACTCCCAGCCTCTGACAACTTAAGTATGAGTTATTCCAGCTCAGAAAACAATGTAATTAATCTTTTTCTTTTTCTTTCTAATCTAATCTTTCTAAGACTCACTAAATACCTTTGCATTTTATATGGCTTATAAATGAATCTCTTTTACCATAGGAACAACCACTGGACCTTATCGTCTGTGCTAAAACCATGCAGCCAGGCCGTAACACTGTTTGCTTGCCTAAGTGGCTCCATTTGTATCGAAAATTTCAGCATTTGTCAGCCCAACTGGGAGCAGATGCTTGAACTGAAGTGTTCTCATCAGCTGCATTCCTGCACTATGACATCCTCTTACTCCGTGCCCTTTCCCAGAGGAATCGGCAGATTCAGGAGAGTGGTGCTAAAATAGCTGCTATTGAAATAGCTCACCAGAATTTAGGAGGAGCTTGGTGGGCACAGATTATGTGAGCAAGTTAGGCCTGCTGCATCCCCTGGTAGATATCTCCTGCTTCCATTTTATCAGCATGAAGCTTAATATTTCTGCAGAGTTGTTACAGATATTTGAGATGTTAACTTGAAATAGAAATTCTGGCATTGGTTTGTGTGTTATCTAATACTTTAACATTAAAGATCACACCTTCCTGGGACTAAGCATGATCACCTAGGGGATGTGTAGATTATTTTTTTAGAAGCATTGCAGAACTAGGTTTCTCAGGTGTGGGTAATCTTCTCAGGGGTATTAAAAAGAGGTAGTCATTTTCTGAGAGATATTTTCCATATACAGACCTCAATTTTGTGGTTGATTATCTTCTCCCAGTTCAAAAGCACAACAAACTGACCAAATCAGCTATACTGTTATCAAAAACTACTTTTTTTTAAGTGCTATCTTCTGTTAACGGGAGAGGGAAGCTGTAGGAATACTATTGGCCTCTGTAATTGCAACAGAAGACAAGGGACTATACAGCCAAGCTGTTTGAGCAAGCAAAAATATCTCACAGAACGCCTCTACTTCCTCTACATATATTCTGCATTTTTTTCCCCAAAAGGTCTTTTTACCTCTTCACAATATCCTCTCTTGATCAAAAAGCTTTTTCTTGCCCTTTGAGTCTGAGACACCTTTCCTGCCTCTCTCTGTGTCATGAACTTGCACTTGAAAGCGTGTTTCTGTGCACTTCTTCATAGCTCCCTTTCTGGAATAATTCTAAATTTGTGTCTATTGTTAAACTCTATGAAAGATTTTTGGATACAGCTTGGATGAATGACACCATACAAAATAAAGTGCAATTGTCAACAGACAAACCCTTTCTCACACAGCAGCTACAGTGAGAATTTTGACAAAGGAGGGCTGTCAATGCTTAATTTCAACAAAACTCCAGACCAGAGAAACAGATCTCAATTATCTCCAGAAATAGTAGAGGTAGTTAACATTTGTTCCATTTCTAGATAACCTATGCCAGAAAAATGTGGCTGTCTTCCTCCCCTCCAGTTGTCGTTAAGAGATCTGTTGCCATCGTTTAAGTGGTTTAAGTAACAGAACTCCTGATTTCACTGCTGGGAGGAGGTTGCCAATACCCAGCGCAGGATACAACACCTACACACCATGCTTCTGAACGTGGATCAGATGTCACACACATGCATAATGGAAATATCATACAGAATTTGGAGGCAAAGGGGGTGAGGGAAAAAAAGTGCACATGAGCACACATAACTTTGATTAGCTAATATAAATCACAGCTACATATAAAACAATACCCTGGCTTTTTCACATTGTGCTAAGCAAAATGATTTCTCCTCTCGACTTCCCTGGGAGCCAAGATAAGTGCAAGCCAATGCAAGTTGGTAGTTACTCCAGGTGAGCTCCAGGACTTCCTTGCTTCATTGAAACTACAGGAAAATCCCACTGATTCATGGCAGATCAGTATTTTGCCCCAGAACAATGGGGTGAAACAGAAAGCAGAAGTGGCTGAACTGTTGCTAGTCAATATTGCAGAAAGTTATTCTTTTTTTCTTAATTCCCCTTCTAATATGTAATAATTTTGGTAATGCAAATTGCACTCTGTAGGATACATAGTAATTCTGTGAAATGTGTGCAAATTAAACACTTCTTATGATGTGGAAAAACATCTGCCTCTGAATGAGTCATACTGGTCTGCATGGCCGCCTAACTTTACAAGCTGGTGTCCTAATGGGGCTAATTTTCAACTCTGCATTACCATTTCAATCCATATTGCTTGATTTTTCTTCTTTTAGACCTGGAGATTGTCTGTTTTGTTTTGTTTTTTTTTTTTCCTTTCCGGACAGCCTTAGAAGTAGGGTAGGGAGGAAGGAAGAAAAGCTGTATGTCTCTCAGGGGAGCCAAATTCACTAGGAATCATTACAGGTAACAGTCAAAGTGTTTAGGTTCTTTGCATCACTTGAAATTTGTGATGAAGCTCAGTTTACACAGAAGGTTTCCAAAAGATGCTAAAAATGACCCTATAGCTCTATGGATTCATTGGCGGTGTGGCAATTCGAGGACAGAGGAACAAACTGCATCCTTCCAATTGATTTATAAAATACAATGGATATCTGCCCTCTTGCTGGAAAGGCAGTCCCAGGTCTAACCTGTGCTTTTGTTTCTACGTGTGCCCCTGATCATGGACAAGTGGTGTTGGGGGGGGGAAAGTTTCCATCTATTTAATGCTCCAAGGAACCATTACTTGCATCATTAACACCAATTCAGATTTTTAGTGTGCTAAATTCTTTCATTTCTGCATTTCAGGTTTCAGGGAAGGGGGCATAGCAAATTTTTGGGTAAGATTTAACAAAAAACTCGGGAAGAAAAAGTATCATGTGCGCTGTTTTGTGTGCTTTAAGTAGTCTATAATTGATTGCTAACACGAGGCACTTCTCTTGTGACCACTATGCTGGTTCCCACCCACCCAGTGGTCTACCTTGATTTTTCCCTTGTAGGGATTTCCCGCCTTGCAGAGATGTCCCATCTGCTCTGAAGCAGCAGCTGAACCACCATCATGGTGTTACTCTGGTGAACCGGCACCACCTCCACTTTTCCCTCATAAACACACCGTAATTTGTAGGTGGTTCAGTACTTACTACAGAAACAATTGAGTCATCAAGGCATGAACCTCTCAAACAGGGGTGTGGGAACAATTACAGCTCTCCCACAGTAAACCCTACCTGCCTGTGAATCAATACCCCGGGGCTCAAGTTTTCTCGCCTTTGCCCAAAAAAACTCACTGTTGCTTGGCCTTAGTCCTGCAAGCTGCTTGTGAAGTTGCACTCCATCTGAGCACAAACCTCGCATGGCTAACAGCTTGCAGGCTGGCTGCTTAAATCAGCTGAAAAATGACTGAAAAGATAAGATCAAGTTAACGTACAAGGCCCTTAAAGAACCCTCCGAGTGACTGCCTCTTCTCTGTCTTCTTGAAGGAGGGTTCCTTTGAAGCATCTCCTCCGTTCTGGATGGAGTCGGTCTCAGCTGCTTGCTGCTCCCTGGAGTCTGGCTGCTCCCTTGTTTCCTGTTTGCTGCCTTTCTGCTTGCTCAGCTCCACGGTAGACTTCTTGTCTTTTGAACTCTCTTTGCTCTTTTGGCCCACAGGTTCACTTTCAGCTGGGGCAACTGGCCTCTCTGTGGAGTTTAACGTCTAAAGCAGTTTCAAACAATGGTTATTTTTAGTGTGAAATGTAAACATTTCGCAAGGCGATCCATAAATATATTAAAAAATGAAAGGCCACCTGGCAGGGAGAAATCCTGCTGTCCAACACATTTTCATTTACAGAGTTTGGGACAAACTTCTGCAGCCTTGACTTAGGGAAGGACTCCCAGGGAGCTGATAGAATTACTTACATGAGCAAAGACTGCAAGATCAAACCATCCCTGCATAGACCTGCTTTATTTACGTATATGTCTATGCTGAACCTTTTTTAGGAGACAGAGATCATGCATGGAAAGATGCAGAGAGTCAAGAGCATGCACTTCCAACTGAGACTCCCCCAGCTTTTGCTGTGAGAGCACCCAAAAAGTGCAAGGGAAAGATTTGGGAGAGAAAAGAAGTAAAAGACACCATAAAGCAAAGGATAAAAACAACTCCGCTATAAAACTGCAACACTTCACCAAAAAAATAACAACACAGGGTTTGGCGATGGAAGGCCACAGCATCATAGAAAATTTCACGTACAAGTGCAAAAGACAAGATAGCAAATATTCCAAAGACAAACACAATGACAGACCACCTATTTATAGTAAGGAAAGGAATCTGAAACTCAGACAAGTACAGGATATGTTTGAAGTTCACGGGAGAAAAATCAAATCTGGCAAACAAAGGATAAGACAATGAAACTGTCACTGTTTGCAGAGCAGCAAATGACTAGATATGGTTTTGCTAGCAAGTCTGTTTACAAAATGGGGTTTTCTTTTTTTCTGATACAAAAAAACCATATTGCCTTACCTATTAACATAGCTATTAAAATAGCACACAAACTTGCCATGTTGAAGAGCTGGAAATCTTACACCTGTCCTCAGGGCACAGCCTGGAGCTTAATGCTGTGTAATTTTTCCAGCTTTGGGGATTTTACCATTAGTCTTAAAATATTTAATGTTCTTCTAAAGGCCTAGGGTTATACACTTACATGACAAGCTTAGCTTTCATTAAAAACAAATACATTTTTAGACATCATGATTTCAGAGAAAAACCTGAAAGCAGAAACTCTAGAGAAACAGAATGCAAATACACCTCTCATATCTGTTTTTACAAAACCCTCAAGCCACTCTAATTTTGGGGAAACAAGAATGAGAGGGGGTAGCAATACCACCACTGGTCTTTTTCACTTGATTCACCTTTCTTCCCCACCTTATCTTAAAAAAAAAACCAAACGTTTAAATCATAGAACTCGCAAACATTTAATACATTCAGTCTTGACCAGTTAGCTTAAGTCCTCATGTGTGCTTGTATTAACTATTTCCTTTTCCAAAGGAGAGATATACGTGGGTATATATTTGCTTACACCTGGGTTTGTCTGCTTATAGACTTTAAAAATGCAGTAATGAAGATAGTCCTTAGAGTGCTTCAGGAGATACCTGAAGACAGCACATGGAACCTGGGGATGCAGGTGATCAGTAGACCCATACGCCCTAGTCAGGCACCATCTGAATGTTGATAATTTATTAAAGCCAATTCCATAACGTCAGAGTAGAGAACTGCCACCTGGGGCTGCTCAGACACCACACACTACCTGCACCTTGTTCACCTCGCCTGGGGAGACGGACCTGCTGGGCTGCACGTCTGAGTGCCCCAGTGACGCAGGAGCTCTCCCACCCAGCACAAGGACCAGCAGAACTTCACGAACCCATATTTAATTCTGTCTCTTTCTTTCTGACTCATTTGAACTACCAGACGGGAAGCTCTCTGTTGCTGAACCCATCGGTTAGTTTGACAAGATCCTTCTTACTCTTATTTGCCTCCACTCGCTTGTGAAATGTTTCTCTTTGGTACAATTGCAAATGTGCACATTCAATGCAAAAATAACCACAGCACCCAAATACAACTACAACACTGGATACATCCGAGTTCAAAGGTGCCAGAACAACTTCCAACCCTTATCAACACTCTGTGAAATCTTTGGGTTCATTCTGCAGGTGTAAAATTAGATTTGAGTCTTCCTCACCACACCTGTTTGAGTGTGTGGGTGCCTGACAGTTACAGTACCACAGCCAAACCCAAACTGGATGCAACAGGACTATTTCTGTGAGCAGGTTTGAGCCTTTGATGTCAGTCAAACAAAACACTTTAAAAAAAATATATTCATAATAAATTTTCCAGGCAAAATAAGAAAAAAAAATTCCAATCAGATAATCTCTTTGAGGTGTTTCATATTAACCTTGAAAGGCAGGAAATTGGCATATTTTATATTGATGGGAGCAGCTCAGGAAATACAAAGTGAAGCCTATGAATAATGAAACATGTTAATGTTTCTTATTCTAAAGGGTGATCTGCACCTGACAGATTGCTTTTACTCTCTCAACATTAACAGTGCCACTGGAAAAAAAAAAATAATAAATTAACAGAATAGTATTTTCCCCCATCACATTAGAGGCGACCTTAATCCAAGGCTGCTATTTAAGGGCAAAAGTCAGACCCCTAAATTTCTGCAGATTTTGGATCAGTGTTGTAATGCATTTCTGCAGCAGACAGAATGGCAGTGATGAAAAGCAAAGAAGAATCACAGCATTCCAGAGATGTGATTGCATAATTTAAGGAGATCATTTCCCAGAAATTCTAAAAAAGGAAAAAGTCAACAGCAGATACAGTCTTCCTTGAGCTCTTCTTTGTAATACTATGCTATTTTACACCAGTGCAAGTGAGAGAAGAAGGAAAACTAATAAACTGATTTAAGAAAAATAGGAGGAAACTGGCTGCTAATTAAAATAATAAAATGATAAAAGGTAAATCTAGGACCGTAACTTTTAGTCACTTACCCAGATCATTTCACAAAGCTGTTGTATGAATAAGGAATAAATGTCACAAGACAAGACTTGGGATGCTTTTAGAGAAATAATTCATAAAGATTAACCTTAGGACATCATGAAAATAGGAAGAGTAAGAAAATAATTTTACTATTAAATAAAAAAAAGGAAGTAATAAAAGAAAATCCTGAAATGTCAGTTTTCAATACAACTTTAGTTTTGCTCCCAGGAGCAAAGGAAACCTTATGCGTATAGACAGAATCTGTGTTTTATCTCTCATTACTGAAGGTAATTATCCTGGAAATTTTGACTTGCAACAGATGGGGGTTTGACTGTCAGAAGAGGTAACAATATATGTATTTATAATGAAAATGTGATTTTTCTAAAACATTTTTAAAGCCATAAAGAATGTAACATAAAGGTCACATCCAAAGTTTCGGTTTAGCTTTTATGAACATAGAATGAGAGAAACAAAAACAGAATAAGAAAAAATATTTTCACGGCTTTTGTTAAATTACAGTGAACAGTTTTCATTCTCACTTTCATTTCTCTTCTACAGAGTTTCCACCTAAATGATCTTTTCCTCAGGAGACAAGTAAATCAACAAAGTAAAAATTATTCTAGCTGTGTGTATTGAGTTTCACTGCCTAAGCCAAGGTACACGGAGAAAGTAAAATAATAGCAAGAGATAGGAATAAAATTGAACATAAACCCACTAATTATTTTAAGAAAAGGAAAACAGCTGGAAAAAAGCATTTTTATAAATCTAATAGTGACCCTTTAAATTCTTGTTTAATAGTATGGACAGGTAAAATAAATAGATAAGTAAAGAAAGATGTAAATATATTAAGCTCAGGGAGCACGTAGCACTTTTCTTTCAGTGATTTTTCACATGTCAAAATCTGGAGTTGTATGGAAGTAGGTGACAATAACCCATCACCAAAAGATGAAAAAATCCAGGCACTTACTTGGTGACGGGAGCTTGGGCCATTTACCTCTTCTGAAATGGTTGTCCCTCCATCACCCTTGACTGACTAAAATAACAAAGGATTATAGAACTTCTAACTGGGTTCCTGTTTGAGGCATTAATTCCATACGAAAACACACATGAATCAAAAAATGCAAGGTTTGATTTAAGGGTACTCTTTACAACACTAAAATAAAACCAGACATTTCAGAAACTCTACCAACATTTTTGAAATACCCACATCTCCAAGGTAGATTTTTGCTAGTTCTTTTCTATGTGAAGTGATTGTCTCTTGCAAGTCAATTTTCCCATTAAGGCCTGAGAAATATGAATGAGCTCTCAGTGGACCAGAGATCATATCAGCCAGTAAAGACAACAGTGCTATCAGCCTGGCCACTGTAATTTTCTAGGAAAGAGCTTTTGCTTGCTTTTCAGAGGCAAATCTGTTTTATAAGATCTAGTGGGACTTCCTTTCTTTTTAACAATCATACTAAGTGCATATCCCGTGAATAATTAAAATCCACTCAGCTTTATGGATATATTTTTATATTTTATCATCAGCATCCATTTTTTGCAATTTTTGCTTTCCAGTTTCTGCCTTCTCTCTGTCTACATCTAAGTAATGGCCCTTCTTGGTGCCCACTCTTCCCAGCCTGCACAATCAGCGCAGAGCCCGAGGCTGCAGCACTGGCCGGTCATTCACAACAAACCTTGGCTCTGAAATACGTTTTTAAGGCACAATCCCCTGTTTCTATCTAGATTTAAAAATGAGAAAAAAACGTTTGACAAAAGTAGTAAATATTACAAGATTTGTGACAATTAGATTAAGGTTTAGATACAATTAGTAATATAAAAGAAACAAAAGTACATTTTTAATTAAAAAGTGTGTTAGAGGGTTCAATGAGATATTATCCTGAGTACCATATAAGCCACAGAGTTTAGCAGTAAAGCATAAAATAAACTTCAGAATTTCAAAGTGCCCAAATTTAAATGTCATTTTTCATTGCATAAGTTCAATGAAAACAATGAAAGGATGTGACTTCTGTTCTAAAGATAGATGGGGCGGATTTGTGGTTTTCTGCAGCTTGTAGGTTTGTTACTTGAAGCACAACAGTATCAACCTGATCCTACGAACGGTGTTATGGAAAGGACCTACTTCGGTCTCTGATTTTCCTATTAAACCACAGAAAATCGATATGGAGCAGCAGCGTGATAGAAAACTAAACCACTCCATGACAATTCATTACTTGTCACAAATTGTGGGGAAAAAAGATTCTCTTTCTGAAACACACCACTGCTCAGTCTCCTGCATTTTTATGCTCGTGACTCTTTATCTGTGTAAGAGGTTGCAGAAACAGAGGGGAGGAAGCTCAGTGTGGTCTGTCTCAACATTGCAGGATAGAAACTCAGTCCAGAGTGTATGAAGACGTATTGTGATAAGATCTAGTTTGCATTTCTATTTCAGTAAGTCTTTAAATGGCTCCAGGAAAAAAAAAAAAAAAAAGAGTATGCTATAACAGCAACCACTTTATTACCGATTTTTTTCCTAAAAAAAAAAAAAAAAGGAAAAAACTCTGCCTTTACCCAACCTTTAGCAATCCATCTTTTTTTATTATTATTATTATTTTATTTAATCAGACCTTAAGGTCTTTGCCTAGACAGAGTTCCCTTTTGCCTTCAGTGAAATGTGTACACAACAATCATGAGGATTTCTGTCTAGAGCACTGCAGACCAACTCGCCTTTGGTCATTTAGGATTGCTGCTGCTGAAAGCTTCCTGCAGCAATAAGGTGGATCTGCTTATCTTTAAATGGAGGAGAAGGGACAAGAAATACACTTGCCACGTTTTCACAAATAAGGAAGGAAAATTAAGGTGGGACAACATAAAACAGTTACTCTTGATTCCAAATGCTGTTTATAATGTACAAGTTTATTTACGTGGGGAAGTAAGTCAGCACAGACACTGCAGATAATTTAGAAATATTTTTTTTTTGTTATTCCAGAAAGATATATTCTCATTGGGAGCATCTTCATTAATCCAGAAATAGGAAATTTTATTTATAGAGACCATACTTAATGCTATCTTGGACCAACCGTGCTGCCAGTCAACCTCCCAGCTGAGGACAAAGGCTACAGCCTCAGTTTACAGTTGGTAACTCTGCTCATTCTGATTTAAAAATGCCATTTTACACCCTTATCTCCAAAAAATATCTCAAAACAGACATTTTGAAAAGATTTATCTTACCTAGATTCGCATCTGTTTGTATTCTATGGGGAAAAACAGGAATTTTCAGGGTTCACACCATCTGTCCATGTGCTAGATCCTTTGGGGCTCTCAGACTTGCCCACCTCTACTTGGTGCCCTTAAAGGGAACCTGGGGTGACCAGCTCAGGTGTAGCCATTTCTACCAAGACGTGGGCATTGGGTCTGATGCACCCCACCCTGTAAATAATAAGCTATTTGATTTTCAATAATGAGGCATGAGTGCCTTTCAACTGGCAGCACAGTATTTCACCTTCAGGTAGGTGTAGCCTAGTTAGATAAAAGAGCAGTGGTATTTCTTCATGTCTTTCAGAATCACAGGGCTTTAAACTAATACTTCATATCTTTCCATAATTTCCCAATAGCTTTTGTAGCATTAGTTAACCCTCTCCCATTTTAACCACAGCTATGAATTCTGTGACCTTTGCAGTTGCAAACAATTAATCACAAATAAGAATGGACATCCCTACCCAGCAAGTCAGCAGGCAGTCTTCCAGACAGACCCTGCCGTTTCCAGAGTGAGTTCCTCCCAGCTCTCGCAGTGGTTATCCTTGTGTCAACAGTGTTAATGATAGTGCTATGGGTCTAAATGTCTGCTTGCCATCAGCCTGTGCTTGTGCTCTCTGAGCAGAACGTGTCAAAACTGAGGCACACGGACAATAACTGAGTTGCCTCTCTGAGGCTCAGAGTAGACTGAAGTAAAATTAAGCTTAATTTCTGAGTCTCAGGCTTGACTCCTAAGAAGATAAGCTACCTTTCTTAGGTGCCTCGTGGTTAACCTGTGTAACGTAATTGTGGATGATATCAGAATATCTTGGGATCATCTTCTGCAGGCAGAAGAGAAACCCAGTAGAAAATCATATTCATATAAAATTAAAAGTCAATCTCTTCCAGCAGCCAGATGAATAATCTGTCTATTTAGTCTCCAGAATGGAGACTAAACAATAAAGTATATCAGTGAACAGGAACCTGGGTTTTATCGGGAATGTCCTGCCACATTCCTTCCCATGGTTTGTTTCAGAGACCGTAGATACCTGTGCTTTTTAAGATCCTGTCTTAAAAGAATTCACGGCCCACTCCATCTGCAGCAAGGCAGGAGGAGTGGTCCGAGAGGACCTGCTGAATGAGTCAGTGACCCACATCACATGGATGGCACAGTTTCTACAGGCTCTGATGCCACTTTCCACACCTCCAGGAGCATCCTGCCCTCATGTCACCTGTGGGAGGTGGAACACCACAAGGTACATTTAAGCATTGTCTGGGGTTTGTCCAGATTTACAAGTGAAAGAGGTTGAACAGATGCCACCAGGTGAAGACACCATTTTATCCCCAGTGCTTCAGGTAAGAGGTGCTAAAGATGTTGTTCCTCACCCAGGTAGAAAGCACAAGCGGATGGTCTGATGTCAGGCCCTTTGCTGTGCTCCTCAAATGTACATTCATGCTGTGGCCAGAGCTGCAGCGTAAACTCTCATACGTCTGAGTTAGCTTTAAATTAACTAGCATTAGTATGAACAGCAGACTAATGACATTAGCGTGAGGACTGGGGAGGTTGCAAATGGCAGGCCCCCAAAGTGAGCAAATTACTCTGCTCTGAGCTCCACAGTGCCAGAATTACACTGGACATGCCAGGTCACCAGAACCTGATCAGGCTATTGCAAAGATGGCTCAGGAACTCCTCCACTTTATCGCTGTTACTGTAGGGCAGGCAGACCTCAGGAGAAAACTACAGTGGAAATAGACCTTTTCTGAGTGGAAATTATACTTCCCAGTGCCCAGGCTGTCAGTACAGTTATTCTGAGCAGAGAGAGCCCTGCCAGGCATCTCCACAGTATTCATCTCAGAGCTCTTGGCCCCACAGCCCTGGAGCTTTCCCCCCTCTTCCTTCAGAGAAAATCAAGCCTGTGTTGGGAGTTTTAAACATTTCATGCATTCTCAGCACTCACCGCTAGTTCAAGAGCTTTACAGAAGCTAGTTGTTTGGCAGTGGCTTAAAATCCTTCTGTCTGCCTTAGGAATCAGAAACACTGATTGACCCCATGGCACGAAGGTGTAGGGCAGATAAATAGCTCCGATTTTGTGCAACAGCACAGCAGTGATCCAGGAATCCAAAAGTTATTCAGAGGAAACAGCCTGAGACATACTTCAAGGACAATAAATACATTAAAATAATCCAGGATCTGTTTGGAAACTGATAGCCAAAAGTAGAGCAGATGACTACGAAAGGTTTCAAAAAGCTGCAAAATAAGTTACGCAGTTCATACAGTTCTGTTTCCTACGTGGGTAGATGTTTGCCTACGTAGTAGGTCCATCTTTCTAGGCCAAAATCTGGATTAGAGCAGTGATACAATCTACAGCTTTTAACACAGCTCTGTTTTCTTCCATGGCGATTAAGATGGGTTTGGAACAGCTTTATTTTTTAATCAGTGCTATTTTTTTTTTCAGTAGTGTGACATGATTGGAAATCATGGTTGCCACAGATGCCAGTGTCTGATATGCATTGCTCTTGAGTCACCTTCTGCATGCCTAGCATGTGCCATGGTGACAAGCCTCTGTGCAGGATGACCACAAATCTCCTTAGATTTAGGAACAAGGTTGAGGTTTTTCCAAACAAATTAATTTTTTAAAATCTTACATGGAATTAAAGGCACATTGGCTGCACAATTCTTGGCTAATATTAAAAATTTTAGCTTGGATCCTCAAATACAGCAGAGTGCCTATGCAGTAAAATAACTCTGAAGAACAAAAAGTAAGATTGCCCATCATAGTCTAACAAACAACTGAAAAGAAAAGAAACACCAACCTTTTGGAAATAAAAAATAAATTAGGATTTGGGCTGTTGCATGTACCTTCTACAACAAATTTTAACCTTTAGCAAACTTTAGAAATGGCTGTTCCCAGCTGTATGTACCAGCATGTACCTGTCAGCAGACAGGTCAGACAACCTGGGCTATTGG
>JAHREE010000216.1:3567751-3639688 GCA_033628505.1 Tringa tobata
CCCCCCCGTTTGAACGAACACATCACTCGCAACTCTCGAACCCCGCCTCTTGCTTACCAGTTTGAAAAACCTCCTCAGGTTTGCTTTGGGGGTTTTACTTTCTTCTTTTCTAGGTTTCACTTCTGCGGCTTCTGGGCTCTTACTCTCGTCTTTGTCAGGAGCCACAGCTTCTAAAGACGCGTCTGCTTTCTCATTGCTTACGATCTCTGCTTCCTCCGATGCGTTCTGGGGTTATTTTGGGCAAACAAGTAGAAAAAATATTCAGACTTAATCAGTGAAGTTTGGTCTATTTTTTTTTTCTGTTTGTTTTTTTTTTTTTTTTTTTTTTTTTTTAAGAGGTTACAATCAAAGTGCTTCAGCAGTAGAATAAGCTGGTACATCATGAATAAACATGGCACAAAAGCACCCTCAGTGTCACTGTATCTGCACAGGTTTCTTCAGGAATTTGATTCATCCCAATTAAAAAAAAAAAAAAAAAAAGTATATAAGACAGTAGGATTTCAAACACTTGTTTAAACTGAAGAAATAGCCTTTCTTTAATTGCAGTACCAGTTCCCAAACACAATAATTTATCTTTGATTATGATTTAAAGAGAGAACTTAAACAAAACTACTGACACAGTAGTACGTACCATGAGTAGATAACACTCAGGTAAAAGCAATAAAAATGAGAAAGATCATATGCAGCAGTTGCACACAAACAAAAGAATAGGCTCAAGTAATCTAAATACACCATGGACTTAATTAATTGTTAAAACTCTATTTAGCACCCTTCTTAGTGAAATACGGAAGTGCAGTGTCCCAGCCACAGTGTTCTCAGGCTGGTCACACAGCGCTGGCCCCTCTTCCCAGTCACAAAGATATAAATGACTTCTTGAGGTACAAGGTGGTTAAGTAGCTCATCTATTACTTTACCTAATCCCATAGGTCACAGTCACCCTCTTTGATAGCGTTGACCCTCAATTGAGTTCAAGAAAAGCTGCTGGGTATGCCCCAACACTGCCTTTACAGAGGGATTTTGGGTCCCACTGAGCTTTTGTGAATTACTAGAAAGTTCCTTCTATGGTAATAGTGCTTCAACCAGAGGCATGTAGTTTGTAAATTCCTCTAAAATATGGATCCCCCTAAGATTTATTGATTAACGTCCTGCATGTCCTTAGTCATCTCAAAGCTATCCTGGGAGAGCTCGATGTGTTAATGTGAACAACAAAAACTGCAGAACAGAGGAAGAGGAGGCCCGTTGCTGCTGTAGGAGGTAGGGGCACAGCCAGGCAGGAGGCTGAACACTCGCTTCCTTGGCTGACTCTTCTGCCCGGGTAAATAACATTCTTCTGTGCCCTCGAGAACCACCAATTCATTGCCATCCCACTGTAACTGTATAAAGAAATATCTTCCTTTCTGCCATAAAGAGAAGTTATTATGCTAACGACCAGGTAATTTGACCTGAAGCAAGCCCTTTATCATTTCGCAGCCTGTTGCAGAACGTTATAAAAGCAGGGTAAGTTATACTCTGCCTCCAATACAGCATCAAATGGAAGCAGTTACCCCAGGTATTGGCATTTCAACACATGCTGCTGCTTGAAAATACAGCATAGGCACAGCTGAAGTGTATACTATGGTTACTATAGGAAGGAACTGCTGTAAATAAATCTCAATTACTTATATTTCGCAATTTTTACATGTACTTACATTTAACATATACTCATAGTTATTTTGACCAAATTAATTTTAGTCACATGAACACCTGAACAGTTTAAAAGGTAACACAAAAGCTTTGTCTCAACCCACATCCTGACTCAGGTTGGGGAGTAATGAATGCCTCCTCCAGCAGCACTTTCAGTACTATTGCCCTCACATACTTGTCCAATTGTCTTCAACCTGGTGATTCCCATATAGCATCTTTACTTTAATAGCCCTTGATAGATATTTTCCCTACAGAAATTCCTGACATCCAGCAGCATCCTGTGGCAAAGAATTCCACAGCTAAAGTATCCTTTTTTTTTGTGAAACGGACTTTATTTAGTTTCATTTGTCACCAAATAATTTCATTTATTACTCTCTACTGCTTTTATTTTGAGCAAAATCTGATCTTTCCTGTTCACCTACAGTCATCATTCTGTTTGCTGCTGTTCTGCCAACTTTTCTCCAAGCCAAAAAAAGTAAAAATCCTAATTTATATAGTTCTTCATACAGAAGCCATTCAATATGTTTATGAATTTTTCTCTAAGTATTATACCTTTTAGTTTTATCATATTCTCTTTGAGTTGGGGGACACCACATGCAAGACAAGGACTTACCATGGACTTCTATGGCAGCATGAGAGATTTTGCTTTGTTCTTTGCTCCTCTTTTACAGAAGAAATGAACATTTTGGGGGTAGGGGGAAAAGAATGATGAGGGAATAAATATTCCTTGTCCCCTGCTGCCTGAGATGACTGCATCACTGCCGGTTCCCCATGGAATTGTAGACTTAATTTATATTTATGAACATTTTTGAGATAATCAATCTATAATAATTTTAATCTATATTTCTGCCTATTCACACATACATATAATCAATTCACCATCTATTTGCTTGAAGGAAATGATTCATTGCATGAGTTGAAACAGTGGCTCAATAAAGCAGCAACCTGGCTTCTGGGAGCTCATCATTCAAAGATTACAGTTTGGGATTACATATTGCTGCTGCGCTGCTACAGCTGCAACCCAAATGAGGTTTCTCTCTCAGGCTACATCTGTGCAATGGCTTTAGTGTCACTCCTGATAATAGATGCATCCTGGGGCGAAATACTAAACTCCAAAATGCACAGCCTATTTAAATAAAGAGCTAAGTGATAGTCAACTATTCAGAGAAATTGATTTGTTTAAGGTAATCAGTGATTTTTTTGTACATTTCTTGATGGATTCCATAGAATGCTTTAGGAAAGTTTAAATCTTCCTGCAGTATATCTAATTTTTACCTTTTTTTTTTTTAATATTTTAAACTTAGCTATCCAATGTTCCACTGCAGTTACTTAAATTTGATACTCTATTAGGCATATCAAAGTTGTGGAAGTTACAGGTTATCTTGTTTGATATCTTAGGCCTGCTATTGAAAACTTTATGATCATTTTCTTGTAATTATCTCCAGGAATCATTCTTGTATATCCATCTCCGTAAGACTGAAATAATCAATGCTGAATTAACCAATTTTGCAATCTCAAAGATATCTCTGGAGGCCTAGTCCAACCTCAAGCTCAAAGCAGAGGTTGCATCAGGTTGCTGAGGAACTTGTCAAGTTGAGCGTTCAAGTTCAGCTTCAAGGACTGGAGATTCCCCAACTTCTGTGCAATCAGATCAGAGTATTCAGATATGTTGGGACAAAAGGAAACTCTAGAGACATCACAAAATCATCTCAAATAAGACTGACCAAGGTGATAGTTTCTTGGAGACTGATGACACATGGCCATAGTATCTTGTGTACTTCAGAGGTGCAGAGAATGCCTGTTGCATGGTCTTTCAGTAGAAGGGAAACCCTCTTCCAGCTACAGTTTTCTGATATACTTTTAAGAGCAGAGTTTTAAAATTTTGTTCCTGTTTCCCCTAGGAAACTAGAAGAAAATTTTCCATTTGTGCATTCAAGAGAATCACCATGGTGTTTCTGGCAGGAACTGAATATATAATAGCAAGAATCTGACAAAGATAAAGTCAATAAACTTTGAATGATGCTACAATAACCTAAACTGCTCTCTAGAGCAACAGGCTCAGTTTCAGTTTCTTTACTTCACCTGGGAGAAAACCCAAAAATATCAAGTTTTGTGACTAGATTTGGGAGGAGACTGCAGTTTGTATATAATAGTTTGCAAACAGCCTAGCCCTATCAGCTTTATGAGTCTTTAATGTGTAAGCGCTCTAATAAATGTAAATTATCACCTTATACACCTATAAATTGCATCAACTGAGTTTGCTGGATTCATAGGTCCAAATTTTGCCACCAATTTCCTTAGACACAAATTGTATCAAATTCAACCTAAATCAGCAGCTGCTGCTCTTATGCACTGGGGAGACAGAAGTGCTATTGGGTTATTTTCTTTTTCTTTTTTTTTTTTTTTTTTCTTTTTGAAAGGCACTCTGCCAAGCTCAGAAAACATTTCAATATACATTTCTTTGAAGAAATTAGATGAGCAACATCCTTTGCTCTTCCTATTACAGAATTACCTTCGTTTTCTTTTTCAAAATAGTATTTTAATTTATAAAACACAACTGGTGAAGATAAGAGTATTTTACAAGGCTCTCTATTTCACTATGTTTGGGAAGCAGCCTTCTGTCTCTTCAATGACGGTGTCCCTAATTTTTTTCTAGCAATAAGCTTACTTTGAACATGGTAGAAAGTTTGTCTCTACCCTTTTAGTCCTCTTTCTGGATCTTAGAAACTCTCCTATAGTTTTGGTAAACTATTACTACACCGTTTTCTTAGATCCTGACTATGCAAATTGTTACCTTATGAGGGTGTAACTTATTTTGTGAGCTGGGTAACTTTGGTGAGCATTTTCCTTTTGCTTGCTGCATCTTTCTTCAAAACAGAGGTAAACACTATACCCTGCTTTGATCTTGTGCTGGAGTCTGAACTGGCTCCCTCCACCGCATTTCATTAGACTTAAGGAACGCTTCTGCTGGTTTTCCTGGGTCATACCTTCTTCATGAAGCAGCTTTTCTTTTTTGTTAACAATGTAGATGAGAGATGACCTTTTGCTCAAGAGATTTCCACTTAAAAGGGCAGTCATGCTTGAGATCTGTTCCTGCTGCTCACAGACTCACGGGCAGGAAGCAGAGAGGGTTAGAGAGGCTTTAACCCACCTTCCTGCCCTCCTTTGCCAATGCAAAGATGACAGAGGTTGCTGCAGCTAAGGTAGCTCAGCTTTAGCCATCAACGTGCTCTCAGACCTCTACCCTGAATGTCCCCAGGACCTGCAGCTGCTGCCTGAAGGTGCCACTCGGCTGATCTCGAGCCATAACAGCTCAGACCATTAACCAGTTAGTATTAGCTACTGCCAGCTTATGGCTAAAACCACACAGATCTGCAAACAGCCCAGAAGCGTGGTTCTGGCTCCCGAGTTCTACTGGATTTATTCGCTGGGTTGAGAAGGTTAAGGCCCCTCCCTGCTGTCAGGATGGCAGCTGTGCCAACAGTCAGGTTGTGATACAGCCCCCAAAAGCCCATTGTGTGTTGTCCTCCTCACTCCTTCAAGCAGAGGGAATTCTCTTTCAAGTTTCTTCAGCCATTTACCCAGTTAAAAAAACAGCCAGAAACTCTTTCCATCCCACTCAATAGGCAGTATATTACAGGATGGGAACAGTTTACCTGCACCTATCCTGGAATACACGGGAACTTGATAAGTCCTGGGTAATTTTAACATTTATCTCGCACACTCCATCCAAATATTTATCTTTGCTTTCCTATGGGAGAGTATGGTTGCTGGCTCAGCAATAAAAAGTATTCTTCTGCTTCACTTAATAGCTAACCAGTTTCCTGTTAGCATTATCAGTGCATAAATACTCCTCAGTAAAAAGGGCATGATTTTTTTGTGTTTGTATGGCAACAGAATTGCAACAGCTTAAAATTCTAGTTTTTAAAAAATATACCCACTTCTAAAGATAATTATCCCTCAATTACTTTCCTCTGCTTTGATCAGATATAAATGAAGCGCCATGTTTCTCTGCCCTCATCAGATACCTACAAGGTCTTGAAAACCAGGTTTCTAACACAAATATATGAAATTACTGACTGTAATTTTCTATTAATACACCATAGTATTTAAAAAAATGTGCTAGTACAACAAACATTTCAGTAATAGTTATGAAAATTCTTGTGCAGACTGATTAGGAAATGGGGCAAATACAGTCAAGGTGGTTTCCATCTGGGGAGTTGAATAAAGATTTTATTTCTTTTACATATTTATTCATCTGTAGTCAGAGCAGCAGCATTAACTGCAATGTGTTGACAAGCACTTCATTAGCTTCACTTTGAAGTGAAAGCTCATCAGAAGATAGATATTTGAGAGACTGCCTGGAAAGAGAGAAGTTGGATCTGAATCCTGGATCTATTGAGTGCTGTGGTTGCTATTAGGTGAAAAGGAAAAGCTACACATGACTGAATTATACACCTATTTGGAACAATTCTCTGTCCTAGCAAAAAGGCAGTACATTAAGGGTGCCAGAAAACAGAGATAAAATCATTGCAGGAAAAAAAAAAAAACCAAACCCCAAACCACGACAGAATCCTCAGACCAAGCTGAGTTTGAGGCTAACCTGTAGCCTAAGGACTTCTTTTATTTTACCACCTCTACTTTTTTTTTTTCCAGCTTCAAGCTGACTAGGTCACCAAGGTCTTTCATCAAAGGAAATATGTTATTCTCTGTCAAGAAAATCCAGTAAAGCAACATCATCCTTTTATAGGTAAAGATTCAATGCTCAAGCAGGCAGATTTCTTTTTTTTTTCCTGCTGCAGAAATCTTGCAGAAATGTTTGGTCTCGGGATAATTCAAGACCCAAGAATTTCTAACTAAGGAGAAGTGGCCTCATTTTCCAAAGCTAAAACTCAGATTTCATGCGCTATCATAGTTCAGTGCATTTGGGTAAATAATTTAACTAACCCTTAATATTTTTGTAGCAACTATAACCTGCGCAAATTTGTAGAGAGTTCTCTACATTTTGAATCCACTTACGTAAGCAACTTTATTTTAATGATGATGTAGGATAAATTAAGCCCAACATTATGAACAAACAAAAGTCAGAGTTTTGCTACAAGGTTTATACCCTTGAGATGTTTGAGATCCCAGACCTTCACGTGAAGATTGCTGTAGAGTTAAAAAGACACCAGACAGTTTCCTAGGCCTAGTTCAGCTTAGCTGTAGTATGACATGGGGAGCTGGTGTTCACTGTGAGCAGACCTACACTATACAGAGCAGTAAAATATCTATAGCTACATTGGTTTGGGTTAATCTTTCAAAACAAGGTTTTGAAAACTTACCAAAACCTTATTGGATTCCTATCTTCTCCAAAACCAACCATCACTACCAATTGCTCCCCCCTCCACAGAGTGATTTTTCACTACTTTTCTGCAAGAAAACTTTCCTTTCTTACATGCTTTTTCTTTCTTAAGTACACAAAATACCTTGTTACTTCATTATGAAAATGCTGAACTTCAGCCCAGATTTATTACTCAGTTTTACACTGAAACCGCGTACAACCATCTGCCAGAAGGCCTGGTTTTTTTTTCTTATTTCATCCTGATGTTCAGCATACATCCTGCTTCTCATCTCTGTTTTCAAATAAGCCAGATTACTCAGAAGAGAAGGTTTCCGTAGCAATAACTGTATAAAAAACCCTCCCACTTCTTCACAACTATCCTCGCATTCCAAGTACCTGATTCACAGTTCCACAGGAAATAAGGTTCCAAGTAACAAACGTTTCAAGCTTAAATTGTTTTCAAGCATGTTTACTCTGTAAATACCCAAACACCTTCATTTTTTTTCAATGTAAGTAGCATACCCAAACTGTATCTCTAGTACCACTGCCCAGTAGGGAAAATACAGCTAAAGCAGCTGCAGGGCTGGCTGCTTAGTCGGCATCTGTGTGCTTGGAAGCATTTCATTTCTGGGATTTGAACTTGAACAGAAGCCCAGCAAAGCAGTTATTCAATGTACAGTGATTCAGTAAAGTTTAATACAGCTCTTCTCTTAAATGGAATGAGAAAAGAATAAACCTGCAGTTTATAAGCCACTGAGGATCATGGAAACAGGAACCATATTTTCAAAGTTGGTGCTAATTTTAGTTAAGATCATTATTTAACTTGAGGAAGAATATGTCTTCCCAAGGAATTGACCTCAATCCCCAAACTTAAAGACTGATCCAGTTTGGTATGAAACTTTTTCAATTGAATAAGAATAAATCCACTAGATTCCAGGTTTTCAGACATTTAGAACTAAATCAAGCAACATGAAAATGAAATGTGTTTTTATAGGTATATATCTATTAACAATACAATTTAGTAAAATACTATAATCTTTGTAGGATTTTTAACAAGTGTCTTGAGTTGACAGAGTAATACCCCTTCTTCCATGATATCATTCAAAAAATAGTACAGACAGGTTTAAAAGACTGCAGTTTTACAAGATTCTTCTGCAGTAGTCTAATGGCCATAATTGTGTATATGTGACTGCCCAAAGCTCACCTGTGCATTTGTAACTGCCTACAGCATTTACCCCCCTCGTGCACGTGGGACACACTCAGCTTCACAGCCTTGACTGCTCTCCTGTCACTCTGTGCTTAGCAATAACTCTGGAGGCTGCGTGAAGATGGAGCTGTGGGATGGACCAGCTCCCAAATCCAGACGTACCTTTTTCCAAAAGAGCTTGCTCAGTGGTATAGGGGTGGATGCTGCTTTCTCCTTTGTCACCTCTTTGGGGGCTTCGGTGGCCGCTGCCGGCTGTTGGGCTACGGGCTCGGGGGCTTTTGTATTCTGCTTGGCTGCCTGCGGCTCTTGAGAGGAAGGGATGTTTTTGTCTGATTTTACAGGGGTAACAGGCTGCTGTTCAGTGCTCTAGGGAGAAAGACAAACACACAGGCTGTTGGAAACGTGCCAAGGATGAGATGCTTGCAGCTGGTTCAAGCATCACCTGGTACAAAAGGTAGGTGTGCGTTGGGCCACCATCGCACGGGACACAGCAAGCAACAAGGTGCAGATCACGAGCTGTGTCACCCCACGCTTCCAAATGAAGTAATGTCTTGAACAGAGGAAGCAAATTACATAGCAACCCAGCCTTCATAACAGAGATGATTAATTAAGAAATTAAAACAGTGTCTTTGAGACTGAAAACGACAGCAAGAATAATTACCCTTTGACTGCATTATTCATACAGATCACTTGAATCATCCTACTCACTTTGGTATTGGTTGTCTGTTGGGTCTCTTTTGCAGCCTGAAGGGAAACAAAACACAAAGACAAGTCTGTCTCTGGCAATGTCAGCGCTCACAGTTACACAGTTCAGGAATTGTCTGTGTCACAAATTATTTTATTTTTAGTGAATGTTTGTGAAAGTCCTGGCTCCTGCAACCATGGAAACTGATCTCTGGCAGAGACACGGCTGCCTGAAGGGGCTGCCAGCTCCCATCCTTCTACCTGCAGCAGCGTTGCAGCCCTGTGTTAAATTGCTTTGTGCTCACGCTACTGTGCTTGCAGTCCTCAAATTGTTCTTTAAAAATATGTGGATTTACATATGAATTCTCAGTTTCTTCAGGTAAGAAATTATACAGGGTTTTAAGATACTAGCTGAGATTTTTTTTTTTCCTAAGCTGGATCTACACGTGCAACTTTCAGTGCACACATACAAGCCAGAGCTGGGTCTTTTCTGCTGGGGGAGTTACATACCAGTCAGGGACTTGCTAACATCACCTTCAAAACACGAGGTTTAGCTTTCTGAGATACAAGACAGGCAGATGACTACCTGGAAGTGAACAGAACAGCAGTGGCTTTGGAACTTGGAAACGGGAGTTGCAGCTCTACAGAGAGAGGATCTGCAGGTGTTGGAGGTTGGTTTAGTCCATCCACTCATTTTTGTGCATTAGGGGGGGATTTACTCTTTTGTAAAAACAATCCTTCTTAGTGTTGAACCTACTGGTTTCATTAAAATAAATGAAGCCAGGAGGGATCCAGTTTGCTAAACTCCCTTCTGGCCAGTGATACAGATCAGCCTAACGGTCAGCATAGCTTACGCTGAAGATGAATATCTGAGCTGTACAAAGAGAGGAGCAGCAAGTCACAAACTCAAACAGGAGCCCAGCATCCCTGGGTTTAGGCAGCCGGCCACACGTTCTGCAGATTTCTTCAATGAATAGGTGAGAGGTGTTTTGCAGGAGCCAAGAACTTCTTTTTGCGGTTAGCTCTAATGAACGAGATCCAGAGCAAGTGGTAAAAAGTAATGTAATGCCATGAGCTGGCTTCAATATTAATGCTGAAAGTGATTAACCCTTCCAAGTCAGAATTCCATAAATAAGTACAGTTACACTGCAAAACCAGCATGCAATGCAAGGGAATAAATGAACCAAAATGTCATCCAAACTCAGTCATGAGGTCAAATGGCCAAATCCCATCCCATTAGATTATGTTATGGCTTTCTATTAGGATGCATGTTGCTGTTTGAAAACAACATTCACAAGCTGCTTTAAAGTTAGTACCGAAAAACAATGTTAACTTAATAGTAAATCTTTTCTTAACTAAGGCACTGAAAAATGCATTTCGGAAGACTTGCAGAGACAGATGTTTCAGAGGGGAGAGTGAAGTTCTTAAAATTAAATATGACTACTATATTAAAAAGATAATTTTAAATAAAGGAATTCATTACCTATTCATCTAGTTGACACACCATGCTAAAGCATTTCAAATGAAAAGAGAGGAACAGAACTATTTTTTTTTTAAATTACAGGTGATAACTTCAGAGCTTGCCTCGCATATCACTGCTCTGATTTGAATTTTCCCTTTCAATCAGCCTTACAAGCAAACTGTTGGCACCATTTTAATCCACCTCCTTTATTCTTAATATGCCATAAATGATACCCCACTTACTGCTTTCATATTTTGTATATGGAAAGAAAGCTGTGAAAATAGATGTAGAAACGAGAAAAACATTTTAAAAGTATAAAATTAAAAAAATTACAAGACAGATTTTATTGGTGTTAAAATTTAGTGCTGTTGCATTCCTTCAAGATAACTGCTTTCATTCCAGACCAAAAGTCTTTAAAGTTCTGTCAAAACCTTAATGAAAACCAATTATCTCTCCCAACCATTCATTGTGAGATTTTGAACTACTGGAGAAGAGACTTATTGAAGAAAGAGCCTCTTAAAAAGTGCTAGCCAGGTCTGTTTTTTACCAGAAAGCCCTAATTCATCATGAGCAATAATTCATATTTTAATTGTATTAAACATCAAAACTATTAACTATCAATGTAGGATATACAAGATGATATCTTAACTTTAAGCTGTTGGCAAGAACTGTGGACTTAAAACCATTGGGAAGATTATTATTCCTTCAGTAATACACAGCTGACATTTTTATCTCAAAAATGAGACAGCGGAAAGAACATTTTTTGTTTCGAAAAATATCTTAAAGAACTCCCTTTGCCTTGTGCCCTTGATTATAAAGCCCCCTACTCATCAGAAACTCCACGTGGGTGTTTTGAGTGAACATTAAATATTAATTACTTTCCTCCCCCAGTGGAAGGGTCTCTGCATTCTTTGGGCTGAAAAAGCTACAATTCTCTGCTTCTCTGCCGCAGAACATCATGGCAGATAATCTTCTTCAGAGAATGCAGAAATGCCCAAATATGGAATTTGAGACTAAAGCTGATGAAGTTTTCAGTGGCTTTTTAAGATAAAAGCTAACGTACTTTAAACAATCATTTGCACAAAATGTGTGCTTTTTGAACAACTTTAAAATATCCTTGAAAACCCAAATTTTTTCCATCCAAACTAAACTTAGAATTCAATTAACAATTACTTTTGTTTTCAATGAGAAGTAACTATTTCTGAAGGAACCTTCTCTGCCATATCCGATGCTGCAGTTCACCAAATCACTGATTTTAAGCACATGACAGTGCATGTTAAGGCAATGTGGCTCATAAAGCCTTAACTGTAGTTGGACTGAGCTCTTCAACCTGTCCTACAGTTGCAGGCACTGCTCATATCTGCATAATTCATTGTTTGTCAGTACCTTTTATTTTATTCTTAAGTGGCCAGGGAAGTTTAGTCAGTGTTAGTAAGCGTAACTGGGAAGCACGTAGTGGGGAAGGTTGGAGGAATTGTTTCAGAACCCTGAATTCACAGATGGCATAAGGAGAGAAACATTGCAGATGAAGATTGTTTTCACAACGTGTGGCACAGAAATGCTCACAGCAGTAGTTTCAGAGCACTGCACAGCTGGCCAGATGCTGATTTCAGTCGCAAATGAAATACCTTCACTCTGTGACAGGAGCCATCTGTTACTGCTCAGGGTTCTGCTCTTGCTGGCGTTTCATACAGACCTTATGCCTAAAGAGTTTGCTAAATGTACTGTGTCCTAGCTTGGGACTCTCTGCCTTCTTTTTCTTGGCTCCTTTAGTTTGGGATTCTGCCGCTGTCTTCGGAGCAGGCTGCCCACCATGGCCTTTGTCCACTTTTGATCCCTTTTGTACAACACCATTTGAAGTTGAGTACTTATCACAAAGTTCTTATTAATTTCATAAAAACAAACACTCATACATGTAATATTAAAACCAAATATTTCCTTTTTACCCTGGACAACAAATGATGTTTTCTTGCAATCACGCAGTTCTCCTCAGATTTTCTTTTACACAAGTAGTGAAATAACTATAAAAACTAGGCCAATCCAGTTAACTCAAACTACAATATCCTTCATTAAATTGAAACCCCACAAAGGCTGAGACTTCTGTATTTAAATTCACAAGTAGTCAACTAAATTTGGGACTTGTAAGTTTAAAATAGGCAAGTATATAAAACTTTTAAAATATTTGCATCCTTTTTATTGCAGTTATAGGAAATTTAAAATGTTTTGCATAACACATTATTTAGGAAAATAGGGGTATGAATATTCACAATACATGCTACATAAAATATTTCAACTTTGCAATAACGTTCATGAAATCAGTTAGGAATGAAGGTATCAGAAAAATGGTAGTGATAGACTGATGCTGAAAGTAATGAAACAGAAAGTGCTGCTTCCTTTTAATTCCGTTCTGAATATTTGCAGGAGGCACTTGTTTTGGGAATCATTGCCTACTGATGTTAGAGACTAAAACTAAAAAACTAGGCACCACATTGAAAAGTCCACAACAAAGGGCTATAAAATACAGGAACACTGATAGATGTCTATGTGGGGAAAAAAAAGGAGTATCAGGCTATTTTTAAGAAGTGGCAGCAGACTCCCTGCAGCTCAATGCAGACTGAATTACACTGCATAGGGTAGAGGTGGGTCTATTCCAATACATAGCTTTTCTACAAGTCTTGGAAGAACTTGAGTAACATTTGCTAAAATGTTCCATTTACCTTTTCACAACATTGGAATTTTTTTTTCTTAAATCATAATTGAAGTACCTCCTCAAAACATCACTCCTCAATCTGCTGTTGCTGCCCCCCCTCCATGCCTTCTAATCGTCAACCAACCCTCTGGATTTATCACTGGAGGGAAAAATGGTTACATTTTCATGTTACTGAACAACAGGAATTTTTTCCCTCCCTTCCTTACCATTTTCATCTTTTCAATAATAAAAAAGGAAGGGGACAAAACCACAAATTTCCAGGGTTGCTTAACTAAGCTTCAACATACAAACAAGTTCACACAAGAGTCTGTTCTACGGTAACAGCAGTGTACAAATGCCCATAATATATGACTAATCACAAATAATATGGGGTAGCATTATTCACTCTTCAGTGTTTGTGTCAGGTTTTAAAGCAGTAAGATGCCTTTGATTACCTACTACAAAGGAGAATGCAGTATTTCTTTTACTTGCTACTATCCTGGCCTTCAATTCTGATCTCCCTTAGGCAATTTAGTTCCCAATTTAATTAAGAATCAGACCAATTTATAGTGAAGAAATACAAATTTTTGAAGTTCTGTTTCAATGAAAAATGACTCAAGTGTTCACCCTCTGGGTAATTAGCTTGTCCCTTCACAAGCTTCAGTCTGATTTCTTTTACACTTGAACAAAGCAAAAATAAAAGCTTCCATCTTAGTAAAACGCTTCAAAATGAGTTGACAAATATTTCCAGGAACTGCAAAAACATGTAGAGACCCAAATTCCAAAGAAACAATCAGCCTACAGTATTCACAATGTGAAGTATCAAGCACAGTGGCTGCCCACAACTAATATGCAAGGAGGAAAGGTCCAGAGTACAGAATGTAACATGTATGAAGACATTAAGTCAAGATCTTGGTCTTGGGATTGTTTCATGCAGAGCAATTACACACTTCCTACAGAGGGCTTTGTACTATGAAGAGGCTGTGGCCAGTTGCATCAAAATTGGCCATTTTTCCTTCTACTGTGTTCCATTCCCAGTATTCCCAGATGTACAGTGATGGGGAACAAGTCAGGATCTGCTGGAGAAGGATCAAATAGATGGTCCAGGACAGATCTCATCCAAATGTTGTGTTGGGTTAGTATGAACTTAGAAAGGATCAATGAATCCAAGGAAGCATGACTCAACTCCCATTAAACTCTTGTGTTTACATGGATGAAGTGACAATCATTAAGGGTGTGCCCAGGCTGCTGAAAGCATACATGTCTTTAGCCAGCTGATTAATGCCAATGCCATCGCTGATGACAGCATATTGCTGCAAAAAACCCCAAGGTCAGCTTCACTGATGCCGCACACCTCCGCATTTCAGCAGGAGGGATCACACTGCCCTGCTTTGCTGTGCAAAGCTGGGGTGGGCTGTAGCTGTTTCTCAGATTCATGAGAAAGCTCATCTATTTGCCATGGGAGAGCACTGCTGAGAGGCACTGGGAACCTCCCAGCCCCTGTGAGATAAAGCCCTGCTCCTCCCTGCCGAGGGGCTGCGTGAGCTGCCAAAATGATAGTGGGACCAGGAGTCAAAGACACAGTGGTCCCTGTGTCAGCTGAACCATGGGACAGCCCCCCACACACAGGAGGGGCTCCAAATGCATGAAGGGGAAGCCTCACTTAAAAGCACAACTTCACCATTAATACAGAAGTTATTTCTCAGGAGGAAGTTGTCATTGTTTAATTATTTATATCAGCTTTAAAAGCTGCAGCTTTTTTATATAGTAGTTGTCAAGTTAACCTCTTTCACGTGTTTTTCCTTTAATATAGTGAAAATATTCTTTATATCAGGAAAACAATAGTAAAGGTAAAGAAATTCTTTGTAAAAAGCAACTCCCATTTAACTCCTATATAATGAGTTTACATATCCTGCTAGTCATCTGGATTTGTTTACCCTCAGAGGTGTGATAGCAAACCAAACCCAAACAGCATATTTGTTTCCAAATTACAGCACACCTGCACCAACAGTCAGCTGCTATAGAAGCACATGGGTGTGTTTGATAAAGCCAGGTATGCAAACGGGACTGAACAACTGGATTTTTCACAAATTGTTGAAAAGGCTACAAGTCTTACTGAAATGGTGCAATTTGATAGCTACCTTCTCTGGATACCTTAGAAGAGCTCAGTTCCAGAGTTACTAAGCTATAACTGGGGAGTGATGTGTGTCCCCAATGTACTCATCAAGCTTTCTGGAAAGACTGACTTCATTTTAGTACCAGGCTACAGAAAAATTGAATTGGATGAAAGGGATAAAAAAATAGGATGAAAACAAAAATGCTGATGACAATTGTGATTTTGGCTAATAGCTGCATGGAAAGATTATTTCCTTTTTCAGGGTTTCATTCTTTATGCATTAATTGAAATTTATCACAGACATTGCAAGAAAAGCTGTAGTTATTTTAGTTGTAACAAGGTCTAAGGACATTTAATCAGGAAGTTCCCTGTTATGCAGGCAGTGATATGCCTGTAGTCTACTGAAATACCAGAAGACAGAAGGCAGCTTAATACAAATCATCTCAGTTGTGGTTCTGTTGAAACTATTGTAAGTTTTTGGCATTAACTTAACAGGAAAAAAAAAGGGGGAAGGGGAAGCCTTTGAACACCTACATTTTTCCATTTTAAAATACTGTGTTTTCAGCTTCACATTTTTACAGTTTATCTTTTTCCCCAGTGTTTTTTTTTTTTTAAGTCTGGGAAATACATTGGATAAATCTGATATTTTCAATATCTCTAATAACAAACAAAAGATGTAATAATGAAGATTTTCTGAATTCGCATGTAAAGAATCATCACTGCTCATGGATGCTAAAAGGTTTCCTCTTGCCAGTGGAAGACAAGAACAAATGTTTTGTTAAAAGTAAAGCAAGGGGCCACAACTGCCTGTTACATGGAGAAGCGTTTCTCAGGCTGGTTCTGTACCTGTCCAGCCAACAGGTTTCACCTCCTGCTGGGACCACCATACACATGCAGTCAGCCTGACACTGTATTAGAACAGCTGAGTGTTCAATTCACCCTGCTTAAAAAAAACCCACCGCTTCTCCTCTTTGCAGTAAAATCCCGAGAGGTGAGTGAAGGACAACCCTCCCCATGAGTCCCCATCCTGCCCAGAGCAGCTCTGTCATCTTCCCCAGGTTTCAGCTGCTGCATAGGAACAGCCCATCAGCCCTGAGTGCAGCACAGCCCATACAGGAGGGCTTCAGCTGGGAGTATCCCAGAGAGGAACTGTTGGGAACTCCTCCTGCTTTTTGATTTTAGGGAAGCTGACCCTTGCCGATCCTCCTGCACCCTAAGGGGGGACTCAGCAGTAGCTGTGGGTGCACCACAGGGCAGGAGAGCGGGAGTAGGGTCCTGCCCACCAAGGCACAGAGCTGCCACAAGCAGAGGGACCTCACATGTCCCCCCCAGGAGCTCCAGCTGGTGTTAAGAGATAAAAGAGACATGCATATACACTACTGGAAATGAAAATCCAGAAGTTTTGCACAGCTCTACAAACAAACGGAGTTTTCTGTGGACTCAAAGGATTTTACTCAAATCAACCAAAAGCATTACCAGGTCATCATCAACCTTACAGAAAATGCTACATGTCAGATCTTGATTGCAACATATGTTATGAAGAATTGCACTGTTTATGGTCATCTTTCTTTCAAATTTATTCAGGGGAAAAATATATTAAATTCCTTCAATTTATGTCATCAATTAGGGAAAAAGCAACACAACAAAGAGGAAATACCTCTGTCAAAACCATCTAGCGATGAGTGACAGAATGAGAAATCTGCCTACCTTGTCTTCAGAATCACTTTTGGCTTCAGTTTTGCTTGGAGAGACCTTAAATACATTTGAGAAAAAAAAAACAAAAATCAGTCACACCCAACTCAGTCTCTGAAAAGATATGAAAGCTCATCTGTTGAAAGTAGAAGGTTTTTCTACCACAAAGGTGAAAGAAGTACAAATATTGCATTTCAGCCCTATGTGGGAAAGTTTATATTATAAATGTTTCTTGATAGCAACTTAAAGTCAACAGCTACGATGAAGAATGTCTGGATAAAAGATATATTATTCAAGGTTATACATCCAATTAATCAATAAAAATGAACTTTTAGAGACTTTTACAAAAAGTTTCAACATGCAGAAAATATTTAAGACAGCTAAATATCTCTGTCTACAAGTTTGTCTGCAAAAGAGGAAGTTTCCAGAGTAGGTCATCATCATTTGATTGTAACTGCACTGTACCTACACATCCCTATCACTCTCAAGACATCCTCCAAGGCACCCATTTAGCTCCATTGCTTCTCAGTGCCCATAGCAGTGGACATGGTACATTTAGTTCAACATGTCCAACATAGGATTTTTATAAGCAATTTAAAGCATAGCCTAGGAATGAAAAGGCAAAAGCTTACCAATGTTTTGAGGAAGCTCATGACGGAGTTTTCTACTGTAGCAACTGGTTGGGTGTTGTCTTCTTTTACCTCTGCCTTTTCAGGTTGCTCAACAGTGAGACCGTTGACACCTGCCGAGTCCTGCTGTAGGTCTTTTCGGTTGCAGGCATCTATCTCCTAAAAAAAAAAACCAAAACACAAACCACACATACACAAAAAAAAAAAGAGGGCAGAGTTTCCTCAGTCCTAGCTTGCTTAATTTCCAGTGGAATGCAAAAGTAACATTTGTGACTTGCATTATGTTGCTCTGAGAGTCACAACCCTAATTCCAACCATACTTCTCCAGCCTACATATTCAGAACAATTGAGCATTTATACATCTCTTTTCCCTCTTTTCTAATATATTCAACATTTGCCATTGGTTGGAGGAACATTGTTCTCAGCTACCAAGTATAACAAACACAAGTAAAGTTGCACACGGCATCCCAAACAACACTGCTTTTCTCTTTTCAAGGCTGAACTTGTGAATAGGAACAAATGTTGAGATTTTGGCCTTTGATGGCTCAGTGTCTGATTGTACCACACAAAGATTGCTTCCGATACTCTGTATTCTGCAATTCCAGAAATAATTTTTATCTAGCAAACACAAGCATGTTATAGATTAAAAGAATGGCAAAAGCAACCAACCCAAAGTAATTCTTCTGAGCCAGATGGAACAGCCTCCTCTCTTCCTGGAATTACAGCTCCCAGAGCCCAAAAATAGTTTTCCAGTGCTCAAGCACTCACAAGTATGTAATATAATCAGTTTCTGTTTAGACACCTAAGCATGGGCCTGTTTTAAAAAGAAAAGAACAAACCCTCCTCTTAGACTAGTTTTGGAGAGCTTGTCATGCTTTTACACTAAATTTACCTGCCATTCTGGCCATTTTTGCCTTGAGCCTACACAGGTAAAGTCAACACAAACATCGTTCATGAGAGCAGCTTGAGACATGTCCTCATGTCCCATTCAGCATTTCCTTTTTTAATCTTTAAACAGCACTACATCTGGCAAGTAATAGCCAAGTCAGTTCACAATAATTCTCCTCCCTTATGTGTACCTGTTTACATTTTAAGTGCAGAGCTGGATCTGTCAATTATTATTGAAGTATATTGTGACTAGCACAATGGTGACCTCGACTTTGATAGGGGATTTGAGACAGTATTGAATGGACAATCATAGCAATGCCACATTTCTTTAGCAGAAGTTATCATTCCCAACTATTTAGATAGCCTTACACATCTGGTCACTTAGGAAATAGTGTTTAGATATTTAAGTTAATAGTTAAGACACTAGATGCCCAGATTACTCCAGAGGGAAATAAAGGAGAAGAAATAAAACAGATGGACCCATCTAGGTGTCTCCAGTAAAAAGCATCTTTGAACCATTGCCTCTCAAAGACTGCCTGGAGGTCTAAGGGACACCAAGCATATTTTCCTGATGTGCCAATTAGACATACTTGTTCCAGGAAAATTTTAAATTGTGCTCCTGAGAACCTTTCCCTGTAGCAGGAGATTTACAAACAGTATTTGTACAGGTTTTGCAGAGGACATACATTTCTGTAGGTCACTAATAGAAGGAGCAGACTAAAGATGCACAAATGAGTTAAATCTTCAGAGGATCAATTTGACATCAGGAAAGATGAGCATGGAGTGGCCAGTCTCCATGCAGTATTTAAGGAGTTAAAATACACAAGGTTTTACTTGCAAGAACAGTCTCTGTCTAATTCTCCACCCACTGTTTTCCAAGTTTACCCAGGAAGAAACACAGCACAGTAGTTCAGAGTGCTTCAACAGGCTATTTAGAAGTTTTTTACAAGGCTCCAACACACCACTTTGTCCAGCTGCCAGTTACAGGCCACAGTGGCTCCAAGAACAATATGTCCCATGCAGAACATGCGTGGTCACGCCAGCTGCAGCAGCCCTGCTTCCAGGGATGCCATCTAAAGACCTCTGGTCATATGAAGAATGCTGGCTCTATTTCAGATATTAAAGGGGCAACAAAGACATGAGGCAAGAGTCCAAAGCAGCAGGAGGCAGATGATATGTTGCTAAGCAAAACTAGCTTCTTGAAGCACTTGATGGTAGCACACTCCTCACTACTTGATGTTATCAAACAAAAATAAACTTTATTTTTACACGCACAAGCCCAAGCTCTGGCCTTGGGCTGCCCCCCTTTGTTTAGGGGGAAGATATCTTTTTGCTAAGCTCTGAGGGAACTTATCTGCTCTTACCAGCAGCAGATACCACCTGGGACAGTTGCAGAGGTGACAGGTACCACCACTGACAGCACTAACTCTTCCAGGGTATGTCCCTGCTAAAGGCACACATTGCCCAGCAGATGGGAAAGCTGCTGCAGGCTGTGCAGAGCTTGAGGCACACCACCAACCCAAAAATCCCTGAACTCTGATTTGCAGAGCACAAATGGGCCCCATAATGACCCACTACTGCATAAGGAACTCTACTCCAGGATTCCCAAGCCAAGGCTGCCATTAGCTACCAAGACAATTTGGATCTGGACTTTGACAGGTGCTGTGATCCATCTTGCACTTTTGTGGGAATACTGCTGTAGGAAAGAGCACAGACTCAAGCCATCAGCATATAAATCAGGGAGAGATAATGTGGAATCCTACAACATCACCATTTTCAGAGCCATAGTCAAATAACCACAAAAACCTCTGTAGCAGTTCACTGCATAATATACTGTGCAAAGCCCTGGAGGCAAATAATGAAAGAAAAATTCTAATACTGACTTTCTTCTGTTATTTCTAGAAGTTAACAGATACATCTAAATGTTCAATTCATTTCTTTGAGGAGCCAAATTTTGGGGTAATAAACACCTTAAATACTTATACTGTAGTTTCAGTTCAGTCATTAGAAAACATATCAAAAGAATGTATTCCTGCCAGCACTTTTGTTTGTATGAATCATGGCTCAGTGAAACATTTCAGGCATATAATTTATCTTTTCTTTGGCTTACATAGTAAATGCTTCATGAATTCATGAATTCTGTCCTTGTTTTAATTATGCTGTGTTCTGAATGTAGTTTTGTAGACCACAAAAATAAAGAGTGGTTCACCAAACACAGAATGTTTGTGCAGCTCTTAAGCTACAACTGTGGAGCCTCTCTCTTACTTACCAGCAATGCTGTTTGTTTTGTGTTGGCACTCAATTCAGGGAAACTTCGCTTTGCTTTTGGTTTTTACAGATACTACAAGTCAAAATCCACCAAAAAAAAAAGAAAAAAGAACTGCTGGCAGCAATATCTGGATTTTTAGTACTATTATTTGGTAACAGTTTGTAGTTACTACAGTAACAGCAATTAAATTAGACTTGGTCATTCTCCCATCCTACATGAGAACTAGCAACTTTAGAGGGAACAGAAGGCAACTATGCTCTAAGGCAGACACGGCCTTTGTTTTAGAAATTGAGTTAAAGCAAGTTTGGCAACGCATCAAAAGTGTTTAGTTGATATATTTTTCCCAGGAAAGGTCCTTAACTCCTCTCTCTCCTCCCAACATCCTTTTCATATTTGAAGAATAAAAGACAAAAATTACAATCAGGAAATTCACTGGGAAGGTTAAAATTTCACTCTCCCCTGTACACTGAACAGCTTGAACCCTGATTTTGTGAGCCCTCAAAGATTTTCAGTGGTACAGCTTTAAGCACACGTGTAAAAGATGTAGAGGCACTTCTGTTAAAGAGAAGACCTGTCCTCAAGCAGGCCCCCAGGCGCCAAAAAGCTGTTGTGTGGGCTAGGATCCTGCAAACACTTACACACATACCAAACATAACCTACAGCTGATGAGTGCCTGGGATTTCCAGATTATTCCCATTACTGAGGTTCAGGATGTGGGGAGGTATAAGATGAAGACTGGAGCAGAACACAAAATTAATAAACAAAGTATTATTGATATAAAAAAAAACTTGATCTGAGTAAACAGTGCTTCTAATATCTGTTTGAACTGGCAGAATGAGATTTAGATTGTCTTGCCCTGTCCCCTGGTAGTTGCTTATTACAAACGCTTGTTTTCTTGAGCTTTCCCAATACAACTATTTGCAACCAGCAAATGTTTAACTCTGACTTCTGGTTAAAGCTACTTCAGATTGTTGCTTCATTAGAGAGTTTCACACTGTACTACTTCAAGAGCACAAACTGTGACCTTTCACACGCTGTATTTCGCAGTCACAGCAAAAGAGGAAACTATGAATTTTGCATTTGATTGTAAAAGTAACAATTCTTGGGAAGCAAAACTTATTCTTTGTGCATATTAGTCAAAAATATCTGCAGGAATTTAAACTGTTGAAAAGCTTCAGTCTTATAAGTTACAAACAGAAGCACCAGTACACACTGAACAGATTATTCATTCTGAATTATTCACCCTGTCCTATTTATGTATCAAATGACTTGATATTCTGCTAGGTTGAGACTACACATTCTTTAAATGCGCATATATAGCTCTCTGAATTACTAGTGATGGGTAACGCTTTTGAAGAGCAACAGTCAAAAATACAACTGTTTAGTCTTACAAATGAACCTTCAGGAAAATATTACAATTTATAAGTTTAAACAAGAAACATGATCTTCAGCTTTGAGGAGACATAAGTTAGAGAAGACAAGGTAGAACAACAGAGATTGAAGAGGCTTTTGGAGATAATCCGCAATACAGTCAGTGCAAACACTGGGTATCTTGTGAACTATGTTCTACACTATTTGAAGAATGGCATCATACAGCAGCCTAATTTGTAAGCCTGAACTAGGCCAATAAAAGCAGTTACTAGTAAAATTGCATTTATACATAGATTCCAATGGGGGGGCCCTGAAGCTAGTTTCTCCCTCCTGCTCCTGACATTGGACAGGATTTGAACTAGATCACTGGGTAGCATGTGCTGGCACTTCTCCAGTGAAACTAATAAGAGTTATGCCACTTATTCCCAGCCAGAAGATGGACTTTTTCAGTAGTTAATTACATGAAAATTATTCCTATAGTATATTTGTTGGTATGAAACTTTGTAAGAAGTGTAAAATCTAAACTCACACCTGTTTTCATCTCCTTTCTTTGATTTGCATGCTCTCTCAGATGAGTTACTTAAATTCTTATATCACAGTCTCATCCTGTAAAGTCAATTCTAAGGGACCACACTTCCTTGACTGAAAGAAAAAAATATCAAAGTAGCTAAGAGTGCAAAAATTCCTACTGCATAATATTCCCTATTCTGGTATGCAGAGTACGCAACAAGCAGCTATTGTTCAAGAAGAGTGACTGTTTTAAGGATGGCAGAAAACATGCTAAAGAACTTCTTTAAAACCATCCAGCGCCAAACTCCAAGCTCCTAAAGCATAAGAAACAATTTTACTTTCAGGTATTTTTGCTTTCATTTGTAGCTGGCTGTTGTTCATCATCCCAGCAATTGGAGCACAAACACAGCTACCTTGGCCAAGCGTTTCAGAAAAAATACAAGTGAATTTAAACTCGAGGGCAGATGCCAGCATTTAGTCACAAGGCAGGTATCAGAGCTGCTACCACTCCACCACAGGTCCTTCTCCCATACCTCTATTCAGCCACCCTGCGGGGGGTTACCTGCAATCATTTTAAGACTCATTCACACAGCCACCATGACATCAAGTTGACCTGCACTATTAATATTCCTAAGAGGTTTCATTAAGAGTGAAATGGATATTCCTACTCAAGCACTTGCCTTCCCCTGCGGGACAGTGTTTGATGTGCTCTGTAATCCAGCAGCCTCTTTCCCTGTGATGCGTCCGTCAGGAAGGTCTGAAGTCTGCCTTTCCTCCCGGGTATCAATTTGCGTTTTACTCCTTTCCTTTCCTTTGTCCAGCTTGAAGATCCTGTCAAAGAAGGTTACTTGTTTTGGCTTGGAGGCGGCCGCATCCTCTCCCTCAGGTGTCACCGAGGCCGCGAGATCGATGTCGTGAAGCGATGCTGCCGGCGGGGCCTGGGTCAGGTTTTTATGTGTGCCTTCCTCCCGCGCAGCTGCTGCGGGAACCTCCGCGCTCTCACTTGGTGCTTTGTTCACTCCGGGCGCCTCCGAGCTGACATCAAGTTTTGCCGATCCAACTGATGAATCCGTAGCTGGATCTTCAGTACGCCCTGGTACAGACCATGAAAACGCGAAGACAGAGCGGGATTTAGCAGATGGCAGAGCTTTCCTGGCAGCGCTCCCGAGACTCTGCCCGCCCGCATCGGGAACGGGGCTCTGCTCCATTGTCTTCGGGGAAGAAACGGCCACATTATCCCGTGCAACACTTGCCTTTGCATCCACTACGAACAGAAGCATAGAACAGTAATTATCCAGCACAGCAAAGAAGTTATACTGGTTGTACAATTAATCATGGTGACCTTGCTCTTTAATAAACTAATTCTGAAACGTGGAGCCTCGAGGAGGACCACACAGAGTGCAGCTTGTTCAGGGACCCTGTTGTTGTCCTGTGCGAAACACAAGGCGCCACTCATCTATCAGACCTGCCCGTCTGATTTTCTTTCCTGTCGTTCCTCAGTGAAGTTGGTGCGAATTTTATGTTCTCCACAGTCCACTCTCAGCTGCCAAAGCCAGAGAGTGGCCCAGGTTTTTGACTGTTTAGCCCAGTGGACATGCCAAGGATATTTTACCTTCCCGTTAAAAGTAAAGTGATATGCAAAAAAAAAAAATCAATGAAACTTGAGACAAAATTATATATTAGTATATTATGCTTTTCTCTCAGAGCTAAGTGGGGAAAAAAAATGGAAACTGTGAGGACTGATTGCATTTCCTGACTTCCCAAACTCCACAAAGGGCTTTGCAGTCAAAACGTAATTCATTCATTTTTCCAGCGCCGTTCCTTGCCTTGCTGCCTACTCTCCATAGTGTAATTTTTACTTTCACTCCTCCTCCATTGTCTGCAGGTTAGTCTAAGCCTGATTTGAATACTTATAAATCACATCTGAGCCAGGCTTCTTGTCCTTACATTTCTGACTCTTTTTACCCACAAACAATATGGCTCTTAATCACATTCNTGAAGAATGGCATCATACAGCAGCCTAATTTGTAAGCCTGAACTAGGCCAATAAAAGCAGTTACTAGTAAAATTGCATTTATACATAGATTCCAATGGGGGGGCCCTGAAGCTAGTTTCTCCCTCCTGCTCCTGACATTGGACAGGATTTGAACTAGATCACTGGGTAGCATGTGCTGGCACTTCTCCAGTGAAACTAATAAGAGTTATGCCACTTATTCCCAGCCAGAAGATGGACTTTTTCAGTAGTTAATTACATGAAAATTATTCCTATAGTATATTTGTTGGTATGAAACTTTGTAAGAAGTGTAAAATCTAAACTCACACCTGTTTTCATCTCCTTTCTTTGATTAGCATGCTCTCTCAGATGAGTTACTTAAATTCTTATATCACAGTCTCATCCTGTAAAGTCAATTCTAAGGGACCACACTTCCTTGACTGAAAGAAAAAAAATATCAAAGTAGCTAAGAGTGCAAAAATTCCTACTGCATAATATTCCCTATTCTGGTATGCAGAGTACGCAACAAGCAGCTATTGTTCAAGAAGAGTGACTGTTTTAAGGATGGCAGAAAACATGCTAAAGAACTTCTTTAAAACCATCCAGCGCCAAACTCCAAGCTCCTAAAGCATAAGAAACAATTTTACTTTCAGGTATTTTTGCTTTCATTTGTAGCTGGCTGTTGTTTATCATCCCAGCAATTGGAGCACAAACACAGCTACCTTGGCCAAACGTTTCAGAAAAAATACAAGTGAATTTAAACTCGAGGGCAGATGCCAGCATTTAGTCACAAGGCAGGTATCAGAGCTGCTACCACTCCACCACAGGTCCTTCTCCCATACCTCTATTCAGCCACCCTGCGGGGGGTTACCTGCAATCATTTTAAGACTCATTCACACAGCCACCATGACATCAAGTTGACCTACACTATTAATATTCCTAAGAGGTTTCATTAAGAGTGAAATGGATATTCCTACTCAAGCACTTGCCTTCCCCTGCGGGACAGTGTTTGATGTGCTCTGTAATCCAGCAGCCTCTTTCCCTGTGATGCGTCCGTCAGGAAGGTCTGAAGTCTGCCTTTCCTCCCGGGTATCAATTTGCGTTTTACTCCTTTCCTTTCCTTTGTCCAGCTTGAAGATCCTGTCAAAGAAGGTTACTTGTTTTGGCTTGGAGGTGGCTGCATCCTCTCCCTCAGGTGTCACCGAGGCCGCGAGATCGATGTCGTGAAGCGATGCTGCCGGCGGGGCCTGGGTCAGGTTTTTATGTGTGCCTTCCTCCCGCGCAGCTGCTGCGGGAACCTCCGCGCTCTCACTTGGTGCTTTGTTCACTCCGGGCGCCTCCGAGCTGACATCAAGTTTTGCCGATCCAACTGATGAATCCGTAGCTGGATCTTCAGTACGCCCTGGTACAGACCATGAAAACGCGAAGACAGAGCGGGATTTAGCAGATGGCAGAGCTTTCCTGGCAGCGCTCCCGAGACTCTGCCCGCCCGCATCGGGAACGGGGCTCTGCTCCATTGTCTTCGGGGAAGAAACGGCCACATTATCCCGTGCAACACTTGCCTTTGCATCCACTACGAACAGAAGCATAGAACAGTAATTATCCAGCACAGCAAAGAAGTTATACTGGTTGTACAATTAATCATGGTGACCTTGCTCTTTAATAAACTAATTCTGAAACGTGGAGCCTCGAGGAGGACCACACAGAGTGCAGCTTGTTCAGGGACCCTGTTGTTGTCCTGTGTGAAACACAAGCCGCCACTCATCTATCAGACCTGCCCGTCTGATTTTCTTTCCTGTCGTTCCTCAGTGAAGTTGGTGCGAATTTTATGTTCTCCACAGTCCCCTCTCAGCTGCCAAAGCCAGAGAGTGGACCAGGTTTTTGACTGTTTAGCCCAGTGGACATGCCAAGGATATTTTACCTTCCCATTAAAAGTAAAGTGATATGCAAAAAAAAAAAAAAATCAATGAAACTTGAGACAAAATTATATATTAGTATATTATGCTTTTCTCTCAGAGCTAAGTGGGGGAAAAAAAAATGGAAACTGTGAGGACTGATTGCATTTCCTGACTTCAAACTCCACAAAGGACTTTGCAGTCAAAACGTAATTCATTCATTTTTCCAGCGCCGTTCCTTGCCTTGCTGCCTACTCTCCATAGTGTAATTTTTACTTTCACTCCTCCTCCATTGTCTGCAGGTTAGTCTAAGCCTGATTTGAATACTTATAAATCACATCTGAGCCAGGCTTCTTGTCCTTACGTTTCTGACTCTTTTTACCCACAAACAATATGGCTCTTAATCACATTCCCCCCCTCAAAATTCTCACAAATAATTCCCCCTTGTGTACACACGTGACCATCACACTTTAAAGATGAAAGATTTTTTCACATCTAAAGTATATTTGATGATTTTATATTACGATGGCACTTTGATAATACAGCTGAGGTGAAAATTCCTAATACTGCATATGCAGACGAGAGAAGGCTCCTGCTTTACGGAAGACAAAAGAAACAAGAGACAAAAGAAAAAAATAAATATAAATCTTTCTTGTGTCTGTTTTGTGGATGGGAGACTGAATCACAGATTATGTGATGTAAAACCCCAGGAAACAAGAGGAGACTTGTCAAGAGGTAAACCTTACAGCTCCCTCTCAGCTTGAGCTCCTCTTCCCTACTTTGGCTAGAATATATATATATATATCAGATTTCCCTGTCAATCATCACCACAGATTTCAAGGATGAATTTAGATCTACTTAATTATAACTGTGAAAAACTGTCAGTCTGAAACTGACTTGCTAAATTAGAATTTTAAAATTGTCAGTTTCAGTGTAAAATTGAAATTATTTCAAACGATAATTGTAATAGTCTAGTCAATATTATGCCCTTCACATTTTACTTCAGCAGAAATAAAACCAACACAACCCAAGAAGCCTGTCTTCCACAGTACAGACCCTCCCTCCAGTATTCTGTCTCATCTTTTAGATCCCTTCTTAAGGAAAGCAGAACATTTTTAGATCTTTCAAAGCTACCCCTTAGCTTTGCACAGCGAAATTACCCCAGCTTTCTACTATTTACTCCAATTGCCCCAAAATTACCCCAATCTTTTCCACTCCTGCAAGGATTTTGCATGACACCACACAAGCATCATCAGACGCTGTGCAACAGAGCTCTGTATCCAGCTGGTACTGTCCTCCTGTGGCAGTGCCCAGGGACCATGGTCACATCCAGCCCTGACATCCCCTTCCCCACAGCCCTAACTCGGGGCTCGCAGGTCCTCCCTGGGCCCTGGTTCCACAGTTTGGGGTTGGTCCTGACCAGCAGGAGGTGGGAACTTCCATAAACCCGAGAGAGGAGAAGTGCCGGAGCGTGCCGGCCTGAATCTCAAGTGACTTTACTTAAATACTTGCCAGCAGTGGAAGTAACAGCTGGCAAAGCAAGGACTGTGGTGGCAGATTCACAACTGCAGCCAGCATTTTACCAGCTGTCAGGGAGCTGGCTCCTAACTTCTAATATTTTTAATCTGAAATTTGTTTTCTTATTGTGTTTTGGGCATAGGCAGGCATGCAGAGGGGCCAGAGCACCTCAGTTCCATCCAGGTAAAGATATTTTGACTTTTGTGTGCACTTTAATAGAGAAAATTCTTTCCCTGGATTCTCAGTTACTATTCATGTAAGAAAATAACTCACTCTGGCAAGAATCCTTTGCCAGTAATATTCTTCTGCAATATTTCACGAGCACCTATTTCAACATACCAATATGCAAAGAAAAGGTAAAAATAACTAGCTACTCAGCCACCTATTCAACTATTCAGTCAGGGCCACTAAGTATCAGTTATAGTTTCCTAAGCCTCCTGTAGTACTATATGAAAAAAGAACTGAAGCACTTACTTCTAATTATAGTTGGAAACTTGGGAGGGAAACAAAAAAGCAAATGCTTCCTCAGCTAAAGAAAGCAGAAACAATATCCACTGGAAAATAATTGTAATAGATGCTGAACTTCTGCTTTATATAACAGATAAAAAAATGAAACACAAGAAAACTGTCTTTAGTATAAAAATAGGAATAGAAGCTCATCATTAAGAAAACCAACCAAACAAAAAGTAGCTCATGAACCTATCAAGCTCCTTTTATCTCTAATTATCATGGAAGGAATGAAAGACCTGGAAAATATCACCAGCACGAGCTCTGCAGCGTGTCTTTTGTGTCAAAACAGTTCAAACTGTTTCAGGGAAAGTCTGCTCAGACACCAGGCAAAGCAGATCCCACCACCAGAGAGGAGACACTGCTGTGGTGGGCTGAACAGAAGAGTTTGACTCATGCCATATTCACAGCAAACCAAAGGAGGAAGGCTTTGAAATTGCAGTATTTGGATGGAAAGTGCACGATATTTTTGTTTCTAAAGAGACACAGAAGTGCCACCAAAATTATTCCACGATCCAGAGGCACAATTAGGAATAGAAGCAAAACCTCCCAAATTCTAGGCCAGGCCTGCAAGTAGATCAAAGCTGCTCGCTCTGAATGAGATTAATAACTGCTCTGAAACTAAGATCAATATAGAATTTACAGCACTGCTGTGAGATTGCATTTCATACTACTACTACACAGGCTCTTTCCTTTCAAGTATTTAACAAAAAACAGTCACGCTACAAAAGATTTGTCCTTCCTTTCCCTTCACTTCATCAGGATGTTAGAAAGGCAATACTATAGCTGCACAAAGTCACTCTTCTGCAAGAACACACTCAAGGATATCTTTTCTGAAATTTACTAAATTAGACTGACATTTTTTCCTGGGACTTATAAGAAAAACTGTACAGAGAAGAGTAATGGTTAGTACAATGTTATGCCAATAACATTCCCTGCTCAGAAGTAATTGCTGTCAGACTTTCTCCCCCTTCCTTTCACATCCTTGTCTTTAGCATTTCAAGCACTTCCATAGTCTGAGGATGAAGAGCAGCACAACATTTCCCGACACAGAATGGGACCAAGTCTGCCAAGCTGGCACTGAATCTTAAAAAGCAAGTGCTTTGGTTTTAATAGACCGAATGAGCAAATAAAATATTATAAGGGACAAAGCCTTAAGGTGAGCACAGTCTTTAAGCAGACCATGCGAGCTGCAGAACTGACCACGTAGGAATGGAATTATTTCTGTTTGTTATGGGGCCTGGCACACCCGGAACCTCACGGGAAGGCAGCAGAGCTCAGAAAGCATCGGTGTGGAGTGCCTGCGGTGAAGCACCTACTTCATGCGTGTTTGGGACCAAGATGCAGCACTTGTTCAGAGGTAACAGCAGATGCAGGCAAGAATTCCGAGGATGTGAATGACATGAGGGGAAGTTCAGAGCTGCAAGTCCAACATAAATGAAAAGGTTGCCCGAGCTTTTGTCAGCTGATTTGCTTTGCTAATCAGTGGGAATATAACCAGACCTCAGCCCGGTGCACATAACAGATGGCAGCCAAACTCCCTCAAGTGGGACTAAAAGCAATTCTGTCCAGCATTTCCAGATTGCCTTCCCCCCTCCTCCACCGTAACCTGATTGTCTCTGAAGCTTTGTTTGCTCTTTTACTCCTGGCAGGAGCCTAAGCCATGTACCAGGTAGGGATCTACTTTTGAGGCTCAATTTGCCCAAATGAAGTCTTTCAGATTCTTTCTTAAAGCACACTCCTTTTTCTCAGCCTTCGATTGCTAGTCTGGCTTCAGCAATTATATGCACCCTCCTGGGTAATACTTACACTTAGGGAACATATGAAATAAGGTCCTGTGCTGTCTTACATTGGCAGCTTCTCACCTCCAGCCATTTATCCTACTCTTTCATAGCTTCAGCTGTTGAATGAGGAACAACTTGAATTGGCAAGGCCTTCAGCATAGACATCTCTTCTGTAGGCTACTATCATGTGAACATGCCATAAAATAAATGGTAGGAGAAAATGTTTCCCAATGTTGTTGCTTTTGACAATAGAAAAAAAATGAGGGTTTTTTTTGTGACTGAACTGAGCAAGCCATTAGCTACAAATATGGTTTTAGTGTCTTTGACTATTTTGAATACAAGCCAGTTACAAATAGATATTTTGCTTAGGAATGCAATTATACTACCAAAGCATTATCTTGTTCCCTGGAGTTCAGATAATCATGGAAACAATAGATTTTAACAGCCATGAAGGAACCATTAAGGGCTACAAGGCAACATTTGGCACTAAGTCCATCAGTGTAGGCCAGCACAATGGATTTTAATAGCCCTGAATAAATTACTGCAGGAAATATTTAAAAATCTAAATACCTAGCAACAAAGGGCAAATTTTCTAATTTAGATTTCTAATGTATTTTTATAGAGGTTGTGTAGGTTAATTTCCCCTTCCGTTATTTAGAACTCGGTTAGTATCATGATGCTGCAGTAGGTGTGAAATTTTCAGATCAGCAATTATACCTTACATTTTTGAGGAAGACCCCAAAAAACTCTTGTGACAAGACTAAATGACTGAGCTTTTGGAAGCATTAGGGAATCCCAAAAAAAGACATTTTCACCCTTTCTTTAAAAAGAAAAAGCATACTAATATTCTTTTGCAATCTTGCTTGACTATTCTGTGCAACTGAAGTTGACAGTACATTTATGCTCTAAGAATAATTTTGTTTCACTACGTTAACTAGCATTGTTATTTGACTAACAGATTTACTAAAATTAATGGAAACAGGGGAAAAGAAGGTAGCAGCAAGAATAATAATGATCATTCTTTAAACAAAATAACTAAAGTGCATTGTTTCACACCTTACAAGCACGCAGAGTTATTGCAGTGCACCCATCTGTTAGACACCATCTAGAACCAGAATTTGCTGAACCAGATTTATCCTCTAGAACAAAGGAGTTGCATCTTAACTGAACTTTTCTTCCTTGTGTAATCTTTCTTTTTGTGAGCAGGTCATTGTTTTAATCTGCATGTAATTGCCATCCAAATACAAAGAACATTTTCCCCATTTTGTCCTCCTGATACATTTCTGTTCTACATAGTGCAAATCTGAGATACGTGGCTTCTATTTCTAGCCTTCTTCCCTTTCCCTGTTGTCCACCAATACTTATACTAGTTCAGAAAGGCTAAGACAAAGCAATAGGGAAAGTCAGGATCAAATTTGTTATCCTTTTTCTTGTAAAACATGTCATGAAGTGGCAGTAAGGACAGCATTATTATTTAACGGCATTTGAGGAGAAGGTGGATGCTAGCACGCTGTGCAGTGTCTGCAGCCCTGGTAATCAATAGGAGCAGGAAAGGCAAGTCATGGAAAGAATCCCTAGGTCCACACATCTGTCAGCCTCTTTGAGCAGAAGCAGCAAATGTAGGGAATCAGTCACCAATCTGCTCACCCAGATGTGAAGCAGATGGTGACAGGGCTCTTCCAAATAACATTACTTCCTCTGGTCATATTAAGTTAACTCTCTGGATTCTTTTTTCATTGTATTAGCAGATATAGGTTTCATAGACTCATTTATCAACTATACCCTTTAATGCACAGCACATGGTCAGATCACTGGCAATCACAGAAATGCAAACTAACAAGACAAAGACCACAAACATACATCTAACACTATTAATAAAATCCTCTTGCTTCACTTGCCTTTTTTGCAGTTCTTTTGTCTTCTCCAGAAATGCTCATTTTATGACCATAAAATGGATTACAGTACTATTTCTTGCATTATTTCTTCTTAGAAAAACTAACCACTACATTTTCTATAGGAATAACTAATATCTCCAAACAGCACTTGCACTTTTATTTCACCAAGACCTTGATTACATTACACAAATCAGTGAGATTTCAGTGGTATCTAAGCAGTTAAAGATTTTAACTGGTTTTTTAAACATCCATAAAGTTAAAATACAAGTAATATCAACACAGAACAGTCTAATTTTTCAACTTGCTACTTAAACTGATTTAGTAATTACATTGATCAGGTAACCCATTTAAGTAACACAATGCCATATGCTTCATTTTATATATCAAGAGTAAAATGTACACTTATATTTTAGGTCTTCAGACAGTGTAAATCATCTGGTATTTATTTACTTCCCAGAACTCTGTTGGTTTACACCAGCAGAAACACACAGCTACAGGCTTTTATTTTCTAGTAGACAATCATTTATACTGACTTATTATAGCTAGATGGCATTAGGAAATTAGCCATGGAACAGAGATTCTGAACCATAATCAACACCATCTGCACATTGCCATACCAATCTTTGATTACTTTTGTCTAATCTTAGATTTTTCAACTGGATGGCACAGGCTGAGAGGGTTCTCTTAACAATGAATAATAAAACAATATTTTCTTTCCTCACAGAGATTGGAGAGAACTGTTTTTGGGTTTTTTTTTTCTATTGTATTCTGAAAACAGAAAGAAATCCAATGCAAGGAAAACACTGGCAAAATTAACATGACTCAATCTGCAGAGACTTGAACTGAAGGAACACTGCTCCAAATGAGTGCTGCCCAGATGCCACTCAAGAAGGCTCCAAAGCCATCAAGAGGTGGAAGGAGAAATTAATGAGGTGCTGAAAGGTGAGGAGGGAGACATGTCTGTGGGTAAGAGCAACTGCCCGTGGATACACGGAGATCATTTCTGAAGACTACTTGGAGCCAATTTTTTTGATTCTCAGGCCATGTAGCTCACACCAGGTTTTCAAGATGTCAACACTGTCAGTGGGGCTCAGCTGCTGACAGACACCTTTCCACGGGGACCCCAGGGTCCAGCCTGCCACTGGTATGATCACTGGAAAACCCAGTTGCTGTCCTGCTGTGAACACCACCCAGATAGGTCTGAAATGGGATGCGCTTACTGAGCAGTGATTTACTCATAGCCCCACCAACTATTCAACTTCTATGCTAACACCTACAGTTTATACATAAAAAGGACATATTGATTTTATTTCATTAGTGTACAAAGAAAGAGAAGCAAGTTGCTGTCTCCCCTGGCACCATGCTCTTTTTGCCCTGACAGTAGTCAAGCAATATCAAATACATCCTATAACAGTAACAGGAGAGAAGTGGTCAGGGTTACATCATCAGCCTTGTGACACAGTTTAAGTAATTCTGGTAAATAGGATCAAATTATGACCTCTTGATAATAATGCTGTCAGACTTGCTGCATTCCCAGCTGTCACTTATCGACCTCTATAAATTACTGTGCTATACCCTAAATTCTCTAGAATTCAAACACAAGCAGTTGACACAGTAAAATTTTGTTTACAAATATCTCACTGCAGAATAGATGTGAGATGTCTTCAAGAAGGTCTGCTACATCTAAAATGAGAGCAAAGGAGGTTTCTAGATATGGGAGGTACCACTAAGGCCCAGCTCAGAATCAAAAGTGGCATTTCACTGCAAAACTTCTGGTCCAGAGGCAATTATGTTGTAACAACATCACTATAATGTCTACCACCTCATGGTACTTTTTCCAGTTTACTATTTTCAATGCATTCAGTCCTCTTGGTGGTTTTGGTTTGTGTTTTTTTTTTTTTTTTAATAGTCTCCTCCATCCCCTCCAGACTGTCAGTTTCCACACCACCTGGTAACTCCCTGCTAGCCACAAGGATGGCATATTATTTAAAGACAACTCGCTCTCCTTTCCTCTACATGAACTGCTCTCTTATTGCAGTCCACCAAACACCATTTCACTGCCCCCCTCCAAACACAAAACCTCAGCAACAGGCCACTGAGCCTTGCATTGCTGCCATTGCTGCATTATGCCCCTTTCAAGAGCCCCAGTTTGTGCTCCTTGCAGCAACAATTCCTCTAAGGCTTGTTAGAAGCACCTCTACCAGATCCTGAGCAGAAACAGTTTATCACTGAACACCTTGAAGTTTGTGGAGTAACCTGAAAGGGACCAGCACCAAACCACTCCTGCCCTATAAAACTTCATGCTGACCAAAATCTTCAGTCTATAAAACAACTTTTTGTTGGCAAGATACAGAACCAAATTCTTAGAATGATTAAGCAAACCGCTTGCAGAGGACTTTAAAAATATTTTCCTATTTCACTCTTTGTTAGCTTTAAACTTTTAAGCTTCTGAAAAGCCACACTTACTAATTCACAAGTAAGAGCTAAAACACAGGCTTATTTTTTACGTTGAGACTGCGCACCAATATTTATTGCTGCTCCAGTATAACACTCTCTCTGCCTGTCTGGTGGCAAAGAAAGTGTAAATGCGGCACCCTTTCCCAGTACATACCTTCACCATTCATTAGAGGAGAATGAGTCTGAACAAATGCAACAGATCCATTTTTAATATTGTCAGGAGATTCAGATAGAGCCTGAAATAGCAAATAACACATTTCTTAGGACTGGGTACATCATGGCATTTGAAAACTGCAATATCAATAACCAGGGAAGATGAAAGCAGACAACTCTTTCTTACCTGATAGCTCTTCACTGTACATGCATTGTCTTCTTCAACTTCCTCTGGAAGGCTTATTGTATTCCCCATAGTCACTGCAAGGTGGAGGAAAAAAAAAACCCACATAATCCTTTCTTTCTCATTTATATGAATTTACTGCCTAATTCAAATTAAGAGACAGCCAATGGTGATGGACTTTGACAGGCTGTTTAAATTCCTAATAAACCCCACCTGCTTTCCCAAAGGCACCTGTCCTAGTCATCAGTCTGCACCAACCAGTCTTGCTCAAACCCAACTATGTATAGTGGCTCACAGCTGCTCAATAAAAATGGTACAAGCTAACAAACTTTTCTTGTTTGTTGAGGAAAACTGGATGTAATCACACCTGCAGCATTCATTAGGACTCAGCAAATAGTAACTTGGGGTTAGCAGCCGAATAAAGTGAAAAAGACCAAAATATATGAATAAGTTACAGCAGCTTGGTGGAGTTTTATATTTTTATTTGGCTTTCATTTAAAAAAAAAAAAAGAGAGAAAAGTGGCAGCATGTAAAGACATCATGCATGTAAACTCTGAAAACTAGGCCCTGCATGTCCTGCAGTTAGGTAGAATTTTAGGTATAGTAGAATTTTCTCTGGGTGAAGTTCTTGCCTGTGGCTGTGGAAGTATTTGCCCTGCTCTAGGCAGCCTCACCCGTCGGCTGCAGCTTACAGAAGTAACTGAGCTGTGTTTCCTTGAGTAGTTCAAGCTCTGTGACTGCAGCAAGTCAAAGAAAACCTGAACCAGCCACCGCAGCATTTATCTGTGGTCCTGGATGTGGTTTTTGAGCATCTTGTGCTGCTGCCAGTGCAGCACTACTGAGACCTCAGATAGTCAGTTTAAAATGGCTTTCTTATGTTCCTGTCTAGTGGAGTCACAGCTCTGAGTACAACCCAGGCACAATCTTAGCTAGTTAGTTTCTATTAGTCCATTAGATAATTCAACACTTCGTGAAACTGTTCTGATTTCTTTAAATTTTGTTTCAGGAGCAATGTGTTTGGTTCAATTTTAGCCTCCTTCCTACGTACAAGTACACATAAACCTGTTGCAGTTTTTGTTTGCTTGTTTGGGTTGTTTTTTTATTTTATTTTCCTCTAAACTTAAAACACATTTACGTATCTTCCAAATTTGCTGTGCTGTAGTAAATTCTTTGAGGCCAAACATATTTCTTGCAACATGTTGAAGAGCAAAGCAGACTGAAATCTATCTGGAACATGAACTGCAGCCATGCACTGCTGAGAATCGCTGCAGAAACAGTGGCTGCAGGACTGAGTCTTGATTTCAGAGTGCAGAGCTATTTTACAGGGATTTTATCTTCTCAGCTGATATTTCCACTATAAATCAGAACTCCTGATTTATGGTGGAAAACAGCCAGCGTTTCCCCATGGATGTACAATGGCCTCTTGTCCTTGCTATGTAATTCTGTTTCCTAGCAACTTTAAGCATTATCCTATCGGAAGAGAAGAAAACAAGATTCAAATCCTACTGCTTAGTGTCAATGGTAAATTTAGTATCTGGTTGAATCTGGAGGATTTACCTTTGTTTTCCATTCACAAGGCTGCCTGGTTTATGCCAGGAGACAACTTAAGCAGAGGATGGAATATTTGCAGGTTATGTGCTTCCTTTTTCACATGTGCTATAAAATCAGTACATGTTTGTGGGGAGTGAGAGAAGCAAATTCATATTTTATTTTTTTTTTATTTTATTTTGACAATGGTTTGTAGCTTGATTCTCAGTTACTCCAGTTTCTTGTTGATGCAGCTCTATTCTCATCAGGTAAGTTATCTTTAACTGATACAGAACAGAGATCACGGGCTCTGATCTCTGGAATATTTTGCTCTAGAGACATTACCCATTCTCTAAAATCAAATTTCTAATTCTCACTGAAATAGAACACACATACTGGTTATGTGGAATTTTTAAAGATTTTCACTGGCCGGAACCCTCCCTCTCATAGAAAGCTGGACAAAACTTGGAGGCTATTTTTGCTAAAAATGAGACAAAACTGCTACATAACCTTCTCAGGAATATGATCCCAAACCACCAAATGCAGTTTTCCACCATGCACATATATAATACGTTTTCAGACTTTTTCCCTCCTTGTAACAGTAGCTGATTATTGTGTTGCACTGATTTTTGCATTATGTGCAGTATGACAACTACTCATTTGGCACGCTCTGAGGCAAAGTGGCTACAGAAGAAAGGTGACAAGTCTGTGGTCATTCCTCTGGGTGCAGAGCTCAGTCAATGGCACAGCCTCACAGCCCTGGCCCAGATCCTTTAGAAAAAATTAGGAAGGTATGTATGTATGTAAGCTTCTGCCCTATTTTACAGAAAAAATGAAAGGTCACTGCCACCTATAGACAAAACTGAGTATCAGCAGAAGTAATAAAATACACATACAAAATGGTATCAGATTTGCAGAGTTTCAAGTTTCCAAGCAAGTAATGTCACAGCTATTCGCTTCTGCCATCGCATCTAGAAATTGCTGCTGCAGAGACTATTGCATGTTATCGCACCCATCTGTGGCTCTAGATTTACATAAATGAGCTCTACTCCAGCTCCATCATTAACATGAAACACATGAAACAGTTATGTCTTCCCCAAAGTGCTCAGGACTGATTTATACTAACAAATCCATTTTTCTCTCATTTGAAGCACCTTCTCTTGAAGCTGACGTTATTAAATGTGTAGCAAAGAATGTTTTAGGAAAAATAAGGGACTCCCACAAGGCTCTCATTTGGTGTCTTTTTTCACCAATCAGTTTTGAAGACCACCATTTTGAACATGGGCTCCAAAAGCTAAGCACCAAGCCCCATTTTGGCACCCAGCTAAAATCCTCACACAAGTGAACGGGTTTTCAAAAGGTGCAGAGGACTCCCACGGTGCAGTGACTTTCCTGAGAACCACGAGTCTTGGGGAGCTCTCAGGATCTGGCCACACACTTGTTCCTGGTGGGCAGAATCAGACATTGTAAACCACTGAGGACCTCTTGGTCCTTGGGATGCTGACTTCGTCTCTCCATTGGGTGTTTTTGCTCTGTCTTGGTTATTAATGATGGTTATTTATTAGTGGCACAGTCACCAGGCAGGACCTATTTGTGCCCCTTGTTCTACGTCTGAAAAGCACAAAGCTGCTCTCTGTAGTAAACTGTGAGTATGGAGCAAACCTCCACTAGACCTGGGAGGTGGTGTTGGCAAGGTGTGTATTTTATGAGAGGAGATTTGACAACATTTACAGAGACAAGACAATTTTGGGGGATTGAGAAGGGAAAAGAGATAACCCTGATGCAAGAGTTTATTTTTCAAAATGGGAAGAAACCCCTTAGAAGTCGAGAGGAACTGGAGTAAGCTCATTCTCATCCCTAGGCTTTCTTTCTAGATACAGATTTTTTGATTAAGTTTCAAGGATATTATCCTTGAGGGGGGCTCATTCAGACCAGCTGGAATGCAGCCTGACTGGTTTAAAAAGGAACATGAACTACCAGCCTCCAGATCAGACACAGCTCTCAAACAGTTCCTTTCTCAAATTATGCTTCACCGCTTCTGTTGTGATGCAGAAAATAATCCAAAAGAAAATTGTATTTTTCAGATTTTTTCTTAACTTTATATGAAGCCTTGTGTGCCCTGAGCATGAGCTCAAGTCTTGGTGAAATTCTCCTTTTTCTCTCACTCTCAAAAATAATTGTGTTCGTTCTGGCAGAGTGGTAAAAGCTTTGAACGCTATGAGAGAAAATTACAACAAAATCTGTGATCTACTCTATACTCAGGCTAAAGCCAGATAAGCCCAACCTTTCTAATGTATTGACCAACCTAGAATATTACAATCACCTGTGTCACAGCGTATATTAATTAAAAAGTACACAATTAATTCCTCACTAAAACTTGCCATATGTTGTACTTAAATGTCAGAAAAAATAATCAACTTTACTTAGTTCTCTTTGCATCTCATTTCATTATTGATACATCCACTCTGCAGGAGCTGGGGAAAGACTTAAATAAACTCACATTCCAGAGGCAGAGGAAGGACCTTGCATGCATTAATTCATGCAAAAATCATCGTCCATCGTGACCACCGGGCAAGGACTGGATCCTAAGCCCTTTAGTACATCCCTGCCCTTTATCCTGCTTCTTGGGAAACAGGTGATTGTGGGGACATGTCAGTGTCCAGCTAGAAAGGCAGAGCCCCTGCTGTGGTTTATGCGGAGCCAAGGAAGGACTCATAATAGGATAGGGTTTTAGAAAGTCTCCTTACCTTCCTTCAGTGCAGCTGTCAATTGCCCTCCTGCAGGAAAAGGTAACTCAGGCACGTGTTGGGTATGATGAAACCAGGGGACAAACACATCTGAGCGTTGTCAGCGGATAAAGAGGAGAAATGGACACACAATAGACAGTAGTGAAGGGACAAGAGAAGGAGGGATTGAGATGACTCACCCAGGGCAAACAAGAAACACCCAAGAACAATTTGAATAGCAACCTGGCAGCTGGCTGTGCATCCAGGACATGCAGAATTATAGTCCTTAAGGCTCTAGGGGCAGTTTTTAATACAGTTCTTTCAGCCATTCTGCATTGTAGTCAAATAGGAAAAGCAAAATAATTCAAACATTCACTCCCTGGGCTCCCAGGGAGGGAACAGTTCAATCAACAATGCCATGAAGGTGAACAATACCAACTCGACTGGTAGAAACTGATCTTTTTATTCTTCTGTCCTTTTGCAGAAAAAGCCAGTGCACCCAAAGGGAAAATTTATATTAGGTACTTTAAAGCCCCCCCCAAAATAAACTGAGCACTTGTAGGACCTCCCAAGATCATTTAGCATGAGAGAACATGCAGGACTAAACTCAAACGTGGGACAGAAGTGGCAGCAGAGGAAGAGCAAAAGCAAAACCCAAGAAGAGCCAAACCAGCAGCAGCAGCAGGAGTTACCTGGGGGAGGGTGGCCAGGGCACCCAGCGCCCTGAGAGCTGGAGCTGGTCAGGGTGAGGTGCTGCTCACCCAGCCCCGGTGGCTCTGTCCCTGCCCCTGCCTCTGCCTCCTGTAATCAGCCCAAGGAGTGGTCACAAACACTGGGCGCAAACACACATAGGGGTGGAGTAGTCTACCTTCCCAGCCCTTCTCGACATACTTTCTGTTCTTCAGCGTCCCGGCCACCCAAACCTGTTCAAATGCACACTCAACTTTATGGCTTTGGGGCAGCCCAACACGAACACCGTGTTGTTGGAAGCTGTAGCTTTGCACTGAACACCTGAAAATCCCTTCCAAATATGATTTTTTCCCAAAATGGCAGGAAAAAGCAAAGTACATTAAATGTCATAACTGTTTGCGATAGTCAAAGTGGATCTTAATATCCTTCCCTAATGTGCTAACTGACTAACTTTATATTTTAAACCTATTGTCGCAATTTACTGCTCCCTGATGTGAGTCACTAAGCCCACGCTCAGACTAGGGGTGTTTGGAGCAGGGAAAAGCTTTTTGTTCTGAGTTTTCACACCACCTCAGCCAATAAAACTTGGTTTCAGCAGCTGGGGTTCCCACAGGCTGTCGTAATACCGACAGAAAAATTCCTTATTTTATAGTTCGAGAAAGCAATAGCAAAGAGTTGTGAAAGGCTCACACAGGGTGATACCATAAACCAGTTTGGGGACTGGCTGGAGCTGCTGCCACAAGGCTCCGAGAGAGACCACGCTCAGCGTGTGACAGCAGCATTGCTGTTAATACTGTCACCATGTGAAGATACTAAAAGCACATTGTCAACTTCTCCTTAATTATTAATGCAATATCCCAAGGCCAGGGGTTCCCAGAAGTTCTCTTTAGGCTTCCTTTCATCCAAGCCTGGTGTACATAGATCACTCAACTGTCAGCTTCAAGTGTTCAAATATATTAATCAGCTTGTTTCTAGTGTGTTGTCTGCACAGTGTGTGTTTCAAGATTCAAATAAGCTGGAATAGCATTGCAATTCCTACGATCTTCTTCTCTATTGACTTGCTTACATCATCTGGATGGCACTTTTATTTCTGTGTTGTTTTATGGTTTTGAATATAATTTTGTTATTAGCCATGAAAAAAGAAACAGATTTGTAACAAGAATGGTGGCTGTGAATGGTCTCAGACGCTTCAGAGGATGATGAAGAAGCTATAAGATAAAAACAGAGCTTCTGATTACACCCAAAGCACCTGGCAGGATGAGTGGACATTCTGATTCCCTTGGGTCTTCAAGAACTGGATCAAGCATTTTTATAATTTTCTCCTTAATTTATTACCTCCAGTATCGCAAATCCTTGCCTATAAGCTCAGATGATGCCCGACAAGTTCAGTCTCATAATCCTGTCCAGGGAAGGAATTTGATTTTGGGAACGGTCTCTGGATGGCACACGTGGTGGTGGCAACAAAACTTATCTGTGGGTTAAGGCATAAAATACCAACCCGGCTGTGAAACCAGTCACCCATTCTGGACTAGTTTTCATTCACTTTTTTTTTTTTTTTAAATTTTTTTTTGGGTCTTTCTCCTTGGGCTTAAATATTATCATGAAGTAATTTTGAAATGCAAGTTGTAAATATTTAATCCCAGGAATATTTTATTTCTTTAAGAAAATGTCATTAAAATTCAGTATAACTTTGCACCATATTTTGCTTTTCATGGATTTATTTTCTCCTACAAAGTAATCAAATTCAGCCTTAAAAGCTTAATGTGCATCATGAAAACAGTAATTTGGATTATCATATATTTCACCTTATGGCATGTGCTGTGAATAGAAGAATAAAAATACTCGTTTTCCTCAAATAGGCTATTAGAATTGAGCCCAAACAGAGGGTAGTATTGCTGAAGGACTTTTGCACATTTTCCTTTATTTTCCACAGGATCATGTTTCCCATTATTCATCCAGGCATTTTTTCCCCTTCATGACTTGAATTGCCCAAGAAAATTTAGATACTTTTAAACAAGAGGTTGTTGCCCAGTTTGGGACATTTAACATTAAGTGCTTAAATGAGGGGACAAATGTCCTTTGGATGGTGTATGGGCTGTGCTGTGAATCTGCCTTAACCTGGACAAATCAGGAGGTTGTTGTGACACCCATCTGAAATGCTTTTCTCTCTCAAGTCTGATCTTTGAATTTTGGCAACTGAGTTGGATAACTGCAAGCAGACAATGTGAATGCTCTCAGTGTCCCCATGTCTCTTTCCACAGTACCAAAGCTATTTGTGCTGAGATCAAAGCCGTTCCTCCTTCCCCTCATCCTTCCCTGACCTGGCTTGGCAGGGCTTGCAACAACAGAAATAACTACAGCAAATATCAGAGGAAATATCTTTCTGCTGTGACTCCTCCAACATCAGTGCAATTATACTGAGAGCTAATTTGATGTGCAGTCACTGAGATGCTCTTTTGATTACACTGGTTTAACCTTATTAAATTAGAGGGATCAGAGTGAGGTTTATACCGATTTAATTTTTCCCAGTTATGTGATCCTAATGGACAATTATCCATTCTTTGAGGCATATTTCAGCTCTGGTTTTATTATTCTTTGACATCCCATATATTCATCAAGGACAGACCAGAGGTGCACACACTGAGTTTTATTTGCCTCATGCTCGGGAATTATTTAGCTGGGTGGCAGTGGAAGGAGCATGGTTGGCACAGAGGAGAATCCTCCCCAAAGCAGAGGAAATTATGTGCTTCTTTCATAATTTTTCAGTGATCAAAATGCTATTTTTTCTATCCAAAATCTGTAATGAAACTGTCACCAAATAAATCTTTCTCCCCTGCAGGAAATACTCAGTTGTGCATCTGTCAGCTGCATAAAACTTCCTATTAATTAATGGCACAGAGCTCCAAATGATTATATATGATTAGCCAGTTTCTTTTATTACTGTCCAGAATGAGAGCCAACACCATTCAAATATTGATAATTGAAGAGCGGATTAATATTGGTCTATATTTGCATCTGTCTTGCTATTTGTAATCTTGTAAAGGGCTGACGTGAATTTAAGGTGAAGATTTCCATCTGGCTGTGATGGCCAAGGTTTATTTAGCAGAGCAGGAGGGATGAGCAGCAACACACCCTTAGCAGCACTAGAGAGAGCTCAGAGAAGGAACCTGCAGGAGAACAGTTGAAGAAAAAAAAAAAAAAAAAGCATGACTTCAGTCAAATTCCAACAGTTTCAGACAAAATATAAATGAGACTTTGACTCAGCCTTTCCCGTTTCAGTCCCAAGAGGATGGATGAAGTGAGTCATGGACTTCCTACTTCTTTCTGATGACGGAGGAGCAGCCAACATTCGTATTGCTAAATTTACCCTGTATCCCAAGCAGGGAGAGCCGTGGGAGCCACCTAAATCCCAGAGTCGGGCCAGCCCCTGGCAGGACCCACCTGCCCTTGGCACCCAGTCTGGCTTGGACCAACTGCACAAGGGACACACCAGCCTCTGAGGTCTGCAGGGTTTGCCCTGCACTGATGGCTGAGTAACAGCCATAAACAGGGATGAGTTGTGAAATAAAAGATGTTTTGTTTATAGTGAAAAATTCCAAGTTCATTGAGTTCAATTTCATTCCTGTCCAAGAAGACCATGGAAAGGGTAAATTTGGCATGTTTCTGCCTTCTTTGGTCAGAGAAACAGGCCAAGGTACAAGAAACCCAGCAGTGTTGCAAGTCTGGAATAGGTGATTTGGCTCCAGCCAGCCCTGGAAGGAAGCAGACACCAAAGTAAATGGAGTTGGTGACGTAGATCTCTTTCTCGTGGAAACTCAGTAAATCCATCAGGAGCCACATAAGCATCTTGCTTTCCACCATGCTGTGGTTTCAGCTTAACCTTAACATCCAAACCACATTTCATACCATCTGAATATCCCAGTGGAAATTTTCCCCAATGAAAATGTTGGCCAAATGCATCCTTTGATACCATGTCCCCAGGAAGGCTGTCCTGGCAGTGAGAGCTTTTGCACACTGACACAGTCATTTCAGAAGAAAGGGAGAGACTCTGTCCTGTCAAAAAGTTCAGTGCAGATGGCAGATAGCAAATGTCACGGCGACTCGTAGTCTTCAGATGTAACCTTGTATTTTGAGGAAACTTCAAATGAGACCTCTGAGGTTCAGATCTAGCAGATCGATGTAAGTCACCTCAGTAATGCACCATAGAGTAGGTTTTTCAGAAACTCAGAGGCAGTGTAATAACTGAAGGTGTTACAGAACTGGGGCTTCAACAATCAATATACCCCAAAATAAGATGCTGACATTCCTGTACACTAGATCCCTGGAGTGAAATCCAGGGACAGAAGTGGGCTCAAAAGCTGGTGTGGAGGTGGAGTCAGACACATCATATCAGCAATGCAAACATCCCCATCTTTCAGAGAGCAGGTGCTGTTTTTCACTAGACAAAGAAAACCACATCTAAACTCACACACCTCCAAAACTGGAATGCCTGACTCAGAGTTACAGGGAAAACTGTTTCTGCTTAAGTTCTGCCTAAGTTTTAAGCTTTATTGGATCTGGATCCCTTACAGTTTGCAATTCCTAGTGATTACTGAAGAATTATGTTTTCAGCAAGTAGATTTTCCCCACTGTCTCTTATGGAGTCCATAGTAATTGTTGAATCTGTCTTGTATTTAACCAATGCGGTCTGAATGGGTAATGAAAAGCAGAGAATAATTACTTCAGTGCGGGGAGCTCCAGGGAAGCAGAATCATCAGTAATTACTACCATGCTCCCCGTGCCTCTCAGCGGGGACCGTGGGCAAGGCTGCAGCCTTGGTTGCTGTGGTCTTGCTCTGAAACAACCCCCTCAAACCCCATGGAATCCCTCCAGACTCACGCTAATGGGAAAGCAGAGTTTGGCTCACTCGCTTCAGCTGAAACATCACCCTGAATGAGAAACATTCGCTCGTGCCGCTTACCAGAAAGAGCATGAACATGATTTTTCAAACTATGTATTGCAACCTCTAGTTTATCCAGATGCTGACAGTGGTTCACAGTGTTGATGCAGGAAAAGAACTGGTGATCTGTTATTGTCTCTCCCTCCCCCATCACAGAAAAAAAAAACCAGGTTCCTGCTGTCACTATATTTTTTTTAAAGAGTAAGAATTACAAAGTATATACCAGCTATTTCTTCATGTGGGAGCTTCTAGAACAGATAAAAGGTTACTGTGTCAGGATTGAAACAGAGAGTTATTGTGTACACAGTGCCTTAGTGGGTGGGACAGGCATTTGGACCACAATTGTTCTCCTGTAAGGGCATTTTATGTTTCCATCAAATATGCACTGATGATAACAATACTATGTTAAATATTTCACCTCATTAATACAGCTTCTGCAAAGGCTGGGTCACGGCTTTTGCCAGCTGTCACAGCTTTGAACCCTGCTGGCTGTACTTGCCCCCATCAGTCCATCACCCTTCCCTTTCCCAAGCCTGAAGTATAAAATGTGAGTAGCTTGGCTTACTAAAAAGAAAAAAGTAGGAGAAAAAGGCTTATTGTAGATAATATGTTTGATTCTTCACTTTAGTCAGAAACTAGCCAGGTCACGATCACTATGAACCTGCAGCAGCATTGGCAGTACGAGAAGTAATTATATTTAAGAGCGTGCTTGGTCCATGTGGACCATGTCTATGATGCTTTTCTGTCCTGAGGAGGAGCCAAGACTGTACCACCAGACGATAGGATGGGCTGAGCTGGGGGTAAATGTTGGCTTTCAGGCAGAGGGCAAGTCCCCATGGTCAGGCTTTGGTTGAGGAAACCAAATGCCTGGTGCTGACTGCTGTGAAGGTGAAGCAGTGTCTGCAGTCCTGCCTCTCTGCTGTGGTGTTGATTTTAAATCTTTATTTCACCACCAGCTGCCGTTATGGCTTTGGGCTGAGGAAAATGTCCAAATTCTCTTTTCTTTTCTCTTCTTTTTTTTGGGCTTCTCCCAAGAAAACATTATTGACTGTCCTCTTAGGCACCTTGTTCTGATTCTTCATGCTCACAGGGCACAATCTGGGGAAACTCTGTACAGCTCCGGTTGTGAATTCCTGCAGCTGCCGTGGTGTGCAGAGTTAATATTCCTCTTCAGCTCAGGAGAGGTCCCTTAGGTCACTGCAGGATTAGGACAGCTGGAGCCAATTTTTCTTCCTGGAAAAATATAATTTGTTAAACTTCTGTCAAGTGAAAACGTAACCATGGATAGTCCTAACTTTAGTACACTGAAGGGATAAAAGCTTTAAGCTATGCAAGGAAACATTAATTTCAGTGAATTGCTGTGAAGTATAAGAATATTATATAATTGTATTGCTACCACTGGAGATGAGCTTTCACTGAAATATCAGATGTGACCCCTGCCAGCTCCTGCGTTGTCCCTTTCCCTTTCAGAAATCACCATCTCACCGCTGCAGTTAAACCCTGTGACCCCGATGTATTACTCAGCAAGTTCTTGACTGTTACGAGTTAAAGCTCAATTTCAGGATAACTTCCAGCTTTAGCAGAACAGGCCTGTCCTTCAGCACAGCTCCAAGGAAGTCTGTGACATTACACCATCAGATTAGCTCAGCAGAAAACAAACATGACACGAGTCAGCTGGGAGAAACAAAGCAGAAATTTCAGGCAACATGGGAGAACTTCTTGTAAATCCTCCTGGTTCAGGAAACCAGTTGTTTCATGTACAAAAAAATATGGCACGCATTTTGGGATTCCAGAGTTTTATTGATTCAGTGGTACTTGTGTTTGAAAGCATTAGAGTTACCAAATATTCAGAATTAATGCTGCAATTCAAGAGATCTACAGTCTAACTGTAATTCATTATCAGTAAAATCAGTAATACTCAAATCCAGTAATATTATTGATTTTTGAAGGGGATAATATTATCAAATTGTAACTTAATAATTAAATTTAATATTTAAAACTGTAAATTCTCAAAAGCAAAAGCAAGAGCTATGCAAAAGAAAGCTATCAGCTAAGCAGGTTTCTCCCATCCACAGTTCCGACGTTGCAGTTCAGCTCTAACCTCCCAGTGTGATTCCTCCCACAGGTCATTGATGCTGCATGAGATCTCTCTGATATTAATTTTGTAGCGAGGAGCAACAGGAAACACTAAGGTATTACTGCAAAGGGACTTGCAAGTGTTCAAAGAGAAGCCAAACCTCAAGTCCTTACTCTTGGGCTTCAAGAGAAAGACATACAGACTCTTGAAGAAATGTAAAAACTTTTGTTCTTTCCCCATTTCAAAGATATGTCATCAAACACTGTTGATCGCTTGCTCCTCAATAGCTAGTTAAATTGTGTTCCTTCAGAAATTAACCTGAAAACATATAGGATGCAGTTTTTTAAGGTGAGAACTTAATACCAAGTCTTTCCTTCCCTGTCCTTCAGGATTGGTTGTAATGACATTCTCCTATCTGTTGCCCCACTGCAGTCCTCACAACACCCAGAATTCAGTCCCCAGACAAGGTTTGGAGGGCAGAGATGATGTTCTGACTGCCAGTTAAAAACCCTAGCAGGTATTCCTCCAAGGGCAAACAGTGGGGACTCCTTCCTTCCCTCTCTTCTAGGCATCAGAGGATTTGTTTGGCTTTGGATGTTGCATTAATTTGTCAACATATTCTAGAGTATATTAGCAACTGAATTTGAGGTGCTGATATCATTGTGACAGAGGTTTTTCTAATGCAGAATAGGGGACTGCTGGTATTTTGAAAATACACCTTTTGCAGTCACGCTCTTTGGAACCAGCTCATTATACAGATGGAGGACCAAAATAACATTCCCTTCAATTTCATGGACTTGTAAAGTCATAAACGTTAAGATTCTCTCCCATTATGTTTCTCTAGCCTATATTATCCAGATTCCTAGTGCCTTGGTATAGTTATCACAAAGTCGTGCATGCCTCTAAAAATCAACATTGAGGACATACAACAAAACAATCCAGACGATTGCTGAATGAGTAATGCTCACAAAAGTAAGCACATTATAGATCAGATAAACAAAGCCCAGAAGCAAATGTGGGTTGGGTGAAAGCACCTATCGGTCTTATTAGTGCAGACTGATTGCAGTTTGCGTTTGGGAAGAGTGCCAAAGGGAATGCCTTCTGGGTGGAAAAGCATGTCTCCTGGTGAGCTTCCGTGCAGGCTTGGGTTGAGACTACACAGTGAATGCCTCTGCTGGTTTAATCCTCCGGTGGGGAGGTGAAATGTCAGCAGTGCAGCACAGATCTAGGCACAGCTCATTAACAGAAATAGCTGAAATGTCTTGGCCAGCAACACCACATACATCAAATCAGTCTGTGTGAGCACAGGATGGGACATCTTCCTACCATCCTGTGAACCCCGATGTGTATCTGACTGCACCTGGGTGCTCACACAGATAATTAGGGCTAAGTAAAGATATAACTTCATGAAAGCAACTGTACTTTAAAAAACCCCACAGCAGAACAGGGTGGGTTGTTGCCAGAGAACTTCAGCACAACAGGAACTATACAGAAGTAGATGTGTGAGACAGTGTGGTCAAAACACAGCGATCTCAAATGTACAAGAGTCTATTCCTCTCCCATTTCTTGCCCACACAGTCACACAGCTTCTACTGAGGCTACTCTCAGATGGGGCTGTTTGTAGAGCAGGCAGTTGGTGTGTGCCAGCATCCAGCCCTGCTTCTGCTTGTGACTAAGCTGGGTGGCACTGTGCTGTGTCCCCGCACAGACCAGAGGTCCTGCGGTGACTCCCAGGTAGCCCCAATGTGTGTTCCTTTCACACCAAGGGAACAGGGGGTGTGTGCCTGGATGTGGCACTGGGAACCTGCACAGCATGCTCTTGCAGGAGGCTCAAAATCCTCTTGAACAATTCCTGGAATTTTTACAGTAGAAAACAGCTTTAAAATATTCAATTAAGAAGATTGCCTTACATACCTTAAAAATATGAAAAACAGACTGCAAATACTTGACCCATCTACCATTTTTTCTTTCTCTCAAACTACCCTTTGTAAGATTAGCTTAAGGACAAGAGATGTGTAAAAGATTGTTTTGTTGACACCTTTCTCTTATCACTTCTAACAAAGAGTTAAGACTTCTTTCAATATGTATTTTTCTGCCCAGATCCAGTTCATTTCAAGTATTCTCGGGCCTTTTTTCTTCTTTGCCCATTTGGACATGTTCCATATAGACTAAAAGCATAAATGTCACCTTAATTCCAAAGAGATCACAAGAAGGTTAACTTGTTTTTATGAATGCAGCTTGATATATACTTAAAAGCCTTTTATGGACTTATGCTATAAATCAAATGATGAATTTGTTATTCATTGCTACTTGTGCCTTTTCATATTGGTTGTATCCTGCTTTTCTTCTTCTCCATAGGTCTCTATTTTGAAGCATTTTTTGGTCATAGTTAGGTTTGTTTTGTTTTTTTCTAGTGTGACCTATTCTTTATCCTCTAAACCGCTACTTCATAGGCTCTTTACAGCAGTACAATAAATGGTGGCTGCTCTCCACATCATTTTTTTCCTGCTAATTCAATAAAATGAAAGTTTACCTTGAACAAGCTGAGTCATTGTCAGGTGAGTCAGGGCTAGTGAGAAATCACATGAATTAAAGAAAACTAACACCGGGGCCAGGCTTTCTATAACTCCATTGTGACAAACAGGAAAAAAGGTCTTTGTGCACCAAGGCGCTCTAATTTTTGCCTTCTGGGTATTTACAAGCTCAGGCAGCCTTCTGAAAGAGCCAAGATATCACCTGGGATTTGTGCTGAGAAATAGACAAGAAGAAATGAATTCTTCACTAAATAATACCTCTTCCATTACAGAGACTTAAGCATCTTCCTGCCAGTAAGCTTCTCCAGCTGTTAGTAAGAATACTTACTTACAGGAGTTGGTAACTTTTGGCACTTCTTTTCACAAGTATAAGGCACCTGTTGCCTTCTTTGCACCTTTTATTCCCCTCTGCTCAATTCTTCTATTGCCTTTAGTCCCACCTTAAAATTGAACAGGGTAGGAAACAATGTGGGTTGGTGTTTATATGGCACAAAGTGCAGGGGAATGCAAGTCCAAAACTTTAGTTTGAAGGTGCTACAACGCTGAAAATTGTAACTTCTCCTAGCAGCAGTTTTGTTTGTTTTTTTTTTAACCAAAGAATGAGCACAGATCAGGTTGTTGCTGCTACTGACAAAATTCATTCATGTATATGAGCTAATTTTCCCTATAGATCTATAGATTTTATTTGGAAACTATCATCAAATTATCAAACTACCCACACTACTTTTATAGTGATGTGGTGGTTCATTTGTTTGGGTTTTTTAAATTATGAATGAGGGAGATGACGGCAACTCTAGTGCACAAGACAAAGAAAAAATATATAAAACCCCCCAACTTCCATACTGCAGCAATTCTGAAATGTAAACCAGGGATAATTCACCCTGATGGAAACATTTCCCCCATTTTGACAGGAAAAGCAAGAGATGGAGCCCAGGGATGCTGCTGCCTGCGCCAGCAGGTCCAGCCCTCAGCAGCCTGACGGCAGATGGCAGCCTTCAATCGCATTCGACAAGGAGTCTCACACTGAGCTCAGCATTGTGGACCAAAAGAGGCAGAAATGAAACTGTCCCTGTGATTTAAAAGGCAACTTTAGAGGTGTTAGAGTCTGGCATCTGTTTTGGAGTTGAACCTCACCGCTGCGGAATGGTCCCAACCTTCCAGAAAAGGTAAAACTGCACCTGGGTGCTGATGCTTTGGGTTGCAAACACTAATTTCTGAGTAGTTCAACCTATTCAGCACTATTGTGAACAGTCAGAGATGTTTCTGGTAAAACAGAATGCCTTCAGATAGCAAAGTTTTCCATTTGGGATATTAGACTAAAAGACAGGAACCCCTTTGTCTTTTTCCCATTCACCAGATGATCTGGGAAACATCTCTTGACTCTTAACAATAGGCACTGCAGTTCAACGACTGAAAAAACTGCTCAGGGATGACTCAAAATGAAAATACTTCTCAAAAAAGTGAAAAAGATATCCTCAAATCAGCAAGGTCATCTGGAAAATTTTATTTGGTCAGAAACTATGTGTTACATAACCCACTCTAATTAATTTAAAAGAACCCAGATGTCAAGAATTTACAAAATGAAAGCAAAACTTCTAAATTTATTGGAATACTTTTTCCTACTTTTCTTTTCCTTGCCAAAATTGTTCACAGGATTTAAGTAATTTCATCCACATCTAAGAACAATTTCCCTCCCACTGTATTTGCCAATGTAAGACTTACCTGGTGAAAATAATTTGCCTTAATCCTTATTTAAGATAGGATGATTTTGGCTAGATGCTCATGCTCAATACACTTTTGCCTGTGTAACCTTACCTGAATCACTTTGTATTCATCTGTTTTCAAATGGGCTGAACCCACGCATTGCAGCACAAGACCCAAACATTTGAGCCCACCAGAAGGTTGTTCTCTATTTCCACTGCTGTGATGACAGATACGTAACACTTTTGGTACTTACAGAAAGAATGCCCTAAATCAGTGGGAGCCTGTTGTCTGGCAATGCCATTATTAAGTGCCACTACTGCAAATTCTGCAAATGGATTTGGGAAACTATGTGCCTTGCTAATTACAAGTGAATGATGTAGGCAGCTGGAAGGAGAGTGATTTCTGAATTACAAATGAGGATTCTCGGAGGGCAGACTCTCACTTGCGTCGCACACTTGCATTTCTCACTCCGAAAGCTGGTGAGATCTGCAGGCAGATGATTGACAGGAAGAAGCTCTTCAGAGGAGTACGTTCAGCAGTGTAAGAAAGGGAAATATGTGAAGGGCAATGTTAAGGAAGCAATATCTGGGGAAAGAATGGAAAATTGGCAATCAGCGTTTCTCACTGATGTTATCTGCTGCAGCAGTGACTCATAGGGGAGTGCCTGGAACACTGTCTGATTTGCATTTCACTTTCCCCATCAATCTCATAATAAGGTCAGTTATACATGTCATGAGGTGAGCCATCACAACTAGGATTTCTTATGGACTTGGGGATTTTTTGGATCAATACTTCAGATATAAATAACTGTGTCATCGTTTGGCTCCTTGATATCCCTGATAAACTATAGAGTTTATCAGTTTGGTAAATGCTGTTTCTCCTGCCGCACCTGTCTCCTTCACGACCTCACACCTTGCACTTTTAAGCTTGGCATTTTCTTTTTTCAAATGCTGCTGTGTTGGTGAACACAGTGACCGTTACAAATGGCAAGGGCTGAACCACAGCACATATGAAGCTAAAATTTCAGAAACTTTCAAAGGATGCTGCATGAAAAAAAAAAAAAGCAGGATAACTATGTTTACTGCTTATGTACTGGTGAAATAGTGTTAAATAAAACATTTTACGATTTAAGACAACCTCTTGCTAGATACTGAAAGACCTCTAATGAGGAAAAATGTGTTTGGTACATAGCTAAAACCATCTTTCTCCTGCCTTGCTTTGAAGGTCTTGGATCACTCCTGGAGACAGTGGGATCATTGGCTGACCAAAGGTCTCACCTGAAATAGTAATTCCCATGGTTCCATGGTCTAATTCTTCAATAATTTAGTTGGCATCTAGGTAACTATAGTGAAGAAGAACATTCCTCGAAACAAGCTGTTTTCTTTCATATTATTTCCACCAAATGAGAGTATTGTATCCACCAAAATCTTCCACTGTTCCAACAAGCTTCAATTTTGTCCATTATTTGGTCCATTATTTTCTTCCAAACCAGGTTCAAGTTCCTGGAGGAGATTACAGTGGTTACAATCTGAGCATGTGGACTTCTGGCCCTCTCAACTCATCCTGCGGGTATGACTTTGGAAGTTTGCCTTTCCAAACCTGTTTGGTCTGGTTTGTAGCTGTCCACCATGTTTATCTTTGCATAATTGTTTTGCAGTCAGTTTATGAATTCTTGACTAGAAAGAACTCATTGCCTCAAGTGAAATCCTGTTAAAACCAACACATTTTTTCCAAGCCAGTACAATTTGCATAATTTCCCCAACAGAAACCACCTTTCAGTCATATGCTGTCCTTGACACCAAGCTAAGGGCCATCTGAAATGTCAAACCTAGGATTTGGACTATCTGGGAATTTGGCAGTTTGCCTTACCAGGGGATTTTGACTCATTTGGCAACTGGTATAGGGTAGTCTGAAACTGATTTTGCCTAATCTGTCCTCAGTCAGGCTGCCCAGAGAGGTGGTGGAGTCTCTGTCTCTGGAGGCATTCAAAACCCGCCTGGACACGTTTCTGTGCAACCTGCTCTGGGTGACCCTTCTTTGGCTGGGGGGGTGGACTGGATGATCTCCAGAGGTCCCTTCCAACCCCATACAATTCTGTGATTCTGTGATTCTGTAATCCTGAGTGTCAGCAAGGGGCTGAGGTTCAGGACAGGCTTTACACAACTGTTTATGACATCTGTGTCCTGCAACTTCCATTGACAGAAAAGACACCATCCCCTGCCTTGCCTTTTCCTCGCTGACAGCAAGTGCCACAAGGTAATCAACCTCATTGTTAAGTTTCTGAACATTTCTGTGACTCAAAATGGGGTATTCCCGGATGCTTCCAACCATTTCCTCCCTCCTGCAAAGGAATTTTCTATCTGTTCACTTTTGCCTTCAACCAAGGACAAACTTGTCTGATTAACTGCATGTATGTGCATGTTTGCACAACTCAAACTGGAAGTGGCATTTCTACTATTTAATTGCCAACCCCTGAAAAAGAGTAATCTTTTTAAACACTCTGGTTTTAATTCACTTTGCTACAATGAACACTGTTTCCCTTGTGTTATTAAAATAGACAGACTGTGGTGACTGAACGGAGAGTGTGGCTGCAAAAGAGCTGTTCCTGTCATGACATACTCATGGCCAGGTCTGTTTTTAGCATCTGTAGTAAAACCATAAGTCACAGCTGTGAAAATAATATGTAGGTATTATCAGGTCAAGGACATACACATACATAGCTAAAAAATAATTAGTTATTTCCCACAGCATGTTATCATTTTAATTGCCTTTTAAATAAAGAAATTCAACCAAAATCCAGGAGAAGCTAAGACTTTTCTTTGACAGTTGGCTAATTAAGAGTAACTTAAACATTTCTTTAACTATCAAATGTCTCTCTTTAGCATGGACTGGACAGGACATGACTGTATTGGCTGTTATGATCAACTCCTTGGACAGCCAAATTATTTCCTATTCTAGCTTTTATTATTTTGTTCTCATTTTGGACAAAAAGTCCACTTTAGGCCTGAGAAACTTTCTGAAGATGCACCTACCTCCCCTTCTTGTCCAGCCCAGGCCCCATTATGTGTAAACCATGACATGACTCACTTTTCACTCAAGCCACAGGACTGGCTATGTTTGGTCTCAACCAGCCTCATTCTAAAGCTAGCTTTTTCATATCAAGTTTTTGTGTTGTTAAATTTGTTCCCTGGGGTCATAGAGTCCATGCTGACATTTTCAGGTGGGGTTAATGATTTAATGTGACTCATATGTCAGTGCTAACTCACTCAGGTCTCACAACAAATCCAACCGATGACTCAGGAAGCCTTTTTATCATTGTATTTAGATGATGTGTGCTTACAGTGCCCAAGATTTCTAAAAGAAAGAGAAGTAATATATATTTGGCAGGTTTTTTGTTCCTACTATCTCTTTTCAACTTTGTGAAGTGATTAGATAGCCCTTATCAGAAATAGGCCACATCTCCCAGAAAACACTGGCTTATGGCCTCCCTGCTGCTGATAGTGAGTTGGGTTTAAAGAGGACATGGTGGTTAATGTTTTTGCAGTTAGCATGTGACTTCAGCCAGAGCGGACACACAAGTAAGAAGAGAAAGGGATTTGTGTATCATGTGGCACTGTCAGGGTTGCTGAGTGCAAAAGACAGAATCATTTCAGGCTAATTTCATCTAATCATGTTCAAACCCCATGGAAAGGAACCCACAGATTTTAGTAAGCTTTAGAAACCACCTCTAATGTGCATGAAGATTAATAACTATAGCATTATAGAAATACTATTGTGTTTTTCAGCTGACGGTTTGCACAACCTTGGCACTCAGATTTGTGCTCAAAGAGAAGAACAGTCCCCTTTTAGGTGTATGAGTGCATCCCAGGTCCATGTCAGGATGAGACTTTCGCACAACTCTTTTCACTGTTCTCCTGATTTCCCTGGACTATGGTAAAAAATACCATAGGATGATATTTTTTTATAGCCACAGGATGTTCCAGGTAAATGTAGTCACCAGTCTTGCCCTGCTGTTTAGATGTAGCCAACAGGAACTTCTAGTTCAATTGGAGAAAAATTTATTCAGTAGAATGCCTTCACATATATTTCCTTCTTCATTTGTGAAAATAAGAAATGAGCTACAATAGCTTATTCTGGAGATAACCAAAAGGCTATTGAATGCTGCCACCAGACACTGAAAGTTTTCTTTCCACTTTTTCTTTTTTTTTTTTTTTAATCAAGAGCTACAAAGTAAAAACTTGGTTATGAGGCGCTGAATTGGACTAATTTTTGAAATAGGTCTGAGCAGGGATTACGGTAGATGTGATCACCACGTCACCATCCCTGTTAATTTGCCAGAGACAGTATAAATAGATTTGCCAGCTTCTAGTATAAATAGGAGCTGAGTTTTTGGTCAAAAGTCAAGAATGAGCTTGAAATGTTGAGTCATAATAGATACCACACAGGAAAAGTATGGGTACAGAGCTGAGACCTGGGGATGGCTCATAAAACGGGACTTCTTTAGCAAGTATTAGTAATCGTTTAAGTATTGTGTTAAATAAATATAAGTCTTTGGTGATAGGGACTACTTTCTTTCTAGAAAAACTTTGGTTGGGAATTCTAAGAGCATCTTTATTGTGTCCATGGTTGCTGCAATTTCATATTAAAATACTTCGGAAGAGTGATCTTGATATTTTCCTAACTCCGGATTTTTAAGAGTTATAAATAACTGGTAGGAAGTACCCCACGTACCACTAGTTAGTATAATATTTAAACGAGGTCAGTGTGCAACGAACTCTTTAGGTAACGGAGTCCAGTAGACAATTATTGCCTGACACTTCAGTTTTCTATTTGGATAATTTGACCTTTTAATTGAGCACTTAACCTCCAAGTTTACACAGTTTGGGGCCACTTTCAGGAAAAAAAACAAACCTCTATTATATTTATTCTTCTCCAAATTTCCAATTAAAAGGAAAAAAAAATGAAAACCTGAAAAACGTAAGAGTTTTCCTTTAACTGATGACTAGTGTTGAAGTTCACAAGAAAACAACAGGTATGTTTCATACCTCACTCAGTAGTGCCCCTATTTTCCGGTGGAGCAGAGTGGGTCACGTACTCATGTCAGTGTTGGGATGGGCTGCACTCTTTGGCCTTTCCCTTATCGCGTAAGGGATTCGTACTCTATGTTTGTTCTGCATGCACATAGTAGACCCAGTGTGAGCTAGGTTTGCTGTGCATACATAACATGACTATATTTCGTGTTTTCCCAAAACTCAATGCTTTCCTGGAAGCACTGGATGCGCCGTGGATGTGCAGTTAATTCACTCAGCAAATTCTTAAGGACATGCTGGGAAAAGGCTTGAGGAGGGAGCAGCCAGGACTGGGCTGTTGCTGAGTACTCTTTTAATTGTCTTGATGGTCTAGATACTGCTTGCAAATTGTAGGCTGAGTTGTTGCATACCTGAAGATTGAGACCGGTTATAAAAGACAATTCTACTGAAAACGTTGTTTGTTTGGAAAAGCCATGTCTTGATTAATAAAAGATAAATTCCTTGTGTACTTTCTACAGTTATTATGGGCTGCCCAGCTGGTAAAATGGGCTGTTACACTACCAAGGAATTAGCACAGGGTTTCTGAGGCCTCAAATTCCAATGTTCTTTTTCCACCCTTAATAGTGTCTAATAAAAGATAAACAATGAGAAGCAAAGTGTTTTCCTTTAGATCAACGATTGCTGAAAGCAAGGGCAGTGCTCTTACTCATAAGCAAGCCTGATAATCCCAGCAAACTCACTCATCCATTCTCTGAAATGAACATATTCCATTTCAGATCATGCAGTTCATTGCTGGTAAGAAGGAGGAACAAACTTTTGCAATAAGTTCCTATGAGCTGACCATCATTTTATACTAGCTTTTTTCTAACAGGTTCCCCAAGAAAGTTAAAGAAAACCCCAACTAGATTTTGCACTGTCTACCCAATGGTTTTGTTGGCTGCAACAACCTGGACTTGGAAGACTTTGTGCAACATGTAGATGAAATGGGCAGTGGAGAAAATAACTGAAAATGCAAAATCAAATGCAGGGTTTAGGATGGGGGATTCAGGATGCTTCTGCTTTGGGTGAGAGTGAGAGAGTAAAAGAGAAAGAAGTTTGACACAGAACGAGTTCTAACAGAAAATTCTCAGTGAAACTGTAGGGAATTCAGGAGGAAATGGCTGGAGGAAATTATCAGGAGATAATTTTTATAACAGTTCTCAAAACATTGGCATGGCAAAGGTAAAAGGTGCCTGTAAAGACTTTCATATCTTTGTTGCCAGTGAGATTCTGAATATTTTTGGAATCCTCTGTGCAATAAGGAAGCGATCTTGATTCAAGCCTCACTTGACAAGATGTCCACAACTGTCTTTATTGGCAGTTCTAGCTGAAAAAACAAGGAATTAACATGCAAAATTACTGATAGTCTCTCTTCCAGAACAAGACTCTTGAGGCAAAGGCTACTGTGGCATTAATGATGTCTGTCTAGAAAATGGAACTGGTTGTTTCCAGCACAGCCAGCCATATCCTTTTTACCATCAAAAACAGGAAAGTAATGTTGTGCATCTGGGATATCGTGTGTTGTCATAAGATGGGAGTATACAATTAATAGACACATAAGCTTTCAATCAAAGTAAATGTAAAGAATCTTGTAGAGCAAATAAAGTAACTTAAACCTCCTCCTGCCGGGGCTAGTGACAATGACCACACGCATTTCCTTGTGCTTGATCAGTTTTCTTTAATAATAAGCCATCAACTAAACCGTAAGTGGAAAACAGAGAAAATAGCTGAAATAAACCACCACTTTTGAAAGAACAGCACGTAGCTACATTCCTTTTTTCACACACCACTAATAAATAACTGGCAGTGACTTTCCCACTGAGAGTTGGGGTCCTCTGGGCTGGCTTAGAACAGGCAGGGGCTCCCATCAGTCCTCTGGGTGAGGGTTAAATTAGCTCCTGCATCACTGATCAGAGCCAGAGGAGTTCATACGGTCTAGCAAACGAAAGTCATAACCTACATGTATTTATTATGCTATCAGCCAACTCATTCTGGCTCCAGCCTAGCCCGGAGACACGGCCACTCCAAACCTTCTGCTCCCACTATTCTGGCTGTAAGAGCCTTTTCACCTTTACCCAAGGAATGGTATCTGTGTGCTCTGAACTGATAAGAGCTGGTGCTCTTGCTCCAAGAGTGCCCGTAAGAAGGAATGTTTAACTTGTAAGAGCAGGGGAGAGCAACAAGTTATTCTATATGTTTTTATTATTTATGTCTTAATCTGGTCCAGTTTGGAAAATTTAAAAACAAAGGATACCTCATTTCTTATGCGAACATAAATATGGATTGATCTCTTACAGGAAAACTGGGGGTGTAGAGATCAAAAGGAGGGGAAATCCACACGGGCCTAGAAAAACGTTAGCAGTTTTTACAAATAAACATTGTGTGTAGTCGGATGATCAAAGTTGCTGGATTACTTCAAATATTATTCTTGGAACAGAGTAGCAAATACTCTGTTTCTGTTTCTCACTTAACCTTTCAAGTAAAAATACCAGTAGACATAAGAGTGTCATATATTGCTCTGAAATAAATGCAGCTCTCCTGGCCTGGTTTTCCTGCTGTTTTTCCTCCTCTCAAGTTCAGATGGCTACGATGGGCCAGTTACCCACACACTGACACTGACTCCCACTTTCTGCACCATAACCCATGGTGGCATTTTTGGTTTATACACATGACCCACATTACCATTGTGCAACAAGGAACTGTAAAATGGCCTGGATCTTTTATTTCCTCTTAAATCATGAACTCCACCCTGCTTTTCAGACCCAAACCAGCTCATAAGATGATGAAAAGAGGTTGTGGCGATGTGGGGGTTGGTCTCTTTTCCCAAGAAACAGGTGTTAGGACAAGAGGAAATGGTCTCAAGTTGCACCAGGGAAGTTTAGGTTGGGTATTGGGAGAAATTTTTTCACTGAAAGGGTTGTCAAGCATTGGAACAGGGTGCACAGGGGAGCGGTGGAGTCACCATCCCTGGAGGTATTTAAAGACATGTAGATGTAGTGCTGAGGGACATGGTTTAGTGGTGGTTTGACAGTGCTAGGTTAATGGTTGGATTTGATGATCTTAAAGGTCTCCCAATCAAAGCAATTCTATTGTTCTGTGATTCTCAGAGAGTCTGGGAGAAATCTGCAGCTGAGACTTGTGAGCCTGCATCTGCCACTTGTCCCTGCATCCCCAGCTCGGGATCCTCCTGACAGCTCCAAGCTGCTGCTCTCCTGCATCAACAGACACGTCGAGGCAGGAATCTTGTGGCAATTTGGCCCTGGTTCTGCATATTCAGGCTGTGGCTGCAGGATGTTTGTGCCTCCAGGAGCAGCCAGCCCAGGCTGTGGTCCCGCAGGCGGCGTGGGGCTGAGTCCCCGCTGTGCCACCAGCAGCACCACAGGCACCTGCTCCTTCTTGCTTGGGTGTCCTGGCAGAGACCTCTATTGTTTTTTAAGTGGGTATCGTAAGTCATAAAGTTCACAGAAGCAGATTGCAAAAAAGTGGGAATGTATTCTCATGCACTGTGAGACTGGTTACTTAGTAAGCTCTTTTTCTATTAATAGTAAAACGCCATGGAGAGGTCGGGAGTGCAAGTTCAGCCAGTGCATTTTTCAACTGAAGGATGCCAAAAATAGACACACAAAAGTCCAATCCTGATAAAACGTTAATTTTTTTTTTAGTAGAAAACACATACTATACTAACTCTGTGATCCCTGGAGCCACTGATCACTGATACTCACTTGCTAGTTCCTCAGAAGCTATAGAATAAACACTGTGTTAAAGAAAGCAGGTGAGCGTCACCTATCTTATTTGTAATCTCTCTTTTGGTAGTATTTCCAAATTAATATATAGCAAATGTTTCTTTTAATTTTCAGCTTATGAGTTTAAATGAAGTTCAAGGGTGTTTTAACGTATTTTATTTACGATAGTAAAAATGGATACAAAGCAACAGTTAAGTCAATTCTAAATAATAATAAAAAAAGAGTATTAGATTTCAGTTTCAATGTTATAAAGCTATTAGTATTAATCCTGTGACTGCAGTAATCCCTAGTTTGGTCTGTTCTGATGAAGCTGAGAACCTACCCATTCTAGAAGATATCCCACTCAAAACTACATTTCTTGGACGCTTCCCAACTTACAAGAAAGTTGACAAATATTCTCAGCATTCAAGAAAGACAGGACTGAACACTGCAGCATATAACGACTAACCAAAAAGTTGTTCTCCCTGCCTGAAGAACTGTTCACCATCAGCACAGGGGAACCAATATCAGATAAATGAAAGAGAAATTGCCATAAAACTCTAAAGCCAATTAGCAAAGCGCAAGTAAGTAGCAAATTGTTGACATGAGGGAAATTCTTCCTCCAGCTGGAGCTCAAAGCGGTTGCAGAAAATGTTTTAGACATGGTATTGCCAGACATATCTTCCTGCAGGTATTCCTTTGCAGTTGACTCTGAGGCTGACTCAGTATAAGAGTTTTGAAATAAGCCTCTTAGGACAAAAGAATTAAGGAGGTGACACTAAGTAGTGCCAGAGTTTATTTTAGGAAAACATTTAGCACAAGTCAAACCAGTTTAGTGAGGAAAACCTAAAAGATGTGGGCATTTTTGCTGGAGAGGAAGCATACACTGCCCCAACTCATTCCACCGAGCCTTATCACATGGAAATTACAAAGGAGCTACCACATGTATCACTAGAAACATCACAACAAGCTTAAAATTAAAAGTGTACTGAAAGCACAGTATAAAGTCTCATGACTTCTCCTCGCAGCTGAGATGCACAGGTCATTGTCTGGCTTTCCAGTCGGCAGCCCTTATCTCCTGTAAATAAGAATCTGTGATAGTTAGACTTTCACCCAATAATTAATGCCACTACAGCACCTTCCGTGTTTATTCAGTCATACGCCATCCAAAGGTATTTCATCTCAATGGCAATACTTACTTGTGGAGTCACGCCTCTCTTATCTTAAAATTCAGTCAACCATGGGACCCAAATCTAATAAGAAACAGGATACATTATAGTTCTCTTACAACTGATTCATTATTATCTGAACTTTCAGGGATTAACAGTGAAGTAGTTAAATCTTCGGTTTCTGGGATGTGCTGAACAGCACAAATATTTGGTGTAAGAGCTGCTTCAGATTCCTCCAGACACTCATGACTAATTTTTCCCCATGCCCTTCCTCAGGAAGAAACAGTGACAAAAACAGAAAGCAGAAAGGGCCTAGAAGAAAGAAGTCATACTGGCTATAGCCTGTCTCCCCCCAGCAGTTGCAAGACTTTACAGAGATTATGAATCATCACTTTGTCTAGACACATTCTGTAAATTTTTCCTCTCCTTGAAAAAGATCAAAAGAGATGCTATGTGGCACATTCCCTCTTTTTTTTTTTTTTTTTTAATCTCAGCTACTGGATGTCATTCATCAATGGCAACAGGTCCATATTCTTTTGCAGTCACTCTCTACACAGGCTTGCTTGGGCAATAACTGTGCTAAAACAAGCCTTCTGGACACAATTTGGTAGTCCAGTCATGGAAATGGGCAGAATGTGTTATCTTCATTGCCCTGCCTGGTTTCGCTCAGCTTGTCTCAAGGAAGATATGGTAGAGGCTGAGAAAACCGCCTGGGGAATGCTAAAAAGTAGGTAGTTAGGTGAGATACACATGTGGGGATTATCCAGGAGCGAAGGAGAAAGGCATCTGACAGGCTGAGATAAGCACTGAGGGTGAGAATTGATGGATCCTCGATTTCTATCCAATTGTACAAGATATATCTGGAAATGTGCAGCAGGAAACGAGAGGAGAGTACTCTGAGAGGAATCAAAGGAGACAGAGTCTGCCTGCTTTTGGGCAAGTAGAGAAGTAACTTTGAGTCAAATGCTGCTATGTGGGATTTTAAAATATCTGCCTGCTTTAATTCACTAATAATAAAGTATTTATGATTTCTATGGAAGCTAAGAATATTACCAAGTTTTACACAGACTGTCAGAAATGGTCCAGAGGGCAGGTTTTCCCCATGAATGACACTGTCTAATTAAAGTATGGTCTTCCATGCTAGGTATTATATAAGCAAAACTCAAGCTCTGGATTACCAACTGAAAATAAACTAGTTGACTCTGTGTGCACATGCTAAAACAAGAGTATGCCAAGAGCATGCAGGAAAGGGAGCAATGGTTGCATATTTCTGAAGACTTAAGTGTTATCCACACACCAAAAAAAAAGGTGCAACCTTTGACAGAAGTCCAGTGTAAAGTTTTCTGATGAATACCCTTACTCAGGTTAATGAATGTTTTTTTCCTGCTAACTCAACCAGTGTTTGTGCGAAGCCTCGCATATGTCTGAAAAGCATGGTTAATAAACTTCTCTGCATCTGATTACAGACTGTTTCACTGGGGTCTTCTCAACTGTATGAACAGAGAAAGGTTTCATGGGGCAGGTTGTCTATCCATTTAATCAGAATTTTGGTGCCGAAGGAACTAAGTATACCAAGAACATATCTGTGGAGGTGTATAACGTAGTCTTTTCACATGCAAAATATCAATAGTTTGATCACCATCTGCAAAATTTTAGATGGCTATTATTCATGCTGCAATCATTAATCAAGGAGTAAAGGAGTGTTTACCACCAAAGAATCGTTTAGATGTGGTGTTGGGGGATATGGTGTAGGGGAGAACTTTGTAGAATAGGGTTGATGGTTGGACCCAAAAGACCCAAGGGTCTTTTCCAACCTAAATGATTCTATGATTCTATATAGCTCACAGAGATTTAAAAGTCTTTGGGGGAAAGGGTGTGGTTTAAAAGCAGGCTCAGGAGTTTCTTGGCCACTTTCTACTCAGAGTGACTTAGTCCGAGGTTTTTACACAATTTAATGTTGCTGAAATGTGCTTGATGATGCTGTGCCTGAAGATGTTTCAAGATGGAACTACTTTCTTAAAATCAAAACATGCCATGAGATTAAGGCAGCTTTCCTGAAATGCTTTTTCAAAATGAAAATGAAGAGTTGTTGACACGATAGTGTTGAAAGCTACCAGTTAGGAGCGTGACTAAAAGAAAAATCCTTGTCCTGGCATAATTTCTTTGAACAGCCCTGCTATTTTTTAAAAACAAGTTTTCTAGAAGATTCTTTTTCTCAAAGCATAATATTTTCATTCATCCCAAAGTATTTTCTCTCTCCCAAACTTGATTTTGAAAGAAATTTCATTTTCATTTCATGTTATTTCATTTAATTCCTTTTTCCAAACACAAAACAATTTGAAATTTCAGGATTGTTCAAAAAAATAGAAAACCTAGTTCTCATTCTCTTTCAGCAGCCATAAAAGGCACCAGCCCTATGCCAGGTGTAAAGACCAGGAGCTGTCAGCTTCAACACACATAACACACAAGTACAACATCCCCCCAGAAAGAAGAATAATAAGTGAAGGAGCTTGAGGGTGGCCAGCGTTAGGCATGTGGCTTCACAGAGCTGCACGGCCACTTTGTTGTAAAATTTTGAGCACCCCGTGAGACTGTTGGGGAAGGGGTGAGAAGATAGGAGATGGTCATGTTTTGAATAGTGCATTTCATTATGACTGTACAAGCATGTTTCTCAGCAGCTTATCTGTCCCCACGTGTCTGTGCCATGCAGGTCCTGCACCCGTGTTCCTTCACACATGCCCGACCGAGGCTGCCCCACTCATCGGCTGTGCCCCGACACGAGGGCTCGGGCAGCAAAACACAATATCCACTTCCTTTCATAATCCCTATCATTCTTGTACCCGATTTCTGTCTGTTGAGACAGGTGTGTTAGTGATTGCCGTGTGATCTGTCTGAACACCCTCTACTTTAACTTCCCTCATGAGCATGTTATTTCCATTACACAGAATTTACATCTTTATTTGCCCAGGAGCTCTGATTTTCCCCAGAACTGCCAGTTGCTTCTTCTATTGTTTTTCCGTGGATCCCATTGACTTCTATATATAGTATAATACTCCTCACGTCCTCAAAAATCTTTACCTTTTCCAGTGAAGGACATTGGGTGCCAATCACAACCCAAGAGGGGCTTGGAGGAAACAGTGGCTTCCTGAGGAGCTATTGAATATGCAGAAAAATGTGTGCTCTGTTTTTCTAAGGGCATCTGCCAGAACCCTGTTGTTGGATCAAAGCACAGAACAAATATTTGGCATCAGCCATATCCCTCCCTGAACATCTCCACCTGGAGGTAGTATAATATGCTATTTTTAAATGTTTATTCCATTCATTTGTTTCCACATATAAATTAAACTTCCCCACCCCTCAGTGAGCAGTGAATATCTGCACACCGTTGCTCACAGCTAACTCTTTGATTCCTCAAGCAATGAGCCTAGTTTCTCTAGTTTCTCTTTCAATTCTGCCTTTGGGCAAAAAAAGCTTTGCAAGAGTTATGAATCAACTCTATTTGAAGCTACCCTGCGTCCTGGAAAATGTTCCCAAGCATGTCTTCCCATGCACTGGCTGCCAGACTTCCCTCTGAGTGTGCCCCTTTGCTGGAAATCTGTTTTGCCATGGGTCAGCAACAAGGACATCTTTTGCAATTCATTCTTCTTTTCTGATTTGTTCAAAACAGAACAAAAGTTCCTAAGAGGTTCTTGCATATCCAAAGTGGAAAAAAAAAAAAAAAAAAAATCACCCTGGATTTAGATGCCTTAATTTCCTTAATTCCACCTAAATATTTAAGACCCTGAGTGTCTGCATCTCAAACTAAATGATTTAGCACCCATATTTCTCTCAACGGTGATCTTCGGAATCACTCCCTGGGTCGATCTGTGCAGCTACAGGTACAGTTACATGGTTCCTTTGACAAATATAAAGCCATGCTGTTGACTCCAGCAATTTTGTAGCCAAGAAGTGAGTCAGAGCAGCTCTCTGATCCTACTAAAACCAACCCTGCAAAAAAGGTTTTTGTCTGGATCAAAGTCTCATGGCTGAGAGAGATCAGGCTACATGACTGTGCGAGGGGTGGAGGACAACAGCCCACAATTAGTCTGTGAACCCATAGAGTTCCCTTGGGGTGCAATCTCTTTTATTGCAGGTTAACTAACCACACCTAAAAAAATTCACACAACTACGCTATCTAGTCTTCTGAATTGGTGTGAATGGCTTCTATGGCAAGCCCTTTCCATTTTCAGAAGAGGCTGCAGAGTTTAACTCTCATTGACAGCTAGTGAATGTCATTAAAGGCCTAGATGTCTAAATCAATGGTGAAAGCATCCTTTCTAAAGAGGCCTCAAAAAAATATGGGCCTGTATTCTGCTTATAACTCTACTGCACTTTCTTTCCCTGAAAAGGCTTTTTCAATCTGCATGTAAATAGTATTTAATAGACAGGTATGTTGAGCAGAAGCTTCCACAAAAATGCAGCACTGCTTTTGGTTTTAATAAAGCTGATAAAACAATATTTCACTTCACTGCATATGTTTCCCTCAGTCTGCACTTTTTATCAGTCCTTTCAAAAGAAAGCACTTCGCCATGAACTTTGAAATATTAAATATTCGCACGAAAAACAAATGCATGATATTTTATGGAGCAAAATCCCATCATATTGAGCAACATATCTCTCAATTTTCTTCTCTTCTGGGAGCTGGTGAGAAAAACTAATATTGTTATTCTTAGTCTAATTTGCATTTCTTTCAAGCTTTGGGATGGATAAATCATGTTTATTAAACATTTGTATGGAGTACTGTTTTGAATTGACCTGGTTGCCATTAATAGCAAAGTGTATTTGGATGCTTGTTATTTAGAATGGTAACATCTTTTCCCTAAATAAATCATTAATGGCCAGATATTACCTTTTCCTTTGTAAAAAATCCAATTTTTATTCTAAAGCTTCTCTTTAGGGAGGTGTACTTTTGATCTGTAGCAAAATGGGACTTTTTTATACCTTTCTTGATGACAACCCACCACTATTTCGCATTATCTAACAAATTTCTATTCTTCCAATGATTTGTCTATGTTCTTTCAAGCTAAATATTAGTCACTGTTGTACCCCTCCCTTACTAAAACCAAATTCCTTTACTTGTCACCTCACAAGTAATCTCTTCCTTATTTAATGAGTAAATTTGTATTAAAATGTGAAAGTGAAATTTTTTAGCCGAAACTCCATTTCATAAAGAATTTCATATGGTCACCAGCCTTGTTTAGAAAATATCCTGAATTTTTATTAAGTATTTTTAGAGATGTCATCCATGTTTCATTATAGGCTTTTGAATTTTTTGTACACACACACAAATGTTTCATTCACTGTGATTTTCAAAAAATGTCATTAGTGAAACACTGTTATGAGAAAATACAAGTCTGTTTCATCCTGTAAAAATATTTAAACAAAGGATTGTTCTCAATTTAATTACAGTTAGTGCCCAGAACGAGTATGCTATTTCATATAGTAAATATATATTGCTGTATACCAGATATCATTAGCAATTCAAGTATGTGAAGTTCTTTTTTTAAAAAAAGGTGAAGTTTATTTTGTCTTCCTTGAAGTTATTTAAAGAATTCACAATTTGCAAGCTACACAACCTGCTTCCATCAGGTAGAAAATCCAAGATGCTCCAGGTATTAGTCTTTAATGACTAAAACCATCTTTCTGTGGCATTCCAACCTCTTGTATATTTATTAAAATGGAAAACCTACAGTGGAAGCTCCCAATAGGAATTTAATAATATGTCCAGGGTGTCCAACTAATTGAGAAATTTATATCAGTGTGTTCAGTGACTGCATACAAGATATCTCCTGTTTTGTTATTTGCTGGGTTTTGCTTATTTTTTCAGTGGACTGTGCTTTGGAGCTTTCACTTGCATTGAAATGAGATACTGAATGTGTGTGTCACAAAGAGCAATGTATACTTAAAGCTTTTCTTTTCTATTGCTCTGACTTTTAAACATAGCCAGAGGGAAGAGAGGATGGTTCTGGAGTACCAAAACTTGGCACCTCCTGAACCGAGCAAGAACCCAACTATCTTCATATCTTCCTGCCCGGAGTCTTGCTTCCAAAGTCTTCCTTATTCTACTTATGCTCTGCAGGTCCTGTTTAAAATGAATAAAACTTGGATCCTAGCTGAGGACTTCTCCTGTGCTTTATGGTAGGACAGCCAGTTAAATCCTATCAACTTGCAACCTCAACATAATGAGTGCGTTGACAAAGCACAGTTGGCTATGTGCAGCCTGTGGCTGAATGCTCCTGCAAAGACATCGAAGCAGCTCCCAGTTTTAGGACTGAGGTTGGCCTTTGCCCATGGATTGAGTTGGCTCTTGGCTGACCGCTGATCAGATATGTGGGTACCTTTGCCCTGAACCAAATCGGATTGAGCTTGATTCAGGCATTGACCTCATCTGCAAAACTATTTGTGATTTCCATTGGTATAACTGAGATAACAAATGCATTTTTACAGGAACTTGAAAGTCTAGGTAAGTGTAACTCATACAGCCCGAGGTATGAGTTTTTCAAAGACTTCCTTTCATTATTTCATTAAATTTAGAGAACGTTTTTCTTTTCTTCAGCTTGAGCCAACTCCATGGTGCTGGAAGTCCATCTGGCAGTGAGGGTTCAAGATGAACAAGACCCGCACCATTCCCCTGCTTCTCTCCTGTTTCCTGCTTTTATATAGAATGCAGTTCAACAGCAGGACGAATCAGATGTGATTTGTTTGATTTACCGTTGAGTTTCTGGGCACCTAGCTTGATAGTGGAGGGTAAAGTATCACAAACGTGCATACCAATTTGGGAAGATGAGGGGTTAGTCTCGCACTCAGAGTTCCCCTTTATTGCCCTGTTGCGGTCCCTGCCAGCTGCTGCCTCCAACTGCCTTCCCTTCTCCGACTTGAGGTGCCTGGAGTTCATTCAACACACTTAACAATTAGAGGCAAAGAGTTCAAACTTGTCAAGAGGAACATGCCCAAGAAAGCAAAGTATAATTTACCCTGATTATAAAATGCATTCCATTCCACACTTGTTTTGACATTGTCCCTTGGAGAAAAATATTTTGTCTCATAAAGAAGTCTTGTTGTTGCTTTCGTTGTCAGGAGGGGGATTGCTCCATAAGTGTTCAGCTCCATCCAAACCCCAAAATGTAAATCTTTCTAAAATATCTTCTGTATCCAAATACTACAGCTTACGTTTAACTTTTTATGTTGTTCCAAAGCCACAGGGTCTTGATTGTGCAGCTGAGACAAAAACGGTGGACTGGAGATGGAAGTCAATGTAGTCTTTCCTCTGCTAGCAAAGAAGAATATCGGAATACAGAAGATAGGGTCAAGATAGGTATTGTATGTGGTGTTAATTTAATTTTATATAAACAAACAAGAAAGTGAACAGTAATTTTCACAGGGAGAGTTGCGCTGTCTTGAAAAATGTACACTGTAACATTGAACCAGGTTCCAAGTGCGGTCTCCATCCGTACCAGTCAAACCGCCCGGCCCAAAGAATTGTACTGATTCTCTAGTTGCCGATACCAATTTTGTGTTAGTTTACATTTCTCAGTGTCAACAAATGTATTCCTGGCTTATACCTCGGTGTGTGAAAGGGATTTAAGGCAGCGGGGCAGCAGCCCTGAGCTGGAGTACAAGAGACTGGAGAGTTGGCAGTATCGCCAGAAAGGTCAGGACGTGTGCTGTTCCTGTGACAAAACAAACTAGCATCTTTGTGGTTTTTGACACTCTTGAAAGCTGATACCCAGAAATACCCAAGAATAAATGTACGTGAATAAGCACAAAGCTCAGTTTTGTAATGTAATATTCATACTTTTTCCCAAGCCATGCCTAGCAGGACACATCAAAAAAATTTGAATGCAGCCACCCACACTACGGTATATCAATCCACAAGTTCTCAGAACAACACACGCATCCAGGGTAGGAGATTAATGAGGCTGCTTGTAGTTGCAACCTCAATAGGCCCTTTGTTTCAATTAGCTGGAGAAAAAGGCATCTTTTTCTTCTAAAGCTACAACCCTTACATGAATTTTGGATATGTGTGCCACAAAAGACATGCTGGGAATTGTTAAACTTTCTCTTTTTATAAAAAGTGGTAACGCATTCCAAACTCCACACATACACATGCAGTCCCACTGAGGTCAATTTGATGTTTTACATATTTAAATTAAGCACGTGCTGAGTTGTTCTCCGAAAATTTATTCTGAAATGAACTTTAGCTATGAACATTGTGCAGAATTAGTTTTTCAGAGCTTGGTTTATTTCTCCCCATCAGTTAAAGTCAGCACTGACACAGATGTGAATTCTGCCTCTAGTTGTTGTAAACAAAGATCCATCTCAGTGTGGAAGAAGACAAACGAGAACACATTATCTGTCATCTAATCAGGGCACTGGAAGGTGTATGCAGAGAGTGACTCAGAGCATACTATCTCACAGCCAGCTTGTAATGAACAGAACATGTATGAAAAATGCCAGATTGTCAGTCCTGAAAACTGGCATACTTTATTCATAAAAAAAAGTGCAGATTAGTTGGCTCCAACTTTTTCTATATCACTCGCACTAACATGCCTAAAGCCTGAACAGAATTAACTTCCTTTTGGCTATGTGAACCTTTTTCACTTCCTTGTTGAGAAAGTTAATGTGGAAGCTAATTAATTCCATTCATTTTACGATCCATCTATCTTCCTCTGAGGAGTAACTGTAGGAAATGATAACAGGGAACTAGTGCTGTCATTGTCTTTTCAATAAGTAATTCTGAATGGGCAAATCATTTCAAAAAAGCAAAGAACTGAACTGAATTTATCCAGCTGACCATAGGCAAAAGGTTTCATAGATATTTATTAATCTCAGAAGCATCATGCTTTTTTTCATCCTTCTCAAATAGGAGAAAAAGAAAGCCATCTGGGTTTCTTAATGTGCAAGTCTGGCTTGGTCACTCATTATCTTTGTAGTTTGATAATTACCTGTTTCCTAGGTAAATTGCTTTGGACATGTACTTTGAGGTAGCAGATTAATGAAGTTCTTTGAAACTTCAGGAACTTGAAAATCTTCAAAGCTTCCGGAACAAAATTTTCCAGGTCAGTGGTTATTGTACTTTCAGAAATCCAGAAGACAGCACACATTTGTACCTCAGCTTGTATAGAGTTGGTCAAAACCTTACTCAGAGCAACACTTGTACAGATCTTTGAGTCCCCTAAATTTAAATAGAGAAACTAATAAGCAGTCCAGCAAGCACAACCTGTGATATATTATACAGAAGCAATAAAGGATTTCGAAATAGCTGATATCTAGGCTGTCAAGGTCAGTTCAACCAGATAACACCTCTTCTCTTTGGTTGTCTTTAAAAGTTAAATCATTGAAACATTTGTGAGCAATGTGATATGCCTGGAATTGAATAGTTCTGATTTTCTGTTAGCATTTGTTCCATATTGGCACAACTCCATTGGCTCTAATGGAGTAATAGTAGTTTATAATACTATAAGAAGAGACTTATGTATATTATAGTTGTAACAGGTTGGGAAAATTTCCCCTCACAGTCTTGCACTTAGCATGAACTGCCAGAGCTCCCCGACGATCTGGTGAGCACCTATGGTCTCCCAGCCCACCCTCCCCGGGCTCTGGGCTCTCAGAGCAGTTTCAGCAGCGCAAACGACAGTCGCTCTAAAGTACACATTGCAATATGATTTTCAGAAAAGCAAAATTCTCGCATAGTGCTGTACAGGTTTTCATACACCATCGTTCACTCAGCCGGAGGCAGCCTTGACTTGGCAAAGAGTGCGGTTTTGATAACTGTCAAATTTGCTCTTTGCTTAACCATCAGGCTGTCAGTCACAGTGCTGGGAGGATGGCTTTTTTTAATAGACATCATTTCTTTTGATTCTGCAAAGGTTCAAACTATTTTCATCCTTCCTCAAAACTTTATATTGATTTTATCTTGTCATAATGGCAGACAAATGTAACAGTCCCGTCCCTGGAGATCTCAGTACTGTGCATGCTGGGGAGAAACGTGTCCTGACTGTGCTACGGATGCAGAAAGCCTCCTAACATTAGCATTCACTGAGGTCTGATGATAGGATTATACAGAGGGAAAGAGGCTGTAGTTGTGAATTTAACACATTCCTGAATAGCAGTGCTAGCCTGGACTGAGGGAATGGTGAGATCAACTGCACAAAGGGAGTTTGGCATCAAAGTTCTGAGCTGCAGGGCTTAACTCCCTTCCACTTGCCAAGCCAGGATCCACCTCACCGGTGCTGGCTGGGTGCTGGGGCAGTGCCCACCCTTCCCTCCCCACCCCGGGTGCCAGGGCAGTGCCCACCCTTCCCTCCCCACCCCGGGTGCCGGGGCAGTGCCCACCCTTCCCTCCCACCAGGAGCTGGGCTTTGCAAACCACTCCCCAGCCAGGGCGTCATTATAGCACGCAATCGAGCAACTTGAGGTGGGGGTACCATAAAGCAGAAGTTTTTCATTAGTGAATTAAAGTAATTTTGTTTTAGAGAATTTCAAGTTCAAGCCTACTGAGGATATTAAGCAGAGGGATGAAAGCTCCACAGCAAGATTTTTGCAAGAAGCTATCATGAAAGACAAGATTTCTGGAATGCTACAAAGGCTTTATAATAAACTACAGAAGACTGTTTATAGAAAAAAAAAATAGAAATCTTTATTTTATTACAAAATTGACTATTACCAAATTGACTAGAAAGATTCAGCTAATGCAGAAACTGCTTTACACATTGTAATATGGTTACATTTACATGTCTGAGTATAACAGCAGAGGATAACAAATAAAAAAGAATTCTGGAGACAGACTAACAAATGCTAAAAACCTGTATGATTTCAGAATGTAAAAAAAA
>JAHREE010000216.1:3658799-3875973 GCA_033628505.1 Tringa tobata
CCTCTGTGGGGAGGGCGGATAGTTCAGCCCCATCAACATGGCCGCCACCATGAAGAAAGCGGTGAGTGTGGCAGGAGCGCATGGTGGGGTGTTTTACCCCTTCCCGGCCTCTCCCTCCGCCGTGGGCTCCCCTCGGGGAGGGCGCAGCTCCTCCGCCGCTTTCCTGGGCGGGCGGGCCGGGCCCTCCGGCCGTTGGGGGCCGCCGTCTGTCGGTGCTGGGGCGGCGCGGCCATGTCGCCTCAGCGCTGCCTCCCGCCGCCTGTGCGCCCTGAGGTGCCTCCCTGAGCGCCCGCCCTCCGTTTACACAGTCCCCCGGGCGGCAGCCCTGTGCGGGGCCGGAGGAGGAGGGTCCCCTTCCCTAGGCCCCCCTTTCCCTAGGCCGCTGCCGGGTCAGGCCGTCTCCGGGTTAGGCCCGGCCGAAAATACCGCCCACCCTTGTCGGTGGATTAAGGTTCTGGCGTTGTATCTTGGCTCTATCGAAATCGCTTATCAAACGTGCAAGTGCGGGTTTGGTTACGCTGCCGTTACGTGTTCGTTTCAATGGCCAGTCGGGCCCAAAACACAGCAGCTGTAAACTGTCAGAAGGTCTTTGTGGCCACACAAACTGCCTGTAAATGGAGGACACTCAACCCCTGTCCACACCCCCCCAGGCCGCTCAGGGACATTCCGACATGGTTCAGTGAGTTTGAAATCTGTAGCACAGCACAACTAAGCAATTACTACAAAATGATGTTGCTGACAGATTACACCAACCTGTTAGGCTGTATCATCCACTGGTCTTGAAGCAGAGGTGTCTGTTTCAACAGTGCTTTGAAGGAAACAATCTTTGGCACTGGGATGCTGTGGATAGCAGGTGTTTTAATTGGGTGTTACTAGAGCCTCTGCCCAGCTAAATATGGGTATCGCTGATTTCCTTGAGGAGGTGTTGTAAGGAATCAAGTGTATAAGCAGAATGTAGTGGCTGTAAGACTGTTTTTCAGATGCTTTGTAGGAGTAATCTTGCAGTGAGATTCAAGTTGATGTAAGAAACGAAGTCTTCATTTTACCTCTCCTTGCAGGCTGCAGAAGATGTCAATGTAACTTTTGAAGATCAACAGAAAATTAACAAGTTTGCAAGAAATACTAGCAGGATCACAGAGCTGAAAGAAGAAATAGAAGTAAAAAAGGTATACTTGCTTCAAATACCACTTATTCTTCATTGCCCTGAATTAATTTTCAACTGTAACACAGGAAATAGGGGCTGTGCATTACTGTATACTTACTTTGGTTCTAATATGGGATTTCTAATTCTTTGAAAGTAGCCAGAGAACATTAAAGTGGAGAAAGAAGTCGTGAGGAATTAAAGCCACCAGTATGTTTCTGCATGCAGTTCTTAGAACTACTTAGTTGTTGTATATGAAGCGTTGTCTATATATAAGGGCTGTTTGTAGTGTTCTTAAAATTTTCTGCCTGAGATGGTTCATATTTATTTTTTCTTCAACCAGTAAGGCAGTTGTTTGTTATGTTCTTCTTTCAATGTGTTGACAGAGATTGTCATTATGAGCACAGAGGTTTTCTTTTGCTAGGCTGAAGAGGATACATCATTCTAATTTTCTTTTTAATATTAACTCATTATCCTTCAACATCAGTCATAACATTTCCAAAGAAGTTGTATTGAGTTTTTAAAAAATGCTAGTAGTGTCACAAAATGTTCTCTGTAATTAGTTTGTCTGACATATGTATTGTAAAAATGTTGCCTTGTTATGTTGATGTTCCATTGATGGCTTAAGGTGCCATCCTTAGTGATCCTACTTTTGCAGTAAAGTAATTAACATTTGCCATCTTATTAATTTTTTTTTGTTCTTTCACTAAATTTAAAAGTTCCTATCTAAAAGCATATAAGATATTAGTGAAATATAAATCTGCTGTATTTCCCTTGTCTAGACAATTAGTTATCCTCTTAATTATAGATAATGAGTATGGACTAGAAATTTCTCCTGGTACAGCTTCACTAAATTTAATACCAATGCTAAATTACATCTCTGGAACTGTTCTACTAAACATGTTGGTATCATGCTGGCAGATAGGATTTTTTTTTTTTATATCCATTGAAATAATTTACCTAGTACAAAGCGACCAACTTTGTTATGTCTTGATAAATAGAAACAACTTCAGAATTTGGAAGATGCTTGTGATGACATTATGATGCTTGATGATGGTGATTCACTTCTGATACCCTACCAAATTGGAGATGTCTTCATTAGTCATTCCCAAGAAGAGACGCAAGAGATGCTGGAGGAGGCAAAGGTTTGTGTGGACTAAAGGGAGCTCCTTTACTGTAGTGGCTGTTGAAGTGTGATGAGCCTTGGAATCAGTTAATCTCTTCCTCCTTTGAACCTTTTACTTTCTAAAATTCATGTTTGATTTATGATTTGAGGAGGGGGATGTGCATGCACAGTAATTCCTAACTGGGATGTCAGTGTACAAAGTCATGCTGGCCTTTCTGTGGCCCTGTAATAAGTCTTACAGCCTGACATGGCAAAAAGTTGGCAGAGGTACCTCTTTATTGTTTATGTGTTGCTGACAAACATGACCCAGTTTGTTTTACATAACTAGTTTGTTTTGTTTCTTTTTCAGAAAAGTTTACAAGAAGAAATTGAAGCATTAGAATCCCGAGTGGAATCAATTCAGAGGGTGTTATCTGACCTCAAAGTTCAGCTCTATGCAAAGTTTGGAAATAACATAAATCTTGAGGCTGAGGACAGTTAAAGGTGTTCTAAATATACCATACAACTTTTCCTTGATTTATTAAATGTTTTGATAACATTGTTCCCATCCCATTTAAAAAAAAAAATTACCACTTTTTTTTTTTTTTTTTACTTTCCTGTCTTGGGTTCCATCTATTTAATGAGAACTTTCTTATTTTGGTTATTGCAATTATTTATTTGTTCAGGAAAGCATTAGCTTCGTAATGTTGGTAAGGCATCAAGATTGGAATTATTTGCATTGTTTATTAAAGTAATAAAGTCAGGCACATATTTGTAGTTTCCTTGGTCTTGTTTTCCACTCATTAAATTACTTAAGTATAAAAACAATAGAAATGGAGACTTTTTGATTTGCACTGTAATGGCTGTTTTTGATAAAAGTTTCTCTGTAACGTATAGGGCATGATTTAGCTGTAATGCTATTTTTAGCTGCTTTTAGCAGCCCTCCTGGAAATACTAAATCTATCCTTTGTCTTTCACTCTTAGCTCAGATAGCATAAACACTGTTAGCTCAGTGCACAACGTGGCAACAAGTTGACAGGGGAGAAAGGAAAGGAGGGCTCTGTAAAGCTCGCATTGGTATTGAAGAAAAGCTTTTGGAGTCAGTCATATTCAGTAATTTACAGCTTTGTATTTGGGAATCACAAAAGATGCTGTAAGTCAAAACGGTGAGTCTTAACTTCTAATTTTCCTGAACAATCATTTTCTAAATCCAGATATATACATCAAGTTAATATCAGAATTGTTTATGTATGATGTTGCAATGTCAGCATCAATCCCTGGAACTATGCCTCTATCACTATGTGGAGTTGAATGTAATCTTTAAATGTCTTAATTTGATGACTCCTTACATCCTTAATTTGCTGTACATCCTTATATGCTATAAATATGCTTTTGGACTTTTGCCTGCTTTGATTAATGTGTTGTTCCATGGAAATACATGCTCACTATGACTTTGTTTTTAAAAAATTAAGCATACTTAAATAATCTTCTTAAGCTGTTTTGCAAAACAGTGTGGACAGAAAATTCGTTTGGCCAAATATTAATCTACAGTCATTGTTCTTAATATAAATAATCGGAGTAGGAGATGAGTATATTTTTATAAAGTGATTAATACCTACCTATCATGTGTCAATTGTGTAGCACCTCTTCTTCAAACAGTGGGAATGTGGAGGAAAAAAAACCACTTGGTTTCTCTGTTACTGAAGTAGTTTAACAAGGCAGTGATATTGAACTTGATCTTCAGTACGCCTGAGCAGGATCTCACGGGTGCATTGTTATTTATGAATTGCAACATTGTAACTTACATAGTTGTTTATATAAGTTTATTAATATTGTATATAAAGTTTAGCATAGTCATAAGAGAAGACTGTCTTTGGCAGTGAAGACCTAATGCCTCAACACAAGCACTTACGTTACCTACAGTGTAGATCAGCTGATGGCTGCAAGTCTCAAAAGCTGTGCTAATATCCTCTCTAGCCCTGGCATTTCCCAAGTTTCTTTTCTATAGAATTCCAATGGATTGTATACTTCTGCTGCTGGACATGTGTGTAAATACTATGGCTGTACCTGTACAGATTTTAAACTTTGCTTTCTAACTGTTTGTGGTTTTAATTCAAGTCTTTGTCTTGGGAAAGAGTTCAAGTTTTTCCTTACTTTCTGAGTGAATGCTTCAGCTACTCTTAAGTAAAATGTGGATGTGGTAGCCCATGGCAACTCTGCTGCTCTATCTGCCAATCAGTGCTTGTAGCAAATCAAGTGTGTTGGGCATTCAAGGAGATACAGGTGTTCCTCTACATAATTTCTGAACCCTCTGTTCAGTTTTCTGTGTTAAGTGTTTGGCACCAAACTACTTAGAGCAGTTCTGGATTGACCAATTACTGTTATTTTAAGCACTAAAGGGAGAAGCTGGTGGCCAGTTACTTGAGAGCAAGTGATATGAGGGTTGTGGACTTAGGTGACTCAGCTTTGCCTTACCTTGCTTTATTAGATACAGCTCTTGGTCCAAAACTCTCTTTCGGGACAGTGCAGTTTGAGAGCTAAATAATGCAAAGCTACAGATTTAGGAGGTGCTGGTATTTTTCTAAACAGTCAAAAAATTAATTTGGTATGGGAAAAGAAACCATCCAATGCACTTGTCTTTATAATTATAAACAAAAAAATGTAAAAGACTTCTTTTTCCACGTGAAAAATGAGCTAATGATGGAGTTTCACCCAGCAGATGGCATCAAAGAGCTGGGAAACCTGTTTTATGGTAAGCCCATGCCAAGACTGTGAGCACCAGCACTGATTTTAGTGAAGTGAAGCTGTGGTGCAGTGATCACATTCTCATTAACTGGTTGGTAACACTTTAAAAGTCACTCCGAAGTGACTGCTGTGCCAGCTCTGCTGTTTTGAGCATATTCCAACAGCTGTGCAGACTGCAGGTATTTTAAATGATTGTGATTTGCAGATATGACTTCATTACGGAAAAGAAAAAGATAGCAAGTAAGGTTTAACTGTGATTTCAGCGGCAGCTGTAAAGCCGATGAGTACCTTGGTTCAGTAAGGGACCAAAGGGAGAATGCTGGCAAGCTGTGGAGAGCTTGCATTATCCCTGCTGTTCTTTGGTGTCCTAAAACTGGAACTGTCCATATATACAGCCCTAGTGTTTAGGAAAAAGAAGGCTGTTCTTGTGAATGCCAAAGGTCTTTCCTCTCTGGTCATTTGGGGTTTGCTTTGTGACTCCTTATTTTCTTTCTTTTTTTCTGGTTATCATGGTGTTGGCATATTTCAGGCCATTTCACTAGGCCTTCCTGCACTACTAGAGTTCAGGTTTTTATATGTATGATGCGTCTTTCCTATTTGCTTAGTCCTTACTACAAAGTGTATGTCTGTGCAGCCTTGAAAATCTAGGTGCCTTTTTGCACGTGTAATGTCCAGTTTCCTTGTATGGTTTGCATAATTGTGTTTGCAAGTCAGGCAAGTAGTTATCCAACAAGCTTTTTCAGACTAGTCTCTGGATTTTTGTAGTTTACAGAATTACTGGCCCAGGCTATCGTTTGATTTTTTTTTTTTTTTTTTTTTTTAATGCATAAAATAGAACATGCAGCAAACTTTTTGTTCTTAAAGTTGTCATTGTAGAAGTCAATTTGCTGATCATCCATCGGTTGCTTGAGCGTATTTAACAGAGTCCTCTATTTTCCTTTTAATAACCTTTCTCCTCCCTAGTGAATATAAGCAATTGTTTTTCAGTTGGCATTTATTCTGTTTAGCACCCCATCTTTTAAGTACTTCCTATCTTTGGTAGATTGGAAATTTCTGTTACCTTTAATAATGTTTACCTTACAGTTATATTCTTCAGATAAGTCCATGAAAAAAAACCTGATCCTCTGTGCACCTCTGCATGTCTCATGAGTCATTTAGCTGCACTTGCCAATATACAGTTTTTAATATTGTCAAAATGCAGAAAGTTTACTGTCATTCTCTGTATTATGAAGGGAGTGACGTTTGTAAAGTACTTCAAAGCTTAAATACACCATAAAAGTGCTAGGTGTTATTTTAATTTAATGGCTTAATTTACAGCATTGTGCCAATGGTCTCTTACTATCTCTTAGTGGTTGCGTTATCTATTCAGCTCCATCTTTGTATTAAAATACAGTTTCTATACTGTGTTTGTTTTGCAACTCATAGAGCCACCAGTGGCTGGCTTTTTACCTTTTCACTTGGTCGCAGCAATTAAAGCAGATAAACAAGCAAAACTGCAGCCCATGAAATAGAGCTTATTTCAGTGCATGATGTCAAGGAGACTTAACTTACCAGTTTTTTCAAGTAGCCCACTAAAAACTCTGTGTAGGACACAATTCTTATACTTATTATATTTTCAAGGGTTGGTTTGTGATTCTGTATCTTGTCAGCTCATCTAAAAATGTTTTCCACATGATTATCTCTAGCTTAACCTTCTCCAGTTGAACCTTCGTTATTGCTCATTGCTTTTGTATAGAAGATCCTTGGATACCATTGCACTCCATAATATAAATGTGGCTGATAATTATTCAATAATTTTAGGAAGTTGTGTGTAGCCAAAGTACAGATAATTTTGTGGTATTAACTATCACTTCAAAGAGGAAAAAGAGATTGAATGCTGAATACTGAAGCCATATTTTCTGTAGGAGCAACAGAATTAGGTAGTTCGGTTTGCATGAGTCAGTGGTTCAGATAAATTATCTAATGTTATTATAATAGTCTGATTCATGAAAGAGAAAAAAATGTGGATGTATATAGGCACGATAAGACAGAAATCATTTACAACCAAGTTTTCCCTTATATTGATTGTATGAGTCATACAGAAAAACAAATTATTTTGTAATTAAACGTTAGCTTCTGATCAGACTGCACAGAATGCAGTGCACCAAACACAGGCATAAATGGCTAGGAAGGATTCTGTCAGCAAGAGGTGAAATAGGTTTACAGTTAAGGGGGACTGCATCCAGCTCTTAGAGATGTAATAAAACAATTATAAACCTGGGTAGAACATTAGCCATTTACTGCAGACTTACAAAAATCTTTTCTTTGCTGTTGCTCTCCAGAGCTGGTTAGTATACTGTGACTTTGATCTCAATTTATAAGATGGTGCTACATCACATATGCAGAGAAATACAAATATTAGAGAATTACTATTTTTTTTAATTATAAATTTATGAACTGCAGGTATTACTAGGTGGCCTTCTGTACTTGTACCAGAAAACCCCTCACTTGGGGACACTGAGTGGTGAGGTGCAGGGTTATAATGTAAATTCATCAAAGAATTGCTTCGAGATAACCAGTGGTCCAGTCTGATGTTACCACTGGTACAGGGGAGAGGAGAGACAAGATGTACTTGTTGAAATATGGGCTTGTCGAAATATGGGCTTGTCCAATACCACACCTGGCCATTTCCTTACGCTATTACGAAAATTTCCTGTTTTCTTTGTCAACACAGCCCAGCACAAGTGAGGAAAAACATTGTTTAGTGGATTTTTAGATTCTGTCAAGCTTTACCCCTTCCAGCACAGTATGGAAGTCCATCATATTGTCATGTTTGGATGCTTTTCTTGTCTTGTTAACTGAAGCTAATAGAATTGTGCATATCAGACTTCTAGTGCTCTGGTGAAACTTCTTTTTAATTATATTTAGAGTTGAAATTTCTACTGTCTATTAGTTATCTGGATAGAAATGTGAATTAAACCAGACTCATTGGTGAGGGGTAGTCATTGGAACAACAACTACCTATAGCACACAAGTATAAAAGCTGACTGCCTTTGGGTACAAAACAGCGGTAAATCAGCTCAGATAAAAATTATTAATCTCAACACACATGGCTAAGGACTGATGGTAACTCTACACCCAAGACTGGTTTTTATTAACACTTCAGGGGAAAATAATAAAACTTTCAGTTTCATTTCTGTTGTGAAAACTCTTTCTTCCCCAGTTGCTTAATATTGCTATTAAAAGTTCATCCATAAAAGCTTTAGTTTTCTTTTGAAAATGTCTCCCAGCACCAGTTAAATGTGTCTATGCTCTCAAACAGCCTCTGAGGAAGTTTTTAAACTTAAGACTTGTCTCTGCTTTGTAGGGGTTAGAGAAGTGTTCATGTGTTTTTCATGTATGTGCTACCTAAGACAAAGGCATTTATGCTCTTGAAAAGAAGAAGAGCAAGGGATGTGTTTGAGGTGTTCAGGGCAGCATTTATTTATAGTGGTTGACTTTTGAAGAGGGAAGCAAGGATAATGTCAGCCACAGATGGAAATCCTGGCAGCTCCTGTCCTGCTTATGCATTATAGCTGTGTTAAACCTCCTGTAAAAATATGCCCTGGACATTTTACATTTACTTTACATTGGTTTTGTGAAGAATCTTGGCCACAAACGTGAAATTAACAGTTTGCTAATATGTTTATCTGCAGAATAATTACAGATACAGCAAAGAGTATGCATGACTTGAACTACTGAGGGAGACATTTGTATTAAGCTACCTAACCATGTATCTGTTTACAATTCTTATCTCCTAATTGCTGTTTCTTTCATGTAAACAACTGCATGAGCCAAGGATGGGACCGTGTGGGTACACTGTGCGCTTTGCAGAAGGTGCTGGTACATCACATATGCAGACAAATACAAATATTAAGAATTACTATTTTTTTCTTTAAAAAAGGAGCAAAATGGGCTTCACTGTAGAAGAATTGTGGCCACGATTACACATTTTATTCTGGTCATGGTCTTTGATTTTGCAAAAGTGTTAGCGAAACCAACTGTAGAATTTACTTTACTAGTTAATTTGTTCTACAGTGTGTGATGGAACACAGTTGAGGATGTTTTTCTTTCAGTTCTCTTCACCCGTAGTGATACGGAGTAGCTGTGTGACTGCTTGCAGATGTTACTCTGAGATGACTGTTGCAGAGGTTTTGCAGTTATTCTCTCCTAGGTTATCCTCCTTGCAGTTCATTCTTATGTCATATAGCCAGGGAGGAGATAGTGATATTTATTAATAGCCCAGGAGTGCATTATAGCACCCATGTTTACCTGTAGTCGCTTCTCTGGCACCTCATTATTGCAGGTACAGAGTACCACGGGAAGAAGAATTGGATCTATGATACCCAATAGACAAGTGTGTGGGTAGGTTGGTTGTGGGTTTCTTTTCTTTTTCTTTCTCTCTTTTTTTTTTTAAGTTCTTCAAGAAAAAGTAACTAGAGGGCACAAAGTGCAAGTTTATGGGTACTATTGTTGCTTTCTGCTGTGGTAGCCACCTTTATCTCAAATGAGACATGTAACTTTCATAGTACTTTTAATGCTCACCAACCGGTATTTTGCATTTCAGCCACATGTACTGTAAGTGACACTTTGCTGGTGCTTTGCATTTTTTACATCCAGCTTGGGCTTTGTGTGCTTCCACTTTCCCAGACATCAGACTGCTAAGTATCTATTTGAATTTATAATGCTGTTTGGTGACATCAGCACAAGAATTTCACATCAGGTTGACTTTTATTTATTGTCACTGGCTGGAACTTCTTGACACATAATTTTATTGCCATTATATTTGATTTGACAAACATCTAATAAAATAAAATTGTATTTCATTTTATATCAAAGATTTATTTAATATCATCGTGATGTTTCAACTGATGCGTGTTGCTATGACAACATGCATCATAACTTCGTGGTTAGCGTAGGAATTATCTCAAGAATTTCCTGAATTTCATGTCAAATATGAGTAGCTTGCGAAGCTTTCCTTATATTAAACAGAACACATGGGAGAAAAATCATGGGCTCTTTTCCTCTGCTCCTTAAATGCTTGTTTCAATTCCCTCTTATTTCAAAGGTGAAGTTCGTCTTGATTGATACAGAAGTTAGGAAATTTTTCAGAGTAGTTTGTCTGTAACCTGCTATTTTTATTTGTCCTTTGTACTGCAGTGGAGCATACAAAATTTGCTTTTTATTCCACAGTAGATTAAATGCATCGATAATGAGCTCTGGATCAGGCTTGGCTATAGCTCACACACTTCTTAGCGTGCTGAAAAATGTGCACTTCGGCCCTTATTTTTCTCTGCTTACGTGGTGACCTGTAGCCTCATGTTGAAATGTTTGTATTTCAATTAATGGAGTTGTATAGATGCTAAGATAATGAACACCATTCACAAATTGGAAAAACAAATTAGTCATACAATTAAAATAATGTAAAATGAAAAAGTGATTAATTCAGAGCCAAAAGGAATCAATTCCCCTTAGCTGCAATGAATTCTGAAAGGAGCAAATAATATATATTCTCCATAAATATAACTTTTCTGAAAAATCACAGCTATTTCCAGTGACTCCGTGTTCATTAATGTGTACACCTAAGTTTATTCTATACTACTTTTCAAATAAGGTCACAAAGTTAGTTGTTATGCATCAATGCACCACTTGTACCTAGCTGAAGTATACGAACCAAATTGTGTCACATTCTATTCTGTTAATCAGCATAATGAAAGGAGAAAGTTCTAGTTCAGCTTTGAAAATGCTGCTGTCTGGGTCTTTTGGTTGTGAAATAGAACTGAATTAATGAGCTATAGTAGTCTGCATAATTATACAGGAACAATTTATTTAAGGCACAAAGCAAACATGGAAATTTGCAGCAACTCAAAAAAATAGAATTATTTCCATTTCACAGCTATTATGGTTCATTTGGAAGCAACAGAGTAAGAAAGATCTAAAAACCAACTTACAGCTTACTGTGAAAAAGTGACACCAGCAACGTTTGAAATGTCTGTACTGTATTTTATAGAGAGAAATGCAGTAGAGTTTTCTGTTTGCAGTGCAATAATGAGTTCCATCCTAGCTCTTTCTAAAGGATTCTGAGCTTTCTGGAAAAACACCTTAGCTCCATTTTTATGTATACTTGTACAAATTTCCTGAATCATTGCTGTTGCATCTGTACAAAATCAGTGTGTGGAATTAGGAACAGAAACATAATAAGAAAGTAAGTTTCTTCTTTTTTCCTGTGTTGCCTTTTGGGATTTTGTATTGGTGTTAGTACCTCCATTAAAAGTCACTATATTTCATGGCATTGGGACTTCTTCCCACACAAAGCAAGCCTAGACGTGGACTTCTACAGAGTTTAGAGGGAATGTTGTGATTGTAGTTGGGAACAAGCCTTTTTTATGTCTGAAACAGCTTTGCTGATGATCTTGGACATTATAGAAACAGCAGTGCAGAGCAGGAACATCCTCAGCAGTCTGCCCGCTTTTCCCCATGGTTAACATTTCAGTTTTGTTGAAGAATTAGAGTTGACCCTTGTCTGCTAAACCATTACTAAGTGCCCCAGACACATTAGGCTTGAGGAAATGAATTAAACATAAACTTTGCCAGTATCTATAATGTGGTGAACGTAAGACCACACGTGCAAAGATCTCTGCCTTAGCAGAAGCAAACATCCTCAACTCAAACTGTGCAAAAGTTGAATGTGATTTGCAAATAGTTTACATTTTTCCTAGATGTTCTATTAAAATTGACTCAAAATTAGTAGCAAAGCCTGAGAGAAATACTGATTTAGAACAAAAAGCAGTAATTGGTCTTCTCTCTTAAGAGAACAGGCAAAAGCAGAAATTAAAAAAAAAAAAAGGTGTCTGGCACATGTATACATTTTTTAATGTCTCCGCAATGTAATTTTCAATATTTTATTATTTTTTACTAGTGGAAAATCTGAAAAAGCACATGTCATTACTCATCATATTTTCTTTCTTCCCTGTGGCTTAAAAAGAGGTACAATCAGTAGGCAAAGCAGCATTACTGTGAGAAGAAAGGACACAGCCATTTTATAAAGAATAATGAGATGAAAAATACAGTAAAGCCTACAACTGTTCATTCCTTGATTATTGATATTGGGCTTTATTAGAGCATTTAAAAGCTTGGAAGGGATTACAGTTCTAGTACTGGCTACCATGGAAATGCCACTTCAAATGATAAACCCCTTAGAGTGACACTGGTATTTCAGAGGATATCACAAGTAATTATTCAGGTGAAGAAGTGAATTTTTAGTAGCTCTTTGGAATTGATTTCTTTATTCTTCCCTGCCCCCTTTTCTCCTGCCTTTTAAAAAGAGCTAATCTTATTTCATCTCTGTTCTCTGTGAAGCAGGTATTTGGAATGCTTATCTCAGCTTTCCAAGGCAGTATACATTACAGTGATTGCAGCTAAAAACACACCTATCCATAGTGCCTGCAAAACATTAAAACAGAAAAGAATGATTGTTTCTTAGTCCCTAAAGAGAGGAAAGTTCTTTGACACTTGTAACGGTATGAGTGGAACAGAGCCAGGCAGCTGCCATGTTCAGTCTATTGTACCTAATGACATAAAGTGCATGTAGTTGTCCTGGTTTCAACTAGCCATTTGTCTGGACAGAGAAAACTGGATTTTGAGTGTGAAAGCATATTTGAATGAACTGGGGATTTGGATGCCTGTTTTTTAGCCAGAGCCTGCTAAGATGCAACAGTCATTAAAAGAGGAAGCAAGGTAAAGACACGCTGACATTTATACAATAATACTTTTTGGTCTACTTTTCAGAGGAGGTTTAAATTGTGTTGTATTTTATCTGAACTAGTTTATAAAAGTTGAAGACAGACAAGTATTCAGGCATGCAGAGCATATCCTTTTGAGTACATTTATAAGTAAGTAAGAGTAAGAGTAAGATTTATAAACAGAGAAGTTTAAGCTCCATAGTTCTGCCAGCCTTCTTTTAGAGGTTGCATCTATTATTCTCAGATAATCATAAAAAGCCTACCTTTTTCATAAAGATCCAGTCAGTGCTAGAGGATTCACTAAACCAAAATATTTATACTCTGTGTCCCAGGGTTATCCCAGCAACTGTCCAAGTATTTCGTGAAGCTACATATTAACATTCTCCAGACCAAGAATTAGTCATGAAAAAGTAAATGTTAGACCAAAATTGCAGTTAAGAAAGAACCACCTAAATCCATCGGAGGTATCTATTTTACAGTAATTTAATCTGATAATTTAGAATTGAAATCTGTGGATTTAGGTAGAAAGGATAAATCTTATTGGAGGGACTTCCTTTCTTTTAGTAAACACAACCTGCTTGCAGATTGTCTAATTGTGGGGCTGAGAATTCACCATTGTACAGAATTTTCAAAATTAAAGTATGGAAATGAAAATCCTCATGGAAGGACTGATAATTCCTCCCTTACTAATGCAGTGAAACCAACACTTGAAACACAAATGAGACCTCGAGCTCCTTGAAGTCTATCTTATGTCCTCAGCAGAGGATGAATTCCAGCCATGTAACCAGGAGCAGGCACGGGTGTATTCTAAAGCTTCAGCAAGAGCATTGCCTGACCTGTGTTGACATAGCTTTCTGGACAGTTTGCCCACAGGGGATTCAAAAACATTGCAAACACTCTTCTTGGGATGTAAAGTAGTTTTGGTATATTCACATTAGCCATTTCAACAAAAACTGCACGGGATGACAGAAAACTTTAACTTGTCTCTTCAATTACAGTAAATACAGAATTATGTGCTGTTTTAATAATGGGTCTCCTTAGAGTTGACACAGATGAAAAAAAGCAACCCCATGCAAAGAGTTAGTAGAACAAAATAAATAATTCACGATGAACAGTTAATACAAACATGTTGTTTACCATTCTGTTTGCAAATTGGCCACAAATAGAGTGACTTATTTGTTTGATCAATTATTCAAGAAATTAACAAAATAATTCTTGGTCTCCAATGCTGTCTTGTCATCTGTATTAAAAATAGGAGGTATTTCTAAATTAACATATTTAATTGGATAAATCTTATGCTGTGGATCTTGTTTGAATGACAGTGACATGGTTAAGTGGTGGACTTGGCAATGTTAGGTTAATAGTTTGACTTAATGATTTTAAAGGTCTTTTCCAACCTAAATGATTCTGTGATAGCAACCATTAAGTTGCTTAAAATCAGAGTGTTAGTTAAAATGACTGCTTTGTCATCTGAGTAGGTAGCACTGTATTTGCTTTGAATTTACTTCTTTTATATAGCTACCAGTATTCCTGAAATTAAACTCAGTCACAGTGGCAGCCTCCAGAGGAACACCACCAAATTCTCTGAGATAATCTTTCCTCCTGTAATACTCTTAAGACAAATTCCCAGTGAGGCCGCAGAGTGTACTTACTATCACCAGAGTTAGTCCAGCTCTTACCATTAACTTCATGTTTTAAGGTATAAACCAACCATTAACACAGGGAAAGTTCTCTCCATAGATAATTTCAAAAACATTGACTGAAGTTTGTCATATATTCTACATAAAGATCACAAAATAACACCTGATGGAGGAAGTTAGGGTAACAGTTCTGCAGGCTGAGGAGCTACACAAAGAAAACTGCCATAGGTTAGTTCTGTTCTCATCCTCGCCTTTGCTTTGACAGTGGCTTGCTCTCAAAGGAGTAACATGGGCTGGAAGGATTTTTAAGCTAAGCTGCTGTGGCCTTTCTGACACTATCATGAACACAGGGCATTTCAGGAGAGCATTCTGGCTCACTACAACAATAGTTCATTTTGATTGGATGCTGTGAGAATATAGAAAAAGCTTAATTTCTGATTTTTTGAGCATTTAACCAAAATCTGTATGGTCTTGAGCATTTTTTTTTTTTTTAAATCAAGTTTCTGTTCAGTTCTTTTTCTTCTCCTCAGATGAGCTAGATATATTTACTTACCTGTCTCAGCTATTGCAAGGGTGAATTAGTCAACGTTTTCAGAGCTTTGTAAAGCATCATGTAGGTGTCAAGATTTTAAATTCTATCAAATAGCATTTATCACTATATTTAATAAGCTTTCAATTAGAATGCAAATTAAAACTGATTTGTTTTAAGGAAACATATATTTTTAATTACAGCATGCACATTCAGACTTGTATTTAATTGCAAAAAGATTGCGGAAATGCTGTCTTTATTCCTAGATGTACAAGGACAAAGCTTTTACTCAGTTCTCTGCAATTCGGATGAAGTAGAAACATTATCTCAGCAGGTGCAGAATAGCTCAGATAGGAAGAGCTGAGGAGCAGATTTTTGCGGTCGTGCTGGCTGAATGGCTCTAATATTCAAGAGATCTGCCCCAAAACAGGATCTGGTTGCCTGCTTTTATTGTGCTAAAGTCTGCAAACACAGGCTCAAGAGAAGCTGGAATTGGTTGTAGTAGCTAGATCTCCCTCTTCTACTGCAGAGTTCATCCTGTGTTAAAATTCTTCATAACCAACACAACTAACACCTCAAGAAAGTGGCCCCGTTGCAGACAACCACGGCACAGATCCTTAGCTACCCTTCAGTCTGCTCAGTGTAACTTCTGTGGGACCGTAAAGGGAAGATGCTGTAAGACAAGAAAAAATATTCTTGTTCATCCGGGGCTGGCATAATCTGCCTTAGGCAAGATGCTCTTGACCCTCTTGGAAAGTAAGGGTGGACTGGAGGAGTGGTTTGAATTGGACTACTCAGATCATTCCATATAGCACCCAGGAGGCAAGAAGGGCTCCAGCCCTTAGATTCTGGTCCAACAAAGGCCTGCAGAGTACATGTAATCCCAGCCTGTAAGAAGTCTCACTGAAAACAATAGGACTGTACAAATATTTCAGAAGTTTGATAACAGCAAAATGTTTTCCCAAGTCAGGTGTTTAGTATGCGGTATCTTCAAACTAGAGCCCATATGCAGTATTACTTGCTTTCCATCATGCTCTCGGATCTCGCTTCACAAGTTCTGTCTGTATTTTCTTTTACCTTGGAACACGCTATACTGGTATTAAAAGGTGGTCTGATTTATGTTTTAGATGTTTTTTTGCCCACTTGTAAAGCAGCACATTGAGTCTTAATATGTCACATATCAGCACAAAAAATCTCATGCTTCTAGATATTCTGATGTCAAGGCAAACTGCAGTCTTTGAAGTTTTAATACAATAATCCCCTTACCAGCCAAAGGAAAGGTTTTCAAGATATCGATTTCCTTCAGTTTTTCAGTGTTTTATGACTATGCACAAAAGCTGTGCTTCACTAACTACAGTTAGAGGAAGTGCATCTCTTGTGACACTTCTCATAGCTAAGGATTTTAAGTGCAGATTTGGAATATACCATTATAAGTAGTGACACTGATCACTGGTGTGATCTGAATTATCCTGTAAAAATAGTTAACTATCTTCTCACAAACACAGGAGCCTGAGTTTGTCTTCGTGACTTATCACTTATCAGCTGAGCCAGGATAACTATGCATTTTGCAACAGCAAAATAAATCACAAGCCTAAACCAGCACAAAGCTTTCACCATCAGTCATTCACATTAAACACCACTTGACTTCAGGTTGGTCTTCTTGCTACTCAGTGTTAATATTCTCATATTCATTTAGAAAATAGTTGCTAAACATTGAAATCATAGGTTCTTAGAACAATGCCCAGCACAACATTATGTATAGTAATTGTAATTGTGGTTCATTCTCACATGAGTATTTAAGTACCTCTTTTCTGTAAGATCTGAAGTCAAGAAGTTGAAGAGTGGAGTAATTGTGAAGCACAATATGAAAAGTGTCTGCCTTGTCTGCCATATGCAAAATGGAACAGAATAGGATTTTCAGCCATTTCTATAATTAAAGTAAACAAGACTAAAATAAACCCAGAGTGGAAAATAAATTGAGCTGAAGATATGATTACACCTAATTTTCATGGACATCATGTCATTCTGCATTCACAGCATAATTCCCCTTTAGCACAATTGTAAACATTTTGTTCTCGTCAGGTCATTGATCCCTCTTATCCCAAGGAACAACTTTATCCATAAGCATCAAGAAGAATATCAAAGTCCAGCCCCTCTCCATGATAAATGCCATACTTTCAGGGAAAGGCTGCATTTGAAAGCTTTCTCCCCAGCACTGTTAAATTCTTGGCACACACTCCGAATTTGAGCAAAAAAGATAGACCTAGTCTTGTGAGTCATTTTCTTGATTGATCTAATTTACCTTGAAGGTTAATGTATTCTAAACTAATTCAGAGATTAATAACCACTTAAAGATATATGAAAGACATTTAACTGTATACCAGACGAGTGTTGTAACCTAGTTTATTATCTCTTCAATGACTTTTGGAGTTCATTTGATGAGATTTAAGAGTTATTTGATTGTTTGATACACAGAGTGGCAGGTACAAAGCAAAAAGGTGTTTTCAGAGCTCACTAGTTCATTCTGAAAACAAGGATGTAATTCTATTTGCTTATACTGCATAATACAAATAAAACATTTTTGTTCAAGGTGATAATTAATGTCTTATCTTATGGCATTAAAGTTCTTTCAGTGATTAAATAATTAGTCGGGCCGGAGCAATGCTGGACCTGCTTTTGACTTCTAGGACAACAGAATTGATGACGCTGCTCTTGTTCTTTTTTTGCAAGACTACACCAGAATACCAAGACAGAGCTTTGCCTTTCTCCTAAGGAACCATGTCAAGTTTAGATGTTACCTTTTTCAAACTGAAAAAAATACAAGTCTGTTGTATACCTAGGTGGCTTTGGATGTGTCCTCTTTCTGCTGGAAAAAATTGTCCAGTAATTTTCTGAAGAATTTGTGCCTGACCTGATAGGACTGGCAGATGGAACCGTGAGATGGTACTGTAGCCACCCAGGAGTTCTCACTGGGCTGCCATGTGCTTGAAAGGCTTAGACACTTTGCAGTGTTCTTGGAGATGCTGGTTGTTGCTTAGAGGTATTTGTGCTGAAGATCTGCATAGTAAGTCCAGCTTTTGTGGGAAGCACTGTACATCTGTACTAACCAGAAGTGTCCTTGGCTGTGTCAGATATCTTGTGCATATACAAAAAAAAACCCCAACAAAAACCCTATATGCAAGAGGTCCAAAGTTTTTCAAAACCCCAGACAGAAATATTGTACACGGGGGCTATAACACTGTGTTCTGGCCTGGCAGGTCTCAGCAGCAGATCAAAGCTGAATGAAGGCTGAGTTCTATATGTCCTTCTGGTAGTGCAGTTCCAGACTTCTTCCTGTCTGGGGGAAGGAACAAGGGCTGCTTAGTCTGTATTACATAGATTGTGTGAAAGCTTTACTCATAAGCTTGTGGCCTAGGTACTTCTGAGTGGTGCTAAGGATCTTCTCCCAGACCAGGAACTCAGTTGTGTATAAACAAAGGAGACAGTTGTTTGGTGTTTACAAATGCTGAACATCTTCAGCTGCCAGAAATGGTGAGAGTTACAAGTATTAAACAGCTGCAGGGAATAGATCAGGCAAATATTATCTGTTTACTGTAAATATTTTGTTTTATGTTTACATCCAGATAGGTACCAAAACTGTGAACAAAGTATTAGGCACATGAATACCTCTGAATATTGTGTGTGTGGTCTCATTCACTGACCTTTAAAAACAACAAAAATGATCTATAAGGTGTTTTGTTGCCAAGAGTACTGCTTGTAGAGCTTGGATCATGTTTTATCAGTGTTTTTATCTCAAACCATTGTTGCGTGAACAATGAATGCACAATGAGCCCTGGCTACTCGATTTACGTCTGCAAGCTCCTGATGACTTCCTAGCTCACAAGTGTCAGAGCAAAACTAAGCCCAGATTGATTTATGAAGAGTCATCAGTGAAGAGTGGAGGAAAAAGACTCATCTAGAATCAGGGCTTTGTATGCAACACTGGGCTAGACAGGTACCCAACTAAAACCTATCTCATACCTAATCCAAGCCAAGCAAACAGTTACAGAGTTATAAAATAGTTAGAAGTGAAGAAAACCCACCACAGTCTTTGTGGAGCTTCAGGTAACGTTATGGGGATCTATGCGTAAGTCCTATAACTAGTGCAAAAGCTTTTCATTTTGAGTTTCTATTGGGCTGTCAGAGGGAATAAAAGACCTATCAAAAAGAGACAGGTATGTTCAGAGACAGTACAAACCTTGACAAATACTAAGAAAGAATCAAGTAGGTGAACTGATGAATAGATACAAAAATCTATTAGAAAATGCAGCGTACTGGTGCCTTGCTTAAGACACATCCTGTCAGTAATTTTGCTATTAGTTGTATGTATCACTCCCTCAAAATGGTCTCTCAGGGCTTGCTTTGTCCCCTCAAACTGGAAAACATATGAAAGGCAGGATTTCAAAAGTGCCATTTTTATTACCGCTGACAATTAAAAAAAGAAAAAACTGTCACACTACTAGAATGCCTTCTTGAGAAGAATATAGTCCAGTACATGCCATTTGACCCATGATACAGCTTAAAATGCAGAAGAGATGCAACCAGTAAGGTATTTGTCAGAGAAGTATAGAATAGCCTGTTTTGTTTATTATCAGTGAATTTGACACTGTCAAGACCTGGACTTTTGCAATGACCTGCAAGTTGGCTTCTCTAAGAAAACAATACAAACCACCTGTAAAATTCCTTCAGGAGCTTTGGGGTTTTAGCATGCGCCAAGAGAGAGAGAATTGTTTCTCAGGAATGCAACTAGAGACAGGGCCATGCAAGCCAGGAAAGCATCCACAGCAAGTTACGATGAGTAGCTGTGACAGTATCACGAGATTGTTCGTGACAGAAAACCTGGCAGATGGTGTAAGTTGATCCTGGTATCACTGATGGGCCAGGACTGTTTTGTGAACACCGTTGAACAGACTATGAGGTTTTACAAGCACTAAATCACATTGATTTGCTGATAACTGCCCCATGGAAGCAAGCACGTACACAAAACATCATGAAGCTGATTATGAGCTTGGTTCGAGAGGTACAGACTCATAATAAACTCAGAGGAAGAGGACATTATGCATGTCATTTTGTATCACAGCCTGTCATTAGTCATTTTAATTCACAACATATGTTAGCCATGAAATTTTTTGCTATTTTGGAAATACATTATTGGAAGGTGTTCTCTTGGACAAAGAACTGTCAAATATCATTAGCACAGTATGTCCATCTTTTGTGGTTTGGTTTTTTTTAAGAAACAAAGCTTGGAAGCAATATGGTATCAATCTCTAGATTAAATTAAAGGTTGGCAAAGTGGATACTTTATCTAATTTTCTATACAAGAAGGCATAGATTTGCTATTGATAGCGCATACAGCTCAGGAGAGATTTCTTCTGCTTACCACACTGTGCATTCAGGGTAGGAAGAAGTTTTCTTTTAAGTCATTTTAGAGCATAGCAGTCTTCCAGGGAGCTGAAACTGTGATCATTACAGCACACTTCACTAGGCTGGTCTTGTATCTGGAATGGAAGACAACAATTTTAGAAGATTGCCAAGTCAGGTGTTATTTGGTGAACTAAAAGAGGGAGTATGTCAGCAGGGCGGTCAGATGAAAATCTGCAAGGAAATACTGAAACACAGCCTCAAGCAACATGATATTGATACCAACACAGCTGGGAATTACTGACAGCAAAGAGGGCATGCTGGTGATGGCAGTTTGTGTTGGGATGGTTTGGTCTGACCAGCAAGACATAGTTGATATCAAAGCAAATGGCACTGAAAACTGCAGGTTCACAAGGCAGAGGTTTCAAGATTTTCTGTCTTTACTTACACCTGATCATGGGAAGGGATGAATGCCATTCACACACTGGACTTGCCCGGATTTGATGACGCAAGATGCAATACAACAGTGTATTGTCTGTGATTCAAAAGCACTTATCTCTGTAACACATTGATTATGGCAGCATCTCAAGGTGCAGCAACATACAACATGATGCTTATCAGAGAAGAGAGGTCCTTTCAGATTTCACCATGCACATCTGAAGCCTGAAAGAATACTTGCATCTTAAAGACTTCTAATTTTTTTTTTTTTAAGTCTTACTATAATCCAGCATTGCTCTGTGCTTTGAGCTTCTCTTTGCTTTTGTGCTGCTATCTTGAATAGTAATAGCATCAGTCATGATGATCAGATAGAGTATCAAAAGATCAATAGTTTCTGCTTCCAGTTCATGAACAAACATACAGCTTTTGTTGTCAAAACCACCTCAATTTATCATTTTTATTTTCCCCTATAGAATCAATTTAGTTTTTATGGCAGTTAAACTAGAAGCAATCAAATCAATTTTGTGAGTGTAGACTGTAGAATTTAGCTGGGTACAAAAGCAAACCTATTCCCGCTGTCAGAAACAGGATCAGATTATGTCTTTCATCTTGTCTTTGGTCAGCCTTTGGATCAGTTTCATATTTTTGGATTCTTTATAAAAAGAGTTTAAAGTTTTTATGAACAAATCACTTCTCAGTGAGAAAATGGCAACCTTTTTCTGAAAAAAAAAAAAAAAAAAAAAGTGGGATCTATTTTTGCCCAGTTCTAACAATGTGATAGTAGCTGGCAGGATAATTATGAAATTAGAGTGTCATTTGTTAGGCATTACAGACCTCACAAAAAAACTTTCCCTGTATAAAGAAATGTCAGTAACAAATGTGTTGCAGTAACACATGTAGTAAGGCTTTCTCTAACATCTATCGACTTTGGCTCAAAATCTTATTTTGACTTTTCTCAACATAAGTACACTGTGCGAGATCCATGCACTGGTACATAAATTGCAGTTCTGACATTCCAGTATTAACACTGAACATTCTTGACTCTCTTAGCTTCCAGTTTGAGTTCATTATTTCCCAAACTTTGTAACATTTATTTCTTGGTGACTGTAGTCATTTAGCAAGTTCATTGGTAGTCTTGAAGTGTTAGGTTCAGAGAGCCTGTAGATAGGATTGATTTTCTGTTTGAGGCCAAGTATTTTAATTACCTTGTTAAAAATCTGTCTCTCCCTTCAAATACAGCATACTTTTTATGTGAGTTTTTTTGTGTGTGCACACAACTTTTTTAAAAAAAGCAGCAAGCTACACAAGGCTCCATGTTCATTATTTGAGTTTAGTTGATGGCAGTAAGTCCCTTAGTCACTTTAGAATTGTAGATAAACAGACAAATTTTAGATATTTAGTTACAGTAAGCACACAACATTTAGCAGGATGAAGGCGATACTTACAGGAATCTCGTATTTCACCATTTGTGCTGGTTGCTTGAAAAACATTTAACATTTTCTGTAAAGTAGAAAATTACTTAATTTTTTTTGTCTTTCCTATTTGATTTGCTTTGGTATCTATGTCCATTGCATTTTTTCCTGTCTAACTTACCAGAGCAATTCTGTAATTCTTATGATTAAATGTGCAATTAAGGCTTAAGCACTATTAGCACAAGGGATTTTGAAATTAGGACGAGCCTGTAACATTGACATCAAATTTAAATGTCAGCACTACTGGAATAGGAAGCGTGACTTTCATCTTTCAGTTAAGAGCTATGTAGCTCTGCCATGCAAATTGCTAACGGGTCTAAAGCATGATGAGGCATCAGGACTCAATGTACCCAGCAGCAGTACTTAGCAGACCTATAATGGATTTACCCACGGTAATTTTTGGAATTATATGTACGCTGACAGCATACAAATGACACAGTGCAAATTATATTATTTTAACTTGTTTATCAACTTGTCATCATAGGCCTTTTTTTTTTGTCAGTGCAGCATTGTAAATCTGACTCATGCGGAGAAAGTCACAAAGATGCACTGGCCTGTCTAGATTTCCAGCAATATTATTATGAGAAATACATTAATTTGTCTGTATGGAAAGGATTTAAAGGTTGTTGCATTCATTTGTTACCGGAGACTGAACACTTAATCACATAGACTCAGTTCAGCAAGAAAATTATCTCTTCTTCTCAAGTCCATTAACAGTACTTTCACGGAGTCTTGAGAAATATAAATATTGGAGGGTATTAATGAAAATGACATCTCTTCCTGATGTATTGGTGCCCAAAAACGTGATTAAGTGCTCCGTTAATTAACTTTTTTGTGATGATACTTGTAAAAGAATAGTCATTTTTTAAAGCTAACCAAACCGCCTAGAAAAAGGTCTGATCTGGGTGAACTCTTGTCCCATCAATGACTTAATTATGAATAACAGCAACGCATAGCGCACCCCAGATATGTCACCCTCTATAAAGCAAAAAAGTTTTTTTTTTAATTTATGGAAAATAATAATGTCCTGGAAAATAAACTTCGTATTTTGTTACTATGCCAGTGACAGAGAAAAACCTGTATTTTCATTTTAAAGATCAGAATTTGAGGCATAGAAAAATTAAAGGCCACCAGAAAAGTATACAAAGGCCTCTCATTAAGCAGTGATATTTTTCCTGAAATCAGAATGGTGGGATCGGAGCTGTTTTGAAACTCTGTCCCTCAAGAGCTTTGGCAAGGATGCTCAGAGAAACACGGCATAGCCAAGGACTGACCCCAGGTCTCTTGAACAGAGTCTGTAAGGCTACAAGTTATCTTAAGTCAATCTCCTGGCCTCAAAAGGGCTTTTAATAACAAATCAAATCGCTCTGAAATAGTGTTTTCTTTATGAGATCTTCTACTATTAATTCTTGACTGAAAAGGTTTTAAGTGAGTTAGGTGGCAGTAGAGTGAATGCAGGGTTTACAGGATCAGGTGGCAAGATGCTTGGCATTAAGAGATTCCTCAATTGGCCGAAGCAGATCTCAGATTTGAAGAAAAACCCTCTGACACTTTATATTATGCAACAAATTAGTATGCATAAATTATTCCAGTTTTTCCACACGTTTTTCCACCTAACCTCTGTCCATGTTTGTCAAATGGGATAATCCTGGAGAAAATACCAGGTAATTTTTCCTATATTACAATAGAAAATAAGGGCAAGATCAGTACCTTTAGAAACAGCCCTTTAGTTAGAGAAAGGAGAGAGAATAGCTTTCTAAAACGTATCTTTAGAATAGCAGTTCATTCCCTTACTTGTATGGTGGCTGGGTTTGCTATTTAACAGTGAAATATTAATTTTGGTTAGCTTGAATAATTTTTTTTTTTTTTGAGGAGCTTCTTTCATTGACAGAACCACTCTAATAGCAGTTGTAAAAAATTATCACTCCAGCAGTGGAACATACTTCACAACCAAAGAGACATTAAATTCACTCTACTTCACTGCGTTTGCATTCTGCAGTTATTAATGAGTTAATGATCTGTACAGTTATAACGAATAGAACATAAATGAAGAGACAGGAAAAGATATTAGAGCAAGTGAAGCCCGTGAGTGAAGGCTTTAATTACACTCCCATCTTCAGGTCATTAGCTGCATAACTACCTGTGGACGATCCGATAATTATTCTCTCATGGCACTAATGAATTTGCTTTTTGTTTGGATTGGTAAAAATGTTAATATCCTTTCCATGAACAATTAAAGTCACTGACATGAGGTGTGTAGAAACCTGCAGCCAACATACTTGATCATACTCTGCATGCTGCTCACCCCTCATGCTGCTCCAGACTGGTTTTAATTAAAACTTTTCCAGAATGGCTTCCAATTAATTTTACTGTAATTTGATTAGCAAATCTTTGTAGTGCCTTGCAGAAAGACAAGCAACAAGCATTTTGTTTTTCATAAAAAAAAGTTGCTAAGTATTCTCACAGAACATATAGATACCAAAAACAAAACTGGAACTTAGAGATACCAGTTTAAGATTGTTTCCCCCCCATAAGAAGTAGAGGCCTACCTCATGTCCTTTTTTGGTAACATTTAATGCAAAGACTCCATAGAAACAAGTTCCTTTCAACTTTGTGAATACCAATGAGTAACACTCAGCTAGCATTGTTTGCCCCCTGGCATGAGGCAGATTTAAAAATTGATAAAAAATAACTTGTTACATGATGCAGATTCCCAAATACCTCATAGGGGTTTTATTTTTAAATGATTCAATGCTTTACAGAATTCCTAGGCATATGACATATGCCTTGGCCCGAGTAAGAAAAAGGCCATAAAGAAAAAGCTGCATCTTCCAAAGTAATGCCCTTGTTTTCCAACGAACAGCAACTGAATAATACCGCATTAGTATCACCTTGAGAACAAACAGGCTTTACTTGTTTTGTAAGATATTGTTCTATTAAGCATAATGGACAATACATTGTCACTGTTAAAGTCAAAAGACAACATTTAGCAGGCTTACAAACTTCTTGGAGACAGCGAGGTCCAGGCCCACTGGGTCAGAGCTTCACTCCTGTAGGGCGCCCTGTCCCAGAGCACCGACAGCCTTAGGGCAACGGGGGACTGCCCAGCTACAGACCAGTTCTCCCCAGTGCTTGGCCTACACTTCACACCGATAAATGAGCACCGAGCACACTTAGTTTCACATCAGCCTTTTGCTGATGACTCCAAGTCATACAGCATTTGCTGCTTTGAGAAATTACTTTTTTCGTAATCTTAGTTTGAATTCTTGAAGCTTTAGAGCCAGAGAAACTAAATGACATCAGAAACTAGAGAGCCATTACCTCGGGGTCAGTTTTGAAGATCATCAAGAATTAAAATAGCTAAATAAACAAAGATATTTGAGCTTGAAAGAGGCGTTAGCAACACATACAATTAAAAAACCAAAGCTGACAAAACCAAACCAGCACCTTCCACCTGTTGCATTTATAGATACACCAAAGAGCGTAATTCTGCTTCTCCTTATATTCTGTGAACCCTGAACAGAAATCCTGAATGCTTTTAAAAATACCTTCCATGCTATGGAAGGCCTACTTTGAACTGAAAACTGGTGTTTCATCACTCTTTTAACAAGCAGCAGAGCTGGATAGATCATTTTGCGAGCCTTAGGATCTCACGGTGGATCTGTTCATTTACAGATTAGAAAGGACAGGAAAGACACGTGCAAGTAATCAAGGCAGGATCACTGCAGTGTTTGCGTATGACCTGGTAGTGTTAAGCCCTAGCAGAGCATAAAGCAAAATGTGTAATTAAATTGTTAGAAACACTGATCATTTGAAAATGCAGGGCAGAAGCTCATGACATTTTTGCTGACTCATGACTTAGGTCCAGTTAGTAACTGAAGCAGGTTATTGCTCTTAGGAGTTATGCCTGCACCAGACAACAAAAGACAACAACTAAATATTATTTCTAACCTAGAAATTGGCCATAGTCTGAATTTAGGTTTACTGACATAATTTCTGAAGCTAATTTAAATCTGTTTTACAATACACTTGTTTCTGTACCAGGGCAACCACAACAGGGCTAAAGCATTCCCATCTGTTTCCATTTATTTAAGATTTTAATTTTTTTCTTTTTAAAAGAACCCTTTTCTGTTTAAACTGTCATTCTGCCTTTTCACTTAAGTATTTTGAAATGGAGCTACAAGCTAATCACGCTGAGTACATCAGTTTTGACTACAGTTAATAAGGCATTTGTGTAACCCCAGTGACTCAAACAAGTTCCTGTGGGAGTCCTACTGTGCCCGCTACAATTTGCACATACAAAAACAGGACTCTCCAAAGGGGAAATGGCAGTATTAGCATGAAGTTAAGCATATTAGGCTTTATTCAAAAGAACTGTAAACTTTAGTGGCTAGCTTTTCACCAACTACAGGGATTACTCGTCCCAAAGTTGCAGGGCTGAACTCCCAGTTTGACTTGCACTTCAGAGTGAGTTGTGACATTGGGCAGAGGAAGGAGGTGATGAGGCAGCAGTTGTTCAGCAGGTTACTGAGCTGAGAGGACATTTGTCATGTGCATACTGGAAGCTCACATAAAAATTTAATATACAGTTTCTTCCATAACAAATACATATTAATAAATAACCTTGACATAGAAAATCCACTGTGACCAAATAGCACTTTTGTTCTTTTGAGACTTTGTTCTGTGTAGTACTTTTATGGTTATAAAAACCAACCAGCCCAGACAGCTGTCTTGTCTGACCAGTATGTTTTAAATCTGGAGATATTTTACTGTATATCATTTAGCTTTTCTTCCTGAGAAAATAAAGAATACCTGAGAGGTTCTGACTGCTATAAAATTCATAATGGTTCAATTCTGTACTGACTTTCTAACTTAACAAATGCTTAAGAACACAGCCAAAAGGTTGACTAGAAGATTATACCCTTTCTCAGGAAAATTCGTAGGCAGTATTATTTTGAAATTCCTTAATTTTTTGAATCTGAGTTTTGTAAACCAGAACAGAAAAAAGTTCCAGAGAACCATTTTTGAATTTGTTAAAAAAATGGATATATGAAAAACAAATGAAGATAAATGTATGTCTGTAGTTTGTGTATTTGATTGCCCTTAGGGTAATGCCAGTTGCATTGTACAGACATACTGGATGTAGCTAACTACAAAATAAAGATAACTGCAGCATATAGATACATAGCTGTCTTCTGAATCTGCCGAACATAAGCTAGGGAAGTTTAACCATTTCTAACTCAAAGTGTTGTGAGTCACTTAGAAATCTAAAGACTTTGATCAAGAGAAGCTTAAAAAAGTAAAAATTGCCCACTGAGATGAAAATAGCTACATACTTGTAAAAACAAATATTTACTTAATTAGTGAGCTTTTAAGAAGAGAGACATGTTGCTCTGGTCACTAAAATATCAAGGAACAAAATCCGTACATTTTATTTTTTTTATTGCTATAATTAATTCAGTATGTGTACAGATCACTAGCACTAAACAGGTTTACAGCCAGCCCCTATAGTTGTTACCACATACTGTGCAGGCTCAAATGCAAGCTTTTATTACAAATGTGTTTATTAACAAATAAAAACAGGAAACAGTATGTCCAGCTCAAGTTTTAATTACAGGAGTAGTTAATTCTAGGACCTCTCTGTTTGGGGTCTGCTCAGTTGCACACTACATGTCTTGCTATGAGGAGGACTTCTCGAATCTCAATCTGAAAAGACACAGAACAGCACAGCTGCCATCTCCAGAAAACAACTCAACTGTCTTAACATGAGAGCTAAATAGAAACACTAGGCCTCCCAGGCCTTTGGCTCCCTCTCATACCCCTTGGCCAGGCTGATTCTCTTCAAAACATGGTCTTCTCCATACTGCTCAGGGAGGATAACTTGGGGACATTTGTTTGGATGAAAAAGTAGTGAGACAAGCCCATGAAGTAGATTCACTCAGATGATAGGATTATTACTTGAGTAGTAAAAGGCTATTAATGAAAAAAAAATTAAGTTGCAGTTTTGACTTACTCTTTGTGATTTTATACTGAATATATACCACAGCTAGGTCACTTTTGTATCACTAACATGGTTCCAGTGATTTGTTTAAATGGGTTATATAGGCAAGTAGTTCTTCTGGGAGTTTAAGTGACAGATGTTTTGAGTTGAGCTATTTCTCACCTAGTTAAGCATCTAAAATACTAATCATCAAGTCTATACAAAGAAACATTATGATGTGACTCAAAGTATTCTAAGTAATGTTCACGAGCTCATTTTTCAGATCTATTTCTGCAGAACAATAGACCAGTAATTGTTTCAGGGCATTTTGAAATGCTAATGATGGCCCAAATAAATGGTTTTCATTAATGCAGGAGAACATTCCTACACTGTAAATGAAGACAGAAATTGTGAAAAAGCATCAGTCAGGGAAGATAGCACCCAGGATTTCAAAGAGAAGTCAAAATATAGGTTCTTTTGCCCAGCCAAATTATGTGTATTGGGCAAGTGTACAAGACACTTTCCTATTTGCCTGTGCATTTAATCCTCTTGTCATTTAATCTGCAAACCCAACTGGACATAGTGGAGAGTTTGGGTTTTGTTGGGTTTTTTTGTTTGTTTTAAATTCAGACCTAAGGAAGGATGAAAGGTTGTTTCTGGAATGAAGGTGTAGTGGTATTAGTAGGAAATAGGTAACAGGACCTAGTCAGAAGCCTTTGGAAAGGCAGTGTCTGATGGCAACAAGACTACCCAGGCTTTCTGCTCCAGCATGCTGTAGAGCCAAGCACTGCCACTACAGTAGAACAAAGCATATCCTCCACTTTTTACCTGCCAGCTCTATGGACCAGGGTGGCCACAAAGTCACCCGCCCTCCTGGCAATTACTGTCCATAGAAACCAAGCACCACCACCCTCAAAGTAACTGCCCCTGCATGCACCAGAGCTACCCTACAGCTGTTGTGGTTTTGTTTTCCATCACAATATGTCTTTTGTCTGAAGCAGCCAAAGCTTTTTTTGAATTACCTAAGCTTCTTAGTGCAGCAAAATCTGTGTAAGGTATTAGTTACATTAAACAAATCAGAAGTGTTTACTTATTAAAAAATGGAAGTCAAAGTGTCATAAAATAGCAATTTATCACAGGGTCTTGGTTCAGTGATTCAGAACATGAAGAATAAAAAATACTAAAGGGTTCATTGTATAATAAGACAGCCTTGAGTAAATGTAAAATTAAAGTAAAAAAAATGGGCTGTGGAGCAGGAGGATCACTTTGTGTAAGCTGATTTAATTTTATTACAATCAAAAGGCAATATCTAGATTTATCAAGAAGCAAGCATAAAATTTATATGGACAAGTGGCTGCTTCAGGAACTGTACAGTTTTACACAAACTGTAAAATGAACTGTAAAATGTTCAGTGATAAGGAACATGAATGGCAACAATATTTGGGAAAAGTATGACCCAGAAGAAAAAAGCAGTAATATATTCACAAATGTTGTCACAGTTAAATGTATAGTTTAGGATGATCTTCTTGATCCACTTTTTAAAAAAAAGAAGGAAAAGCAAAATATCACATAGGTTATCCAAAGTTGTGAGCCAGAATTAACCCAGACAGTAAATCTCCAGTAGGTTCAGTTGCATTATTTAGTGAAGCGGATCAGTATTGCTTGATCTTTAAAATCTCTACTAGAAGTAAAATAAAGCATTTATGTTTTGATCAGCACTAGTTGTCAGAATTTACAGTTTAAGTCTATGTGTTATTAAAATCTTTTCTGCCTGAAGGTGCACAAAGTTTACACTAGTGTTTTATCCAGCAGATGCCAGACTGGCATCAGATCCTGTCACCTCCAATAATCACTGATAATGCAGTTGTCCAGTCCACTTCTTAAGGGAATGGAGCAATGCTACTCCAACATCTTGTTGTATCTAGGGAAACAAAACACTCATCTAGGAAAAGAAGAATTGGAGTTCTTCATTTTGGCTGAAAAAAATACTTGTATCAAGAAAGGAAACTGCTGAAATTAGAGGTTAGGTTTTTTTCCTAAATCTGGGAAGCATCTTTTCTTGTATTTTCCTTCTTTTGTTTCCCTACACTCTTACAATATATTTTCCTTTTTCACAGGCCTACAGCAACTTGTATTTGTTTTGTGGTAACTGGAGTCTATATGCAGTTCCAGTATTTGAATAATTTTTAGTATGTAGTTCTTTTGTGTGCAATTCTTCTATGTGCAAGTACAGATATTCTCATATGTGGCTGTTTTGCAAGCATTGTAGTGTTCCCTCTAGTGTTCTTTCATGGCAACCTTGGTCTCAATAGATTTGGTAAAAGTTCACTTTCCTGAGTTACGATGAATGATTTGAAAGAAGCAAAGAGATAACTTAAACACTAAGTGTAAATAGTAAGTATGATCAGCCTTAGGTAAAATATTAGACATGTTCACCTTCATATTCTGGTGGTTTATAGAACAGTTCAAACAAGGACTAGGAACACTCACAACACAACAGGATTTTGGTAAGGACATTGGGGATAAAGTTGACTGCTTCAAAAAATCATCATGGAATCCTTAATGTCCCCTGAGACAGGAAGAACATCTGTTTACTTCACAGCCCTAAAGAGGTAAATTATAGTATTATCAGCTTCAGCAGCATATTTGGAGTTTTATAGATCCTGTGTCAAAAGCCCATTTAGGGAAAAATAAATAAAAGGAAACCAAGCAGAACATATGATCTAGAATGCAGCTGTTTTGTAGATTAATGTTTTATTTAGGAAAATGCTATATATGTAGAAAGTGTCATGCCTCAGCCCTGCACTCAGCCTAATTACATTTGTACTGTTAGCACTACTTCATCCTTATTCATACAAGGATTTCAAAACACTTTAAACATTCCACAATTATTTGTTGCATCAACTAGGGGTAGAAATTACTGTTCTGTTTTCTTTCTTTGATCTTTTGTTTACAGACAAGGAACAAAAAAGGTTTGTTTACTTTGCTCAGGTCACTCAAAACAATGAAGAGCTCAAATCTTAGAGATCCCAAAATCATATGTAGACCAACAGACCATATTCCCTCCAATGGATAATTGTGGAGAAGTTGCTTGGCAAGTGTAATGCATTTTAGTAGCATTTATTTTAGCTATTCTGAAGAGGCTAGTTTAAAATACTCTAAGGGTGAATTTTTTAAAGAAGTTCCAGACCTGCCTGATCCATGTTTCTCTGCACTTTGCATGTGTAATTGCACTTGCATGCAAATAGCATTTGAGTGAATGCACAGATCAAATAAGCTGACAGCTCACATATACAAATCCTGTTTGCTTCTAATAGAGCTACAGGGCTAAGTATTTACATGCACAAATATGGCTAATTTTTAAATGTGTGCTGAAATTACACTGAAATCAAATGGTATCAATCACATTCTTAAGATTTAATCATCTTCTTACATCTCTTTCTATAAAGGGAAATGGGATATTTTAAAATTATCCTTACAGGATTTCAAATTGTTCAACCAAAGAGAACAAATAGGCAGAGAACCAGGTTCTGTAGCTAATCTTCCACTTTCATAGCTCTGTTGGTTATCTGACATAAATGTCAGGGACTGAACGGACTGGCAGAAATCATGACAGGAACCAGAGCAGCAGCCAAGACATTCAGTATATTGTAACATACAATATATATTTACTGTAATAGAACTGGCTGGAAGCAGGTATCACACCAGCCACTGCGTGGAGAGCCTCTCTATGCAAAGTGATTCAATTGCATCATCATCTTCCCATCAGTGGGAAAGGTGGTCTCTGATAACTAAGCTAACTGCTGATTGATAGCAGGTCTCACATCTACATTAAGTAAATTATTTTGAAGCCAAACGAAAATAAATAGGAATTTATTTGCCTTCCTTAAATGGTTGCCTGATGAGGAGAAGCTGTAAGTTTTACAGCTGGGAGAACAGGTTAGAGTGAGCATTACATTTTCCTAAGCTCTTCCTGGTTCACTGTGGCTCTGAAGAGGAAATGGTGCTCTAGACACTATCATTTAAATTTAGATACTTCTGTATTACAAATTCTAATATAGGCATTTTAAGTGAAGTATTTAAAAAAATCATAATCAGGTAATTCTCCAGGTTGCAACCTGCAAGGTAAAGATGTAATGACTGTCTCCAAATTACATCTAACTTCTTACCAAAAGAACAACACTAACTTGAAGCACTGAGAATTCATTCTTTAGATTAATTGAAGTTAATGTTTATCATCTATTGAACATAAAACACAGGTGATGCTGTGTTTGTAGGCTATATCCTGTGGATTTATGTAGTCCAAGTTCTGCCCTTATATTTTGTCTATTTTCCTGCATTTTATAGATCTCTTTGGGAAGCCAAAGAGAAAAGAAACAGGCACAAGCTGATCCTGGCAGAAAAACACAACTTTCTGGAAAAGGGAGAATGAAAAGGCTGGTTTAAAAACAAGCTGAAATATATTCTCTTTAGATACACTGATTCCCACATTTCTGTTTCAAGATGAGAGCGCCTGCTTACTGTCTGAATTTTAAAGAGATGCAGCTGCATCCACAGATGTATAGTTTCCAATAAACTAGAGCAGAGCAAATGAGAAAGAAAGCAGATCCCTGAGTCTAGACTCTTTCCTTCCTCTTCCACAGCCTGATCTACCCAAGCTACTCCTTTTCAGCAACAACCTCTAGTAGCAATAACCATTCTTGCTATCTTCTTAGGGCAACTCCTTAGCTACCACGAGAGATTTTCAAGAATAATTCCTACATGAACTCTATTGTTATTCTTTTTAACTTGTTTGCTGGAAGCCTAGGAGGCTTCATATCCTCTTTAGGAAAGCTTGATAGAAGAGAAGTTTTTACTACTTATTGATTAGCTTCATAAACCATATTATGCTAGTGAGCCTCATCCATATAATACATACAAAATACATTATATTTTGGGAAAACTGCTTTAAATGAGAAAGTTCAGTGTGTTTGAATGTTTGAAAATATATGTACTTAGTAAAAAGAATATATATAGATACATAGCTAGTAGTTGAAATAGTTTATATTTGAACCTTCAAAAAAACCATCCATCTTTATTTTTTCCATTAGCTATTATTTACTATGCTCAAAGTAGAATATTTCATAGTCTGAAAATATTCTACTCCTCATAACAGCTAAATAGCTATAGAAAACTCACTATCAGTTTAAAAGTGTTATCAATACACTAGCAGTATTTTCTGAAGACATCACTTTTCTTAACTATATAATAAGAATAAAAAATGTTTACTTAAAAGCAATGTTAAGAAACCCTAAAAAATTAAATTTCTTATTTTTATTGATAATTTTGCTTTTTCTTAAAAGATGAATTTATTTCCTTGTTGGCCAAACTACACACAAGTAAAGAAAAAAAAAATAATTCACATCTTAAATTAACTTACCAAATGCAACAGTCACTTAACTGATGCTCCATCCACATCCAATACTACTAAAGCTCTTCTTTATCTTTCAACAAACTAAATTTACTCAACAGCCTCAAACATCAAAGAAGGAAGATTGCTCACACAGGATGTATTTATATTTAGTCCCAAGTTAAGTGATCTCAGCTGAGCTTATACATCACCCCACCCTCTTCATTTTTGTCCCTATAAATTGTGGTGAGATCTCAATATAGTTGTTTTTGTTTTTTTTTAAGGAGAGGGATGGGAGTTTATAGTGTGGAGAGTTACTTTGCTCTGAAGGGGAAGATAAAGTAATCAAAATTTGAAACACCTGTGGAGAAAGCCTTTCAGTATAGCTTGGGCTCAATCGAAGAGGTTTTATTTTCTGAAAATGATTGTTTTAAGAGTCTGACGTAAGTCTCAGATTACTTTTCTTATTTTGCATAACAGGGTAGAAAATATAGTTGAGTTCCTCCATGTAGAAATTTAACTGTGTCTTAGCAGTCTTTTTTTTCCTAAGCTATGTAAATAGAAATGCATTATCACATTCTTTTTATATTTCTATCTAAGCAATGGCAAAATGGTTGAAAGCTGCAGTATAGATCTTGAGTGGAAAAAAAGAAAAGTGGTTCACTCCATTCTTATAATGAATTTTTGCTTCCATAAGTAAAGAAATGTAGTTTTTTTTTTTTTCATTTTTTTAGCAAAGCTTTTGGAAGAAGTTGTTTTAAGATATTTGGTTATTGAACAATCACTTATAAGCTTACTTCTGTAAACTGTTTGACTCTAAGAATTGCTTGAAGTCCCCTTTCTAGTAGCTGCTGAGGGTATTTAATCTGGAGTTTGTGGAGCAAGTTAGAAAACAAGCAGGGAGGAAAAAATCACAACTTAAATGTGGGGGAAGATGACTCCGGATTTTTTGGTCTGCTCTAAATGAAATACCTTATTATGAGATAAAGCAGATAGGGATTTCTAATGATTTGAAAGAAAAATCTATTAATCTTCTAAACTTTTAGCCTATTATGAAAACATGAAAACTTTCAGTTAGCTGCTTTGTACTGACTTAACTTTGAGCCATATATGTGGAGGCTACTAAATACTTTGTGCTATTTCAGTCTTTGTGTAAAATGCATAGTACTTCTTCACTCTCTTCCCTGGCTTATTTGTATGTGTTTTAATGAGCATTGGGTTACATTCCAGCAATTATACATCTCCATTGATCTCTCAAAACTTTGACTAAAGCTGTCACATTCTTTTAACAGAAGCATTTGGACTTTGAGGGATAAGGAGCGGATGCCTCCTGCACATCTCAGCAAGGTTTGGCTTTGTTGACTGGGAGCAAAAGATCTAATTTGCTTCTAGCTAGTTGTGTAGGTCTGAAATACTTGCCATTTGAGACTAGTGTCACTCGGTAGTCTTGGTGATGTCTAGTATTGAACATGTAGGTTACGTTTGACTCAAGACTGAAAAGCTTGAATTTTAATTTTTAATTTAAAATGAAAATTGGATGATATCTTAATATTTTGTATTAATTTCAACTGCCTTCTCGGATTTTCCCCAGCCATAGCTGAGGCCCTTTGCAGTTATACTCTATACAGGTTAAAGAGCTGTTCACTGCTAAATCTAGAGATAGTTTTCCCTTAAAGCAAAACCTGCCAGTCTCAATAGGTGTAATAAAGAGGTTGGAAAAAAGGTGGAGAGGGGAGTTACCCAATGTCACAGAGCAGGTCAAACTAGAGCCACTAAGAGGACCTATGTCTCCTTAGGTAAGTTATTTACTAACTGTACTGAGATTTGGAATTGCTTTCTGCTCCATAGGGGAGGTCTAATTACTCACTCAGGCCTCTATCACTAGTGAATTATGAAGCCATCTGTATCTCATGAATATAAATTCCATTCTCTCTGGTGTAGTTATATATAGTTATGTCATTAGGGGGATGGCATATTCTGTATATAAAGAAGGATAGAGAGACATTCTTCTCTTTAAAAAACAGGAACAGTTTTCTAGCAACACAAATGATCATGTGTTCAGAAAGATAGATTATTTCATTTTACTCCTGCTGACATCCAATATGTCAATTAAAATATTAACATATTTTTTAATTCAGCAGATTGATTTTCACTTTGCCTTATTTTTAAGTAATTCATCTTTGTTCACTGCCTGAAAGAAACGTATATTTATTCATCCCTTGAGCCAAAATGGTGACCACTGCATGAAATATTTGCTCCTATCCTGTCCTGTTTTGCCCCAAAACTAACAATGCTGTCAGCTTTTACTCCTTGGAGACAGGAGGCACAACAGAAAACAGTATTTTATATATTGTAGTTTCTGAGAAGCCCTATGCCTAGTGTATACAGGCAATATGATGCTTTTTTTCCAGTTTTCCTTGCTGAGAGTCCATCAGAACTGGCAATGTTGAACTCTAACCATTATGCCCGAGATGTGCTATCTTGTGAAAATAACCCCAAGAAAGGGCTGCTTTTATGCAGGCTTTTGTGTAAGAAAGAGGTTAATGACACGAGAAGCTTCCAGGCACTCGAGCAGGGAAATGGGGCTCTTAGCTGAAAGTGCCTGGTTTGAGGCAAAGGGGGGAGTTTGCCTTGGACCTTGTGTTTTGAAAAGTGAGAGAGGATGTGGCTTTATCACCTCACAGGACATGAGAAAAAAGTCTGTCTTGGCTCCTGTCTGCAGTCCCTTGAAATGTCTGTGCTGCTCCCAAGCCTTTAAACTTGTTTATCACTGACTCACTGAGACCAGTATTGGGCTGACATTTTCCAGGGCAGATTTCTGAAGCTGTGCAGTGAGCTGGCACAGAAATAATTGGCCTAATTTTTCAGAAGTGACGAAGATCCCACTGACATCTTCATTACATCCTGAGACATTTAAGAAGATAACACCAGGCACCCACATTTGAAAATCCTAGCCTTTTACCTCACCAGAGATTTTACCTCAGAAGGAATTTGTGAAGATTACTGTGTTCCTAATGCCTTTTGAAATCCTTAAAAGGTTTTGTGAGTGAAGAGTAAGAATAGCAGCAGTGTTACAATACAGTCTTCAGTGGCTGTTTACTTACTAGGTCAAAACCCATACTGGGCAACCAGTCATACCATAAACCAGAAGTTTGGGGAGTTAGAACATAAGAGAGTAAGCTCTGCCCACAGTATTATGTGTACAAACACCTGCACGTTCTGTGATAAGCTGCATTTTGAACTAAGTGTTATAGCAGTAATACTGACTAGACTTCTCTGTAAGTCTGATTTCAAAGGCATAATTACTCCCTTTTTCCAGACCGAGAAGTTAATGGGAAGTGATTTGCTTCAAGTGTGAAGGGAGCACACTGAGCCTTCTGTCATATGGCAAGAAGAGCTTTAACTGGAAATAGCAACAATGAAATGAAAACCAGAATATCCTCAGTTTTCCAGTCAGAGCTATTCATTATTTATGTACATACGGTTTTATTCCATGTCTGTTGAAGTCAAAGGCTTGTTCTTTCCATTGCTTGGTTTGCACAGCCAAGTAGAAACCTCAGAATTTTCATTCTCTAAATTGCAGAATTTTGTTTCCATAAACTACAAGCAGAAAACAAAGGCTTTTGTTTATAATCCATCCCATTAGTATTTATCTTCAAATAATGTTAATTAAACTAATGAACATCTATGCCTGTTGCTTTACTCAGTTTATGTTGCGAGGAAATAACTCTTTCAGACATTTGAAAAAACTAAGCACAGAGATTACTCAACAACTAGCTAGCAATTTTGATCTGAACTATACTTCACTTTTAAAAGCAATTATGAAGGTTCTTGACAGATGTAATATTCTAGCTGTAATCTTATTAGTAGAAGCAGCAATGGGAAGACAAGTTGCAGTCTGGATGAATTTACCGCCAAGGCTAAACTATTTATGTTTGGCAATACTCATTTTTCAAAGAGCAGATGTTTAATTCTCTGATCCAGCTGCTAATAAATAGGAGAAGGAAAATCAGAGGTGGGGATTGAAATAGCTGTTATCCACCCTTCAAAATTCAGCAGAGCTTAAAGGTATGCAGGCATTCCAACCTGAAGTAATGGATTTTTCTTTTAGTTGCTTCAGACTGAAGTACTTATAGCTTCAATTGATACAATATAATGAAGTCTGTAAAATGACCACTTCTTCAAAACTAGTCTAAGGAAGCAATGAAAATACTCAGTTTAGATGCTTGGGAACTCGGTTTTGTGCCAAATACTTGAGGCTTAGATGTATTAAAAAACCAATTAAATAGCGCCTAGCTTTGGGAAAATGGTAAGGTTAACTAGTCAGCTCTTACAGACATTTACTTTTGTCACTGAAGGGATTGTTGCAATATTTAGCTGCAATATTTGTTCTGAGCATTCTGTTAGGTGCAACCTTTCAAACGCTCTAGGACATACAGCACATAATGCAATGACATGACAGCTGAACCTTGAGAACAAACCCCGTGAACTTCAGGACCTTGAATTGATGACTCCAACTTCATTGGCTCTGTTAATCCTTCTTAAAAATGACCCCACAAACCTGGTATGGGATCCAGTGCTGAGCTGCTAGCAGTGATACAGTTTGGGAATTTCTAAACGGACTCTTATTTCCTTCTGATTAGGAAAATAAAAACATCCTGCAGTGAATTCCAGCTGCATCTGTTCATGAGATGTTCCTCCCCAGGAAGCCCACACAATGCTTGTGATTGTGTGCAATTCATATCATGCTCCTGGAAAACAGTAAATGCTGCCAGAGGTTTATTTGCAAAAGGTCTGGGGATGTGTGGTGAGGGCATAGGATATAGGAATAGCTGTTGCACCATGGTGCAGGAGAAATGAATGTGCTGTTTTCTGCGGGTATTTGGTTTTCATAGCTTGGTATTTTTCTCTTCTTTCACTTGCCGGTTTCTCCTTTTTTGTTCCTTTTGGGATGCTAGGGTACTGCATGCTTAACGTTAGCTGGTCCACCACTTTCTCTGTTCTTATTCCCTGTCCTGCAAATATGCAGGGGTACTATGTACAGCTCTCTCCAGTCAGGCTTCCATTTACTCTTAGTTTGGAAAAAAAGCACAATGACTTCCTGAGGATATCCTTCCATGGACTCTTGAAAAGTCTAGTGTGTCTTGAACATGTTATCATTGAATAACATGAATGTTATCATTGAATATTAAGACATCCAAGATGAGAACTGTCTTGTTTTGAAACCTTAGTTATTAGAAGCAGTAGTTCCTGTCTTGAAGTAACAACTTGTTCTGAAGGTCAGAGTGGTGCTTTGGCTAACAACCAAGTCTGCCTGCAACCCTTGGTCTCATTTTGCTCGGTGACAGATGCAGTAGAGAGCAGGCAGGATGTGATCAACATGTGCATGTGATGGATGAACTGCTGTAACAAGGTCTCCTTTCAGCAAACCACAGGGATTCTGCTTTGGAGCTTTTGTACAAGTAGCTGAAAAGCTGTAATATCCCGACACTACTGTGGTAAAATACATATAAATTCCTTTGCATACCACAATCTGAAGACTCACAGAGTGTATGCAGTACTAGAAGCTGTAATGAATTAATCATGAAGAAAAAACAAAGCAGGAACCTTAACTATATGATGCCAGAAGTGTCAGCATTCAAAGAGTAGGTTCTAAGGGGTAAAGCAAGAAGGTCATTTCAGGAAGCTGTGCTCATAGTAATTCAGGTAAACTTAAAAACCAGTTATTTGATGTTGTTCACCCTGGTCTACATAACGAATCACAATTAGTTCATATAAAATTCCACAGCTGTCTATATCTTCCTGTGTTGTCTTCTGCTATATTCCTGTGCCACCACACCTCCATACTGACAGGTACTTTCCCTATGTACATGAAGCCTCACAGCTGGTACCAAAGACTTCTGAAAGCTACTCCTGACAGTGGCATAGACAAGAACTATGGTGCTTTCTGCTTCGTGTCCTGTCCCTCATGATTTGGTGGTTGACAAGAGGAGGGTATTGCTGGTGCCTCTTAGGATGGTCCAGTTTTGCTTATTATTTTCTTGGCGGCCATTGCCTTGGTAAATGTGCTCTTAATGGAACAGAACTAAGCATGTTCATCTGTATATCAGCAATAATAAATATATAATTGGATATGATACTTATGATGAAATAGATCAAACCCTAAACTGCAAACCACCTTTCTGGAGCACTAGTGGTGTTTCAATAGGGTGTTTTCCAAAGCACCGCAGCTGTAGTAGTTGTCTGCAGTGTCAGGTTTTCCAGAAGTAATGGCATCCAGCCTGTTGGTTCTAATCCCCATGGCAATAGACTTCCTTCTTGACATTTTCTTGTGCTTTTAATAGCCAGTTGTTAGTGAAACATCTTACTAATATAGGAGACCTGGCCTTCTTCACCCTCTTATTAATCAAATAATAGATTGGAAGGGAAATGGATGAATCTATTAAATTTTTGCATAAGCAGAAACAATTAAAATTTTTCTGGCTGAGGAACAAAGCAGAATAGTTTACTGTGAATCTTTGACAGCAATGATAATCCACTCAACATAATGAATAGCACAGCCTGGGTTTTGGTGCTCTGTCTGAAGAGCTGCTGAGGTTCCTTGAGGGTTAGAACAGGATATGGCCTAAACAGTGTGACCGTCTCATAAATGTAATCAAATTCATCATGCAGGTAGTCTGATGATGGTGTGAAAAAAAGCCAATTTGCATAAGCATTAGAAAATAAATTTTAACAATAGTCATGCTTCCTCCACCATTTCTCACAAATAGGAAACTGAAATCATGTCTCACCATTACTGTAACTCGAGTTCTCAGAATATGACATTGCCCCTTGGATTTGCAGTTCATTCCTGTTTGCATCTGGTTGGATATTCAAATATTCAGGAGCATAGCATGGCTCCTCTTGACTTTCTTTTTATTTTGCTGATGTAGAGAAATATATAGGAAGCAAGAAAACAGGTTCCTTCATATCACTCTATTCAGTAAAATGTCATTACTCCAGAGAAATCTGTACTTGTTGAACTATTGCCTCAATGGAATTGAAATGTGATTATGTACTTTCCTGAACTGAGATCTAAACTATTTACACTTCAAATATTGTTCATAGTGGACTGAGATTTAGAAGTTATATACTTGTTTACAGACCTTGAAGTTCTGATTAAATAATGCGTACAGATCTTTTAGTTATACTGATCTTCTTTTGTAATTGCTTTAATATCACTGTGATACTTGCTGCCCCTGCGTAGGGTCTGTATCCAATATACAGATTTAGAAATAACTAATGTATCAACGGTGTCATTTTTTTTTTTTAGAGCAGAGACAGTATTGATGCCAAATTTTAATTCTGTTTCAGCAAGGAAATGGCAAATGCAGAGACTGCATAGTTCTTGCTGCTTCTTTTTGCCAGTGAACCATATGGTAAATGAAGCAACACTCCTATCTATGTACTACCTGTGTTACAAATCATCCAGTTTGTGAATTGTATTATCCCCCTTTAAAAAAAAATAACATGTAAGAACATAGTAGTGAAGACTTTAATTCTCTTTTCTGGTTGCCTTTCTTGGATTTAATAACACTCTACCAGGAAGAGTACTTCATCTTAACCTAAATGACATCTTTCCCTATGGAACATGTGTAACTACATCCCTTGATAATAAGCAGGCCTGGTAAAAATAAAAATAATTTAATGTCCATTAATCTCAGAGTAAGACACATAAGCACCAACCTATGTTTCAATTATATACCACGATTTACTCAAATGGTATTTTAGCACTGCCTCTGGATTATTTTTTATACTTAATAGATTAGGGATGTTTAAGAAGATAATGAAATTGGGATTATTTAGCTGTCAGTAGTTCTGTTAAAAGAGAAAAACTCCTTCAAAGGAAGGGTCAATAATGCCATGGTTTCCACTATGTCATTAATTGCATCTCTCTATATCCTGCCCCTCTGGATGGCAAAACTCGTTACCTGTGGAGTAGGGCAGTGGCACACCCAAGTTTTAATAGCATCATGGGGAGCCGTGCTGAGAGAAGATTTCTGCTGAATTACATGACAAAGGTTATTTGATTCATTATTCTCAATTTAGGGCTTTCATAGTTGGGCGCCTGTTATAAAAGGAGGAGGAAATTGGAAAGGGTAAGATTGGTTCAAAATGAGTATTGCAGTAGATTAAATTGGGACTTTCTCTGCTTCACTATTCTCAAATGCAGTTTTGAAGCTCTGTGGATAGGTTGGCAGCATTTCCTTCTCTTCTTCCCGAGAACTAGAAAGAAAAATGGTCTTTAAATTGAGTAACCCTAATTGCCACAAGGCAGAAGAACATGGGCCCGGCAGTAATTTTCACTAACCTACCAGTGGTGAGCAGTGCAGTTCAGAGTGAGTTCTGTGTGAAATTGCACAGACAGACTTCATTAGGAGGAAAGTTCCTGCTGGGTAAAACTGCACGTATTCATTCTTTCTCTGACTCATTTTCTTTCTGTTATTACGAGCGCGGTTTTATTTCCCCCACAGTTTTGGCAGTTTTGCACACAGAGCTGGGTCATGTGGGATTTTACCCCTTACACAGCTCATCTGTCTTCGACCTTCAATCCCCATCGCGCAAATAAGTGTGAAGCAGTTTCCATAAGGGTGAGGGCTCTGCCGCTGAGCAGCAGTCATGGATGTGGCAGCTCCTCAGCCCACTCCAGGGCGTTTGCCTCTATTTTGGCCTCTCACCTCTCTGGCAAATAGATCAATGTGGGGTTTTTTGGGGTTTTTTTGCTTTTTTTTTTATTCCATGAATTGAGCAATACACAAACCATAACTGAATTTGGTTTTTTCCATCATAAATTTTGAGAAAACCAGTGTTGTCAGAATAGTATTTCACTGGATGTGTCAGTTTTGGCAATATTTTTGATATGAATTTATGGAAACACACCATTTAGGCTTTCTTATTTTGTTCTGATAACCTTTAATTCCTTATTCTGTTTGGTTTTGGATTTTAAATGCAATAATTAATATTAATCATTGCATATTGAATAAGACATGTCATAATTAATTTTGACCTTTAATATTTTAAACATTCCCTAGATGAAACAATATGGAATTCTTAGTCTGTCAAGAACATCCAAATGTTCACTGTGTTCTGAAACAGAATGAAAATAAATGTCAAAATATACAGTACTCCGTGGAATGTATGGTCGATTTTCTCAACAGATGTAATAATAGATAATATTTCAAAATTACTTAACTTTGAAAAAATAAACAGCTTCAGTTTTCAAAGTGTTTAAAAAGATCAGTCATAGATTCTTCTTGCTCATATACAGGCTTTCGGTTTTTTATGTTTATTTTCCTGTGATTTAGGATTGTTCAGAGCTTAAAACAAATCTAAACAGGGAGCCTAAAATGATTATCAGTAAACCATGCATAATAAGGAAAATAAGACTGTAGAAATTATTCTAAAATAATATTACTTCGTGTTAAATGTAAAAATCTAAAGTTTAATTTTGGTTATAGGACTGATGCAGTATCTGTGAAAGTGGCAGGCAACAGTGTATTTAGCCAATCTGGATTTGCAAATTCAAGCCTGTGCATACACATCCCGGCTTCTGTGGCCACCATGAAGAAACTTTTTCCACAATTACACTGACGTTTGGATATTTGTCAACTTAAGTTCTGCTTATAAACATTCTTTCTGTTCCAAAACACACAAGAATCACCCTAGAAATGCAGATATTGACTATTTAGAAATATTTTCATTTTTCCTAGTACAGGAAACCACTGTTACTCTAGGGCATATCAGAAACAAGACTGGGAAGCTGAGTGAGAGGAGGAGGCAGATGGATTGACAGAAGGACTAATATAGTAAAGTTTATTTTCTTTTGCCTGAGTATTTGCTTGGCATCCAATAGAGTGATTATTATTCCAGTGAAACACAGACTTTTTTCTCTTTAATGTCACTGCAGAATGTCTTGGCCTATTTTAGAAGCTATTTTCTTTGGTATTTGTTTTGCAAATTCTTTTCCATATCTGTGCATATTAATGGTTTTTATATCAGTTTGAATATACATCATTTGGTGTCACAGTGTGAAAGTGAGAAGAATTATAAATAAGTTTCTAAGGAGCAGGTAGTGATGCTCATGGTAAATAATGACTAGGATGCCAGTAAATAATGACTGGTGTACGGCAGCTTCCTGAGATCATTTTTCACCCAGATCTGTAACAGGAGCACACAGTGCAGGAGAACAACCTGCAGATGTGCTCGCTTATGGCTGCATACACCCATTGTCGTAACACCCTGATGGGTAACAGAGGTTTCTCAGTGCATAATTGGAGAGATTTGGACTTATCTTAGCCTGAGTGACTGGTGGTGAAACCCTTTAGAGAATTCTTGACTTTATGGTGAAATAAACTTCTGCTTCAGCAGTGACCTGGGCAAAGTCCTAGAACAATGTATGGAAACTATCCAGAGGGATCATCTAGAGGTGCTCATTGTGTTGCTGTGAAAAAGTGCAATATCCAGCCTGAGTGGCACCCTTAGTTTGAAAAAATTATTTGCAGTCCCAGAAATCCTATTGGTTTTTGTCACCTGGAATTCAGTATGGCCCTTGCTACCAATGCTTGAAAAGACAGAGTAAAATACTTTGGCCTTATCATCAAAGGTCAGATCATATGGCAGCATTTGCTGGTCAGTCACATGTAGTTTAAAAGCTAATATACCTTAATTAAGGAGGTGAGGGCATAGAAAGATGTGTTTGTGAAGCTGAGTCTAGTGAGGAACACTGGCATAGAAGAAGGGACATCTATCCCCAACAAGCTAATTTTTCATTTCAGCATTTTTTTCCTTTGGTGATATCTACAAATCCTGGGAGACAATTCTGAAATGTGCTGTGTTTTGATCGCATTGTACATTTGCCATAGCAGTTTTGATAGCATTTATCTGGATTTAGCATGGAGTAAATGAAAGCTGTAATAGTTTATTAATCTATTCCCACTTCTACAATTTGCTCTATGTGTTAGGCTGTTTATAAAATGCTCTATGGTAAGACAAAAAAACCTGGATTAACAGAATGCTACATTCACTTCTTTTTAATTTCTAAGTCAAATTTGGTCAGCTTACAAGTCAAAGAATGCTTTCTGTCGTGGCTATAAACACAGCTGAGATCAAAACTCAAGCTGTGGGGGGAAAAAAGGCTCCAGTCTCTGCTCCACATCTTTGCCTCATGCAGTTACATTGTCAGCTAAATTATTCTTTTAGGCTCTTTGTAAACTCTTTATGATACTCAGATGAAAGACTCAACTTTTTAATTTTAGAAAAGGCCAGGTTGTGTGAGCCACAGACTAGTATGTGGCTCTTGTCGTAGATTGATCATTCTCAAGAAATCATAGCTCTGCAAGTGCTAAGGGAAAAAAATGTATTTTTTTTTTTTTTAGTGAAGCCAAAAGATATGAATCAAAGATACAGAGGAAACAGATTTTGTTGTGTAAGGTGGTGTGGTTTTTGTCATGGTCCAGTTTTCTGACAATAATCAAACCTGTCTGCAATATTGCACAAGATAATATCCTTTATAAAGTCAGTAGAAGGTTGGTCATTTATCATCAGTTTATCAAATTCCTCTCCTCACTCCTGGTGTACACAGTTTTCATTTGGACTGGAAAACAATAGAACAGGAAAAAGATGCTGTCTCATTTCACTGAGAAAATAGTTTTGGATTGGTTATAATAGTCCCAATATTAGGGGAGAGACTTCTATCACTTCTCTGCATTGAACTTGATGAAGTGCACTCTAAAGGTGCCTGTGTGATGATATGGGCTGCTTATTGGCCTTCTCTTTTAGAAACCTTGAATGTCAATGAGGAATGTAATTAATAATTGAGATGGAAGGAAATAAGGCAATATTATTAGCTGGATATTAAGGTAAAAGTTTGACTGCTTTTGCTTTGGGCTATGGAGAATTTGTGCGCTTCTCGTGCATCATGCACATGTGAGCGTTCCTATTTATTATTCTGTAGTTATGAAATAAATATGGAAAGAAAAGACCTTTCTGTCAAATATTAACTAGGAAAATGGAGTGATACAGTACAGTCTCTTTCATAGGTCTTCCTTAATTCTGACAATTTCCCTAGAAATTCTGAGAAGGGATCTATTTTCCTCTTTTAAAAAGTTGGTTGCATTTCAAAAGAAGATATGCGATACAAAGATAATATGCTTTTTTCCCAAATGTCCCATTGTGCTTTTAGCCATTTGCATTTCTGATAGCTTAATGTAGACTATTTGCTTCTGAAATGAATGTTTCAGATGACTTTCATTAAAATCATTCAATATAATTATCATTTTGTTTTTATTTAATTATATATTCTTTTAGCTGTCCCTTGAAAAAATTTGGCTCATTTTCTCATTACTATGATGAACCAACAATAAACAATTTTTGCTTTGTTTTTTAACCTCTGACTTGGATGCAGCAAAACAGCTCTGGAGGGTCCCAGTTTTGGCATAAGCTGTGTTAGGGTTTAGAAAGCATCAGGGAAATTCTAGACCTGCAGAAGAAATGGAAGGACATTTTTGGCTTGAGCACATCTCCATCTCCAAGTCTTGGCTTCCTGGGAGGCGGGGAATGCACATGGGAAATGCAGGACATTTGTTAGCTCTCTTCTATATTCATGCAGACAGAAAGCTAGAAAAGCAACAGATTTGAATACAAAATAGTAAGAAATAAAAAAGCAGTGAAATAAAAAAGAAGGTGTGAAGTAAACAGCCGCATAAAATTCTTACCATCTAGAAAATTAGGAGATCTTGCCTCTCCCTCTTCAGTTTCAAGAAAATGGCAAAATTGCTTAGAAATTTGACTCTGACATCAGTGAGGAGCCAGCCTGCGAAATAACCATCTCTGCACTTCTCGTTATTTACTCTTTTGGCAGGATTGCTCCTTCATTAAAAAATGAAGGTTCATTTCATCCTATGGGCTGCCAATAACCTAAGCAGCGAGACAGTCCTCTTTTGTAAGCTTATCCAAAATGAACAAAACACCACATTATTTACAGTCTTAGTTGTTCTAAAGCTGTCACAGCATGAATTGACAGGAATTGCATCTGAAGGGCCTTGTACTGAGTGAAGACCAATAACAGATCAAAAACCATCTCCTTTAAAAATTAGGGCTTTTTTTTCAGGCTGAGCAGCAGTGTAGAAATTAGACTTGAGCAGATTTCCTACTGTTCACACTTATGTTCAGTCTGGGAACAGCAGGAACTTTCACCTTCTCCGGCAGTTGGCTGCTGCACAGTTGTATTTAGTCCATGATTTTGTCAGGTTTGTGGGAAATCTGCTTGGATCATGTTCCCTCTTCTTGACACAAGGAATTAAAGGACTTCTCGGGCTCCCATTCATTCTTTGTGGTGTCCCAAGCCACACAGAACTAGTGCTCCTGAAACAATGCTGCCCAAGAGCCTGCCCTGATGCCTCTCAGTGCCCCAGACCTTCAGCCAGTTGCCTTGGGTTGAATTCTTTGGGTATCTGGTCACCTTGAGGACATTGTGGAAAAAGTAATGCAGTTAAACATTTGGTGTTAGAGACCCATATGAAACCAAGTCAGCACAGTCTCCTCAAAACTACAAATTCTTATGCTGTATGTTTCTCTTTCTGCTTGTGATCTTTATGATAGTCCAAGGGAGACCAGGCCTTTCAAGACTTAGGCTGAGACTTGGGAAAATTGCATTTCTTTCCACTCTTACATCAATCCTCTGCAGCCAGAGGTGAAACAGAGCTGTTACGACTTCTGCCCTTTGTACAACTGCTTCAGTTCGAAGAAACCACTTGGGTGCGGTACTATCTAAATAACTGTTTCATTATTTATAACATGCAAAGCCTGGTTACATCTACAAACAGCTGCTCTGGCATGTTTCTGAAATGCAGAATTCAGTGAAGGCTGCTAGAGAGCTCATAAATCATTCAAAGGGAGACTACTGAGCTTCCAGCGACTACGGGGGCCTTCCCAATATATTTGCCATCCTCTCCCTCATGCGCCCAGCAGTTTGATTCCTAGTTTTGCCATTCTATCCTTGAAATTCCCCCCAAAATTTGATTTCTTTAGTGAGAAGCTCAACTAGGCTACGTTGCAGTGCAAAGCAAAACTTTATGCTAGAGTTCTTTTAAATGCTCAGAAATGGGGGGTTTTATGACAATGCTAGCATAGCGTAACTAAAGCAGGGAAACAGGTTCATAAAGTACTACCATATTAATTACTACTGAAATATTACAGGTAGCATGGTGAATGCAAATTTCATGCAATACTTTCACCACAATTAGTGAGTTTCATTCTGTATTTTTGCAAACTTCTGTTACTAGTCTAAATTAATCAAAACTAGAGTATAACTCTAATCCTAATATCCTTCTAAAATTGTTTGTAAAGAAATAAATTGTACAGCATGTTCTGAATATTAGAAAGCACTTCCTCACTTGGTCAGAAGCCAGTAATAAAAAAAATTATAATAAGCTAATTTCAATTCAAAATGAACTCATTCCTATGCTGGCTGCTGAAAATGCATGAGACAGGCATTGTACTGGCAGAAGCAACTTGGATTCTACCTTCTTCTGCCTGTCTGCCCCCAGAAAAAATCCAAACTGAAATATTTCAAAACAAATGGGTTTTAGAACAAAATTAACAGCTGTTACAGTATGGGGCCATTGCATTCTATGGCCTGTTTTCTGAACTCCTAATCCATTTAGCATGCTTTAAAAATAAGGTTAATAGGCACAAAAGCATAAGTACAATTCCTTATATTGCATATAAAATATGAACAGGTTGTAAGATGCTAGGAAAATAGTATATCATACTAGAGAGTTGGGGGAGGGGGTTTCATGCTTCCTGGTGGAATAAATTAAGAAGCCACATAAGAAACAAGTGAAATAATCACTTTGAACAGGTGTGAATTTAGCTGATGTTTGTATCTGATTCATGTCTGAAAGTGCAGGAAGAGGGGCATAAACATACCTAAAACCTCTGCATAGAATTCCTCCCTCTAAAATGTAATTTTGGATACTGGTAGCTAATCCTTTCTGAATTGCAATCTGTCTCTGAACAAGCTTTTATACCTGTGAACCCAACAAAGTGGATTACCTATTTCATAGTTTTTCCCAAAGGACAAACTCTGCCTGGACCTTTCCCAAAAGATCATGTGCTAACCTACTTCCGAGTTTCCCACTTCAAGCTGCCTGGCAATGTGTCTTTAGGTGGGGGTAGAATTGTTTGTGATATTCCTCTCTTTCTCAGGGGGAAAGCTTTTCTAGTGCAATATATCTGTGATTATCTTTCACAATCACACCAGCACTGTGACCTTGGTATGACAAAATAGTCCAGCTGAAATTCATCCCTAAACCTGCTGCCACACAAAACCCAGTATATCTAAATGACTGCATTAAGCAGCTTTGCTAAATATCACCCTCAAATGTGGGCTGGTCAAGAAAACATCTGCCTTCCTCTATCATGAAAATTTTGGTTTTTTTCATGAAAAACACAAAATGCCTTCCTGCTTTGTCATAAAATTTCCAAGATTGGGGTAAAAAAAAAAAAAAAAAGGTCCCTATTATCTCACTGTTCTAATACTTCCAAACTGTTTTGAAGGATTTTTTTCTACGAGTATTTAGTGCTGCAACATTGACTTTAAATGCCTTGAGTTCTTATATGATGGATTTTATCTTATTTTTAATTTTAGAAGTCTTGTGGCAATCACAAACGAACATACTAATATGTATGGCAACATAGTCTATTAAAATGTTAGTGAGGTTATATTATATGGGAGAAAAAGTCACTGTAGCTTGTTGAATTAGATTGTAATTACAACCAATAATTAAATAGAAACTGCCATTTCTAAGCTAAAACTCTATGCCAGATGTCTCTTCCTACTCCCACTTCCCTCAGTATCCTCCATTACCCCCACCTACCTGCCTTTCCTGTTTAATTCTGGGTGCTTTTAAATGGATACTAAATAGTTAATTTTTCTAGAGCATTTGAAAATCCAATTCATTATTCCCAACAGCCTCAGGTTTTCCAAGCTGAAGATGGGATAAAACTGATTATTTGCTAAGCCAGTAATTGAAAAACTGATTTTCTGTTAGCAGCCCCAGTTTACTCTGTTCAAGAAGAAGAAAACATTGACCTTTCTACCTGTCACCACAAAGTGACTCATGGCTGACAAATGTTTGAAGCTGATGTGCACTATTTGCAAGATAAATCAGTATTGCAAATCACCCTGTTTTATTTTTGTCTTAGTACTTCAGATGGGCCCAGAAAAGTGCCTCAGGCTTCTCCTGTCTCATCCAATTACTCACTAGGCCCAGGCACGTTGTCTCAAAATAACTTACTAGACCATTTCTTGCTCTTGAGGCGAACTGAGATCCCATGGCCATGACCCATGTCTTGCTGGCTGGGCACTAGGGAAATCTGCTGAGAGACAGCAGGAAAATCTTCCCTGGTCAGTGGTGGAGTGGGCACAGGTCCCATCTGTGTTGTCCCTTGTAGCCCTCAACCTTTCCTGGGTGTCCAAGTAGCAGTGGGTGAGGAAGCTGAAGGATGTCATAGCTGTCCATGGTTGTTGCTGTTGCTCTCATCTATCACTGGAGAACAGAGGCCCGCTTTAAGAAGGGGCAATCAAATTGTCTGGCTATTTCTGCCAGAATACAGCTGGGTGTAAATTTGGGAAAAAATAGAAGAAGGAACAATTCACGGTGCCAGCACATACCTAGAGCAAGCCTTAAAATCCCAAAGGTGATGAAGTCGCACTGTGCTGTATCACTAACTGATCTGAGCAGAGCATTCTGGCATATTTGGAGTAAGAACCTGTGTCTGAACATGTGAATTTACAACGTGAACGTTTTGGTGAATTCACCTTCCCTCTTCTCACTCCCAAAATCTGTGGTGTAAGTGTGACTAGACAATGTGCTGAGGCTTAAAAACTCCTATTCTACCCCAGGTGAAGGATTTCTTGCTTAATTTCTTCTAATTCTTCTTAATTGCAAAGTATTGGGTATGATATTAAGTTTGGCTTGAAACTGGTGGTATGGTAATGGTTTTAATTTTATATCTCAGCTTGAAGACCGACTTGTAAACATTAGCTGACAGGCATATCTTTCATCTCCCTGACAGTAAACCTATCTGTCAAAAATCCCAATTAATATTCAGAGAGAGAGAAAAGTAATGCAATTCAAATTAGGTTAAATCACTTGAGTTAGGATTTGGAAGTTCTCCCTTTGAATATCTTAGATGTTTCTTTAAGGTATTATTCTGCACGTATGATGTCCAGCTACAGTGAAATGGTAGCTTTTTGACCACCGCCTTTGTGCCACCAGAAAAAAGTGGCCAGTTCGGGTTTTTTGTTTTCAGTGTTCTTGTTCATGCTCCTGCCTTGCCCATCCACAACACTCCCTTAGGCTATGATGCCACTTGTTTTTTGGTTTACTCTTCGCTCTTGTATTCCTCATTTGTGCATTTCCCTCAGTGAAAATAAATATTTTCTTTCCACGTATTCCATTAGCTGTAGATATTTGAGAGTTTCTTATTTCCATTTTAAAAGACATGAACCCAAACACACAGCAGGTCAGCAAGCACGCTCTACACACTTTGAAGAGTGTTTTCAATGTTCACATGCTCGCTGGCCTTCACGATGGAATCTGAACAGCCCCCCAAAGGCACATCTGAATAAACATGCTACAATACCATTTGAACATGCAACTTTGACGTGCACAACACAAGCCAGACATTTTGCCTATATAGATACATTAAACATATTTGTTTTGTTAGTTCAGTTGTCATTTGTATTCATGTCTTCACTTGACAGTTCTGGGAGTCAATACTCAGGTCTTAATTTGACGGTTTTAGAAATCAGTAGGCAAAAAAATCTTTGTATTCAGTTCCCTTTCCTTTTGAGGCCGGCATTGCTCACAGTTACGTAGGAGATGATAGTACTGAGGAGTTCTGATGACAGCATGAATCTGAACTGGTACATTTGTAGCTGGAAGTAACTAGACTAGAAATGCAGAGAACGCCTTGTCCTCCCACTTCTCAGGGCACTGGGAGAAGCACAACTGTCTGTGGCTTTTCTTAGCCCTAATTCAAGCTTTCTGATAAGTGGCTGCTTTGTAATGGTGCGTCATGGCTACAACTATATCTCTATCAGCGTCAAATGTGAAAGGCTGTTACAAAAAGCCAGTATCATCCAGCTAATGATATGAGCCATGTGGCACTGAGTAAGAAATGACAAATGGATGCCCTTAAGTTTGGATGTCTGCTGTCTGCACAAATGGGGCTTGCTTGAATGAAATCCCTGTAATGTAAGAAAGTGAAATGAAGTGTTTATTCTTAAGTGGACTTTTTTTTTTTTTGCTATGGGAAAAGCTGATGGAATGTTTTCAAGTAGTCTAGAAAATAATATTAAAACTTTTTGCTTGAGAGGTGGAGGCACTGGGGTTAATTTAAAAAAAAATATTCTTAACTCGAGTTTCTATAAAATATGGACATAGTTATCCTGATTCTTCTGTTAATATAGTGTGATAGAGGAGGGCAGCATGCAAAACATCTTTACTTGTGTGACCTGCTTCAAAGTTCAGTGAGATCAGAGAAAGACTTTTCAGTGACTTCGGGAGACATTAAGCACTTAAAAACAAAGTCAGTCTGTAAATATTTCTAGCAGAAATTTCTAGGTAAAGATGTCAGAAGCTTAGCTTCATCTTTGATGCTGCTGCCTTTTTTCTTATGTTTTTTTGGTGATCACCAAAGCTCTACAACCTGTTACACCCGGGTCAGATTCTGCATCACGTTTGCAAATATCACATCTGCTATGAATAGACGTTAGGATTTCTAACCCATAGACGCATTGTTGCAAACTCTTTGTGTGCTCTAGTATTGTGCCATTCACATTTGAGTGTGATGTTCTAGTTTCTTCACTGCCTATGAGGGATCTAGTTAAATTCCCTGGTTCTTGTTTTGTGTTGTATTTTTCTGGGCAAGCTTTTCAGGCTGTAGGTCTCACACATCCTAATGAGCCATCTATTGCCACTTGTTGAGATGAATTTTGCTCATGCAACCTGTTAATGTTGGTGGGAAAGGTACCAGTCAGCTCAGCCCAGAGGTTTTTAGTGCATGTCACTCTGACAAGAGACATGTAGTGCTTTCTCCCTGGCACTTTTTATCTTAATGCTGCACCAGTCTAAGCATGTATCCTTTCTGAAGCAAAGGTGTCATGTAAAAGCTTCTTGCTTTGTGGAATTTTATAATGATGACTCTGTGGATGTACTTTTTCTTACCTTCTTATTTGCATTTGATGCTGCAGCCCTGTTTCAATGCAAATTTGTTAGATATTAATTCCTTATGCAAGTTCAGGGGGAAAAAAAGATACCTGGCAAAGTAATGACAGAAGTAACAGATTGTCCTTCTTTAGAACTAAACAAATGTGATGATTTTCTTCCTAACTGTAGCTACTGTTGATATAACAGATGATTTTTTTAAAAAAAGCAGAGAAGATACAGCCCATTCTATACCAAGTTTTAAAACATGTCTGTCATCCATTGAATTGAAAAACTAGGGAAAAAACCCACCTGTGCTTGTACATAATATACCTTCAGTAAGTTCATATAATGTATTGCATAGAGCTTCTCTATGAATTGATCTCTGAAATTGTACATTATTACATAGGTAAGCTGGAAGATAAAGCAAAATCATGCTCCATTGAAAGAACTTTAATTTGCATGCAAATTTATTGATGAAAGATGGATTCAAGAGGGGGAAAAAAAAAAGGTAGATCTAGGTAGGAGACAAAAAGCATTTATATCTGGCATTAATAACGTATAGTGTCCCCTAATGTAAGAGCAGAGAACAGGTGCTCTTCTTCTCTATAAAGACAAACTGTTATAATAGTAATAATGATTTCATACAAATGAAAACCGTAATTGATCTAATTTACATTAGCATGTAAATTATTCATTAGTGAACTGCACAGCATAAAATTAGACTAGCCAGTGGAAAGACTTATTATTTGTCTGTGTGTGTTCCTGCCCTCTGTGTGTGATATTTGCTGTACAGCTGGCAAATTCTTAAATGATATATAATTTTGGCAAGAAGCAGTTCTATGCAGATGACACACATGAAAACTATCCAAAATGTCATTATACTTTGGTTGATACTTTTTTTTATATATTTCACAATTTAAATAGAGATATAGCCAAAGCTCTTTGCTCCTAGTTTTCTTTACTTTTACTTCCTGCTCTTTGTAATCTCTGTACAGAAACTTGAACTTAACTCATCTGTATTCCTGTTACCCCTTATATGCCTTGCACTTAGCAAGCATTTAATTTTGCTCTTTCTCCAATGGAATGGCTGTGAAACTAGATTCATATTTAGGTATCAGTCGTTTGCCCTCATAGAAGAAGCAGTATTTGCCACACCATTTCTCTACCTTGGTCTCAGGAAGGGATGTTTGTAGAGGCAGTCTGGGTACATGTATAATAACACTCCATTTCTTATATTCATTTATCTAGTCACTAATGAGTCAGTCCCATGGGAAGATCCTAGATGCAAATCAGTGAGAACTGAATGTCATCAGCAACCCTTCAGTGATAGTTTGTGTCCATTTGGATCAGCCCTTCTGCTTGCCAGGGAAAGTCTATGGATTCAAGAGCTGTTGTTCCCTGAGATTCTTTGGCAGAGATTTGGGGCAGTGAAAATCAGCAGGATGCCTCTTCTGGGTCATAGCTCCTGAAGGACGTTATGAGAAGAAACATTTTAAAAAATTATGTTTTCTTTGGGGATTTTCATACTGCATCGAACTTGCCAATATGCTAGAAAATAAACAGTAACACGGTGCTTTTCTATTGAGCTTTTCTTCAGAAGTCTCAAAGGGCTTTGCATAACATTCACATGAACTGAAAACCTAGTGAGGTAATTTCATCCATCACTAAGTATAGCTAACTGAGGAGTAGGCTGCAACAACTCTTTCACAGTGACAAGATTACTGAACAGCTTTGGGAAGAGAATGCAGAAGAATATCACATCCAACTGAAATTGTAAGGGTACTTAAGCTGCATGTAATTGCATGTAATACAGTTTGCCCAGAGCACCAAGAGTAACTACAGGTGCCTCCTGAAACCCATGAGTGCTACAAGGAGCGATGCTGCGAGGCTGCAGCTGCACTGGGATGTGTTTCATGGAGGATTCAGTTCAATGACCATCCAAAAGCTTAACACACTGTCTACAAGGAAAGCCATCAACATAGGGATTAGGGAGACTAAGAGGGCCTTGTGCACAAGTCCGTGAATGTCAGAAGTGCTCTAAATTAATCACATTAAATCTTTACAAATGGGCATTTTTTTCCAGAAAACTGAATGAAATTAAATAGATTTAGGTGGTGTCTCATGAGCTTCAAGGACATCAGACTAAAGAGAAAACATCTTGGTTCACACTTATGATTTCTACAGAAGTGTGTGAGTAAACTTGATCAAGTTTTAACTGGAAAATCCCAAGGCTAAACTTTCAATTTAAGTCAGTTTTAATGTCCTGTGAAGGGAATCCCTGAGTTAACAGGAAGGATATGTGGGTGTGGCTTTTTGGGTGATACTAAGTAAAACTCTAAAAGCAGAGGCAAAAGATTCCAACAGATAACGTGGGGGGTTGCAGTGAAACAGAAGGAAAAGAACTACTTGCTCTATGCTGAAAATAACCATCAAATTCAGTACAGTCACTTGAGCTTTGATTATAAATACTAGGATTGAATTTCCTTCCTCTTTATTCCAGAAACGACTTGTAGAGAGCAGAAGTGAACGATTACTATTTTCTGAATGCTGTTGTGATTCCTTTCATTGAGGAAATCTTGGAGAGAAGAGCGGCTGCACATGGTAAGGCCACACACTTCAGTGGGATCTGCTGCCTGTGCGGTGTAGAGTCTGTGTGAGCACCAGGCAGCCTGCTTGGAGTTACTGAAACCTCCAGAATTTCAACTGGGTAGAAAAAGTTTCTTGACAGAAAAGGAAGGTGTAGGGAAAGCTCTGTGTCAAACATCCCCAAAGACTCTTTGTCCTTCAACTCTTTGAGCAAGTTCCCAGCCACCTCCATCACTCATGATTTCTCCAGAAGTTTGGAGCTGAACTTCTGCTTCAATGTGCTCTGCCAAGTGCTGTTGGTTTTGCTTGCTCCCAGCTAAAAACTTTGTTGCTGTTTCTGTGGTCTGAATTTGGGTTTTTTGGTGGGTTTTTTTTTTTTTTAGTATTCAGGACAATTTACTACAGGTAGGCTGGGCTCAGTTTACTTTTAACTTCACCTCCAGTTGTTCCAAGCAGCGTAGAATGAATCGCAATTTCAAATATCAAATTATTTCCATTCCACTACTGCTTTGCTAAATTGTCTGTGGTTTAAATTCAGAAATTGCAGCGGGCCAAATGCTGTTCCTGCAATAACTTTTCTGGTCTTGTAAAGCAACTGAGAACAGAGTTTGATCCAGTTTCCCTGTTGTTAATCACCATAATAGTAAACAAAACCTAATGTTATGAATGCATTAAAAGAAAATGAAAAACAGCATTGCAAAGTAAAGTGGCGGGTGGATGCATTTGCTCATTGTATACTAAATAACCCAAGCAGTTAACGCCTTTGCTGGCTAATTGCTTTGCTTTCTATTTTAGACCAGAAGAAGTCATATTTGAATATAAATTGGGGTGCCGCGTTCATCATGTATCATTTTTTATGACTAATTAACTTTCTCTTGCATTTAAACCACTAAAGCCAATTGAACTTCAGACTCACAAGCACCATTCTCTCTGTTTGGGAACACATTTAAAATTCCAGCAAGGGATTGCAGATGATCTGAAATTCATTATTGGCTGTTGCACCAGGACTTCAGATCACTGGAAGAACAAAGTAGTGCTGCAAAGATTATTTGTTGAGCAATCACTTTCAGAGTGCTCTGCTATTTGCAGAGCAACCTACTGAAATATGGACATGTTTACGAAAGATTCTTCACAAGAGATAATTTCAAGCACTCTAGTTAAATCTTTCTATTTGGTACATTAATTGCTCTTTTACAATAACAGTGGGGGTTTTTAAAGAATAGTTTTGTCATTGAAGATTCATTTTCAGATTCAAGGGGATTTTTTTCTTTTTTTTTTTTTTCCCTCCGTAAATATCCACGAAGGTAAGTTGAGTTACTGCAGATAGTTTAGCCTGGGGGAAAGTATGTATTTTTAACAAATTGTAATTGTAAAACACATTTCCGTGACAGAGAGCTCTTGCAACATTCATCTCTTGAGTATACTTTCTTATATTATTTAGTATTTTGATAGGTCTCTTTTGAAGTTATAAATGCATCATGTTGAAAATATTTTCAAATATGATTGTAGCAAATGCTATCCCACATGTGATGCCTGAGTTCTGCCACTGGTGAGTTTTAGTGACTGAATGGAGAGTTGTTGTACGAGGAGGCTCTCGCTCTCCAGCAGCAATGGTGTTTGGGGACAGGCGGCAGCACCCGGGGGGTCAGCAATCAGCCCGGCACAGGCTCCTTTTATTTTTGAGCCAATCAGTCTCTCTGCTTCAGGTGACCATTTGAGAAATAATAAGGAAAGCTAAGGTGCCTTGACTCTACTGTTTGCACTTATTTAAAACCCAGAATATAGCCAAGTGTAGTGTATTCTATGTTGGCCTCCCAATTTTATTTTTTCTGGCTCTCTGTGGGAAATGGAGGACAGGGAGGCGAGAAGCAAAGTTCCTTTGTTCTGTCTAGTTCAATGCTAGCTAAATTCCAGGATAATCTATGCCAGATATTTCCAGAGAATCTGGATCCTTATGCAGGACTCACCAACCTGTCTTGGTGTGCAGATGTTACGGTGACTGCATGCCAACTTACTGAAATGTTTTCTTTCTCGGAGTGGGTTACTAAGACAACAGTTCCACTCAATTCTTTAAAGCAAATTCATTATTTGAATGAACATAACAAGTTCTGCCACTCCTTGCATTTCTCCAGTCATTTTTAGCTTCCACATTGCCTCAGGGTAGTTGCAGGGTGCTGACTTGTTAATTATACAGTCTCTCTATTCTCTGAAACTCCTAAGAATATGATGGCAGATGTTGCTGTACTAGTTCTTGTTCAGAGCCGGTACAGGATGCTGGTGTGGGACAACTGCACTATGATCACCTTTGGCCCAAAAGGCAAGTGCTGGGTCTCTGATACATATTCATGTACATACTCATCAAAAGAATGTAGCAGCATATTGTGGTTTCAAACCACTGTGATTCTATTCACCTTAGCACTCTGTTCCTCATAACAGACACTGGACTGAGAAGCAAACAGCGGGATGAGAAGAAATAGATTTGTCTTGAGAATAATTTCTTTAAGTGTACTAAAAAAATATACATTAATGGTTCTTAAGTAATCTAGGAATGTAGATCAGGTGCAGTATTACAGAAATGGAGCATTACTACAGTGTCGTCAGTGGTCTGTGAGATGAGTCAGAGGTGTGGCATGAATAGATTTAAAATTAGTACTTCCAACATTTTAAAGACTGAGCAGTGAAATAATTTTGTTGTCTTTATTCCTTAATTTGAGGCAATTGTCAAAAAAGATGTTGAACGTTAACTTCCTAGAGATTTGACTATTGCTATAAATTTTGCATTGTGGGTGCTCCAATACAATGAAGATGGTTGGCAGTAGGAAAACTGAAGACAGGGAGAGAGGTTAGATGAAGAAAACATCCTAATCACATAAATCATTACTCCAGGGCAAAATGTAATGAGCATTTTTTAAAACATGAGCTGTCTGCACTGTGACATCCATTTAACATCGTACCATCATGCCACACCAATAAATTGTTAACTGTAATGAAATCCTCCTCCCCCTCCACGTCATCCATGCTTTTGATTAGTCTGAAGGTATTCACAACAATACTCAGTATTGATTTCCCTATAAAGATGGCTTCTTGGTTCCCATGGATAAATGTGGGGGCAAGTGACACTTGTGACCGTGCAGATTTCAAATTAATGGGCTACTCGGGTATGACTAAAAGAAATGATAGGTACCTTGTGGTATTAATCATTTTGTGACAGTCTGTCCTAATTGCACCATTTTTAAACCTCTATAGGAAATTCAGCTTTCAGGGTTAAATCATCCTATTGCACCTCATCCATTCTGAGTGACATCCATGTTTTCAGTGCAAAATTTTGAATGAAAATGGTGCAGAAGAGGAGCAGATGCTACACTGAGCCGTTTTCCAGGTTTTGCATCACCTTTGACTTCTGAGCAAACATAAACAATGCCCGTACAGAACATGATGACAGAAGTGTCTGCAGTCACAGGTGAAAATCTGGAGCAAAACTAAAGAAACATTTTTATTCAGTAATGGCCTCATTTGAAAGAATGATTGCAAGAGAGGGATCTGTCTGAGGGGCCATATTTATCCACTTGATGCGTATGTGTGTTTCCTTACATTTACACAGGAAAAATAGTCTGACACATTCAGCTTTTACTTTCCCATAGGGGAAAAGCAAATATCCATTTAGCTAAATAAAATAATGGCCATCTTTGTGATTGCTAACATCTTTTCCTCGTGATCTCTCATTTATAACACGCTCTTGAATACCAAGGATGTTGATCACTGGAATCTTGTTAATTCCTCCACGGGTAACGGGGCTTTTACTGACTTCCAGCCTTATCAGCAAGGAGACAAATGAAGCTCTTTGTCTTATTGCTTTCTCTTTTATTCAACGAATTACAGGTTTGATGCAAATCCCATTAAACTCTCAGTGTGTGTTGGATCATTTTCCTATTGCAAAGCTGCTCTACTTTTGCCTTCTGTTAACTGTTAGGAAGAGGTGAGAGCCTCCACCAGCTGCTGTCTGGGCTTGGTGTCATGCTCCTAATGCTCCTTAGCCACTAGCCAGTGTCATTTGCAGAACTGCGATAATGCCAATATAATGAAATCATACTAAAAAAGTGACTTCACATTTTGCCTGAATGTCAGTACCTGTAAATTAAAAAAACCCAAACAAACCAACAACCCAAAAAAGCTCACAACCAAAAAACCCCAGCAATTTCCCCACATGGCAGAGGGATTCTGGGTGTTCACAGGATGGTGTAAAGGATGTGATAATTACTGTGCAGATATATACCTATGCTCGTATACAGGCATGCATTGCTCAGTACAAATGGTGCTTTTAACTGACTTGTATTCTTTATCTGGCAATGATTCATGCAAGATGTTTCTTGTAATCAAACATGCTCTGAAGCATAAAATAGGCATGTCTCCCTCATGAGATATTACCACCAGGACCTCACAGTGTGCCGGAGGAAGGAAGTGCACATTCTTTTCCCCCTGTGCAAACTCTGAATCACCAAGAAGCTTGTTTGCACTGTGGCTTTGTGGTGGCAGATCCCATATGTTGCCTCTCTTTCTGGCTCATGCTTTCAACTGAGGTGCTGTGCTGAAACCAGAAGAGGCTTTTTCAGACCACAAAAGGGCAACACCATTTTAGGCTGGAATTTGTACCAGTTTTAACGTAGTGAGGTCAGGACAAGAACCAAGATTCCACAGCTTAATGATAAAAGAATATAACGCTATTAGGGGGACTGTTCAAAGGAAAGACAGTGGGCTTTATCAAGAAAAAAAGTGGAGCCACAGACAGTTCAGCTCCTGCAAATCCTGTTGTCTCTAGAATACCAGAGATAGTGATGGGTCTTCTCACAGCTCTTCCTAACCCCATCCACAGCTAGGGAGGGTTGGCAGAGCGGCTGTGGGACCGTGAGCACAATGTTACCAGCCAGAACTTCCCAAGCAGCTCAGTTATTGCCTACAGGGGCAGAGAGGGTTTCCCTGTGGTCAGGGTAAGAAGAATGGTTTGCCAAAACCAGCAAGTCCCTACACTGGCCAGAGCAGCTGGGGGAAGTCTAGACATGCCCCATGGGGAGAGCAGTCACCTGTCCCTGTGCAGACCACACTGCCCACCACAAACTGGGTGGCAGTGGTAGGATGTGAAGTGAAACGCCAGACTGTGGGAGGGCACTTCTATTTGCTGCTACGGGCTGTCAATGGGAAACCAATAAAGCAGCGTGTCCTTACGTGATAGCTGCCGGTTTGCTGCTGCCACAGACTGAGCCAGTCTCATTAGCACACCACTTCATTAAGTTTTTCTTTTAATAGCTTCATTGGGTTAAGCTTCAGTAAGCATCTAAGAATATTTTTCCGTTCAGCAATAGAGAAAGGGGGAGATGGATAATACGTGATGTTGTTTAAGTTGTCAATGGAATAGAGATGGGAACATTTTTACTTTCACACAGAAAATTTTGTTTTTTTTCTTCCTACTTATGATTAAAAGAGCAAACATCAATTGCTGGTGTGACAATGAGTGAGAATTACAGGGATGTGAATGAATGTGAAGAAAAAAATATCATTTTTTTACTGTTATTTTTTCAAAAAATTCTTAATTTTACCAAAGGCTATCAAGATTGATCAGATCCATAATGCCAGGGGACATCAAACTGTATGGTTCCATTGAAACTGCAGTGGGTATCTCTTCCAAAATATGGTTTTTATCTAATTTCTTTTTAAAAATAAGTAATTTCTGTCTGATTCTAAAATTCTTGTCATTGAAGACTTAGGAGTTGTAAGCAGTAGTGTAATATTTGTTCTTATCTGCCTGTCATATACATTCTCACTTGCTTTGAGTTAATTTGTCACATATTTCATAATTACCATTAACCATATGAAATCTTCTCTAAATGAAATGCCCTGCCAACACGGTTATTTGCAGTTATCCAGTTTCAATTAAGCAGATCTTTTTAATAAACCTGAAACCCTCTGTTGATCTATTTGTAGTTTAAGGAGCTGCCTTCTAGCTTCATCATACTGGATTTTGGGTTCTAGCTCATTATTTTTAAGCAAACTTTTTGGCCAAATATCCTTAGAAATATTGCAAAGTTCACATAGGTTGATTTAATTTATATTTTTTGTGCGTGTTAAATGACATTCTTGAACTATTAGTTGATTTCCCCACCCTTTTTCTATATTTATCAGTAAAAATATTTCCCAACTCAAATAATTCTTTGCACTAGTTACGAGGAAGGATTTCGTTTCCATATGTGCCCACACAAGTTATGGTATGATATTCTTCCATGGAAAATGGTTTTGTTCGTCAAAGAGCTTTTTGTGTGTAGCGTAACTATTCACATGTAGCATCTTTTGGGAAATGAAAGGCAGCAGGTTTTCTTGGCTTTATGTATTTCTGTTATCTGTACACAAGGCTGTGCAATGGCTTTTCGCCATCCTAAGGAGGTAAAACTTGCTGCCTTGTAGCTGAGGTCTCAGATGAAGTATTTTGCCCCCTGCCCTGCCCCACCGTTCGTGTGACAGAGGAGGCAGAGAAGGGGATGGATGTCTGGGCCCTGCTAATCCCAGTGAGGGGACACATGCTCTCAAAGTACCATGTCCGTGTTTCAGTCCTGCACCATGTCTCATTTCTGTTCTTTGTCCAGTCATTAAGCTTGTTGCATTGATGGCTTTTGTTGGTATCTTGCCTGTGAAGTGGGGCAAGTCCAGGTGGAGGGTACCTCCCAGTGCCCGCACTCTGGGAGAGGAGCTGGTTGTCTGACTCCTGTCAGCTTCTGGAGTGGCTCTGTGTGCTCCTGGGTCTTTCAAAAGAGTTTATTTCTGATAAACTTTCTCAGAGACAAATTATATTTTGTTTAATATTGATTTTTTTTTTTAATAGATGCAGTTTGCATGCAACTGCATGGTTTGTGCTTCTTTAAAGATTGAACTGGAATTCGCACTGGCTCAGTTATTAAATGCTAAAAAAGTGCATACAGAGTGCATACAGTGCCTTTCAATTCTGAAGTACAATTGTTTATATTTTGTAGTATTTGGGAAATCTTCCTCTGCCAGATAAGGTAACATCAAAGTCTTAGCAGTTTATTTTACAAGGATATTTTGGAGTCTTTCTAATCTTCTTGCATGATTGCTTATCTTCTCCACTGCAACTTGTTGAATGAAAGGATAATCTTCCTTTTGGATTAGTTCAGGAATTTTAGACCAAGAAGTCCACAGTGGTTTATATATGAGACTATTTTATTGTTGCTCATAGTGCTTCTGCTAAAATTCAATGTTACTAAGGATACACTAAATCAGTTTTTCATTCTGCTTAGTTTGTAGCATTAACTGAAAGTCCCTAAAAAGGGTCAGTAAGTGAAATCAACATAAATATATATCATAAATTTTCTACCTTTCTTCTAGAAATCAAGGTACACACAAAAAATGCTCAGAAATTACAGTGAATCAGTTGGAATATGTTTTCTGATTTTATTGTGGTTATCTGGGCAGAGATATCCATTACAAAATGTGCAGAAATGTGTGAAAACCTAAATCAAAACCGCAGTCATACATATTTTGACTACAGTCACTAAAAGATGTTTCAAACCAAGCTTGTTATTCAGGGTCACATTATTACTCTGAAATGAAAATGCCTGGAAATGTAATTTACAAAATAAAAAAAAAATTAGTAGTGATATTAAACAACAGGCTGGGGCTTTAAAAACCTTCAAATTTTCACATTTGCAATCCAGTCTTGAGATGTGGCAACAATACCTGAACACGTCTAAAATGTGTTTACAGATTCCACTAGATATACTAGATATATATTTTATTCTATCAGTGTTTTCAGTGAACTGTTAACAATATAGTGTAGTCAAGTTCCTTAATTTAAGATGGATACATACAGAAAAAAAGCTCATGGGGAAAAGCCACTGAAGAATTCTCTTCAACAAAATCACCAATTGGTTACACTTTTAAAGCTAGAAATCTCACAACTGAACCTTTAAGACTAGTAATTGTAGGTATGTGTTTTGCTCATGAAAATAACCAATTGGCAAGCACATTCATAAAGACAATATGTGCAATTCAATTCGCAATTATACATTTTGTTTTATTGGCAAACATTCCTTCTCCAGTTTGAAACAAAGAAGAAAATGTGTTGAGTATCTTTCCAGAGTGACACTAAATATTACACATAAATGCTTTTTAGCAAATCTACCCCAAGCAAGTCTAATAGAAACCGCTGATTTTCATAAGAGGAAATAACATTTGGTTAAAGTTTAATGTTAAGGAAATGAACTGTCACAAAGTATGAGGCTTGAACAGACTGAGAAGGGATGACAGCAACGCCTGTTTCAGACCCAAATGCTGCTAAAATGCCATGGTAACACTCATGCATTATTTATTTCCATGACTAAATATAAGCATTACTTTTGCTATCCCAAACTGAACCACAGCTGGGAATTAGAGTTTGCTTTCAATAAAGCTCATCAGTCTTACCGATTTATCAATCTTACCAGGCAGACTTTTCAATTAACCAAGTAGTTTTTTGATCCCCTCGTGGCGGCCCGGTCATGCCATGGGGGACACAAACTGACCCCAGTAGCTCCCACCGGCCACTAGTACATCCACACCTCGCATGAGATAAAGCGCCCATATTTTCATCAAGTGACAAATGCATTAGAAAAGAAGGAACAAACTGCCAGAAAAATGTCTTAGATGGTGACACCTATCCAGATTGAAGGGGTTTCTCTACAAGGAAGCTGGCAAAAAATAGGTTGATGGCCAACTGAATTGCCCTGGCAGCCTGTATTGGTCCCCCACCTTCTGTATTAAAGTTCTAGATCTTATGTGCAATCTTGCAGTTAAAGGTTAATTGTGGACAATTACTTGACATCTTAAGTTTGCAGCATGTGTCAGGATGGAGACCACACAGAAACCTCCCAAGAGAAAAGATAAAGACAAACGTGTCCGTTAGTGCAAACTGGTATCATGCAGCTGAAGGGAATGAAATTCTGCCAGTTTAGATTTACTGAGACTCCAAGCAAAAGTTTGTAATAAAGTTACAATGAGGAGACACCAGTTTCTCCAGAAAAAAACCTCAAAACTACTGTTACTGATAGAGAGTGAAGCAGAGGCCTTAGAATTACTCATCTGTCATTCAAGGAATGGGGCCCTGGAACAGCCATCGCCTGAGCACACAGCAAACATTATTACATGAGTAAGACCGTTAATTTATAACGTCACTATGGAATTGCTTTAAATTATGTTCACAGTTAAGGCTCTTGATGAGTCAGGGCTGTAGCATTTTAGTGCTCATGGACAAAAATTATCAAGAAGAGATTTGCAGGAGAGAAATGAATCCTTCCCCACATCTCACCCAAGCGAAGGCCAGGGTCCCCAGCAGAGACAGCAAAAGGGCAAGGGGACAGTGGCACCTACTTTAAGGACAATTAAGCTTCCTGGTCAGGCTTGTGCTATCGCCACTGCCAAGAGCCCCAGAGACGTACACATCTCTGGAGCAGGTTTGCTCCTTGCCCTCTTGATTGCACTTTACGGCACTGCCTGAAACTTCCAAGTCCATAGCGGGATGGGGAAATTCTGAATGCTCCTCCTGTACCTTGCAAAAGCTTCCTTCAAAATGTAATAAAGAGGCTCTCAGAGGAACCAGAGGTAGGCATCCGAGCCCCACTGAAAATTTATTAAGAGTTGGGCTTCCTTAAGCTCTTCTGAAAAGCCCAATGCACACAAGTGATTTCTGAAGCATGAAAGCGATGCCCAGAAGTTCTGCAATAGTGCCAAGAGCAGAGTATACTGCCAGTTTTTCACTCCTGCTTCACGCTCTGGCAATCAAAAGGGACAGGTAATGTTGTTACAGCAAGATTACTTAAAATTTTAAAATGACTTTCCCCTCCATTCTTTAGGACGTAGTTTGTTTTGAAAGAGAAGCATGTTTGAGCTTGAGTGTATAAATTCATAAGGACTCACCTCAAATGACCACAATTTGAATTTCAATACTTTAAGACAGATGGCAAGTTTAGTTGGTTCATAAATTGTACATGGAAGCCTTCTATCCAATTTCCTGTTGTTTACTGAAATGTATGGAGAAAGATCAATGCAAAGCCAAGTAGATAATTATCAGAATGGTTGATCGTTTGCTGAGGCACAAAGCAGCAGAGAACTGCACGCACCCCAACTACCCAGGCTGCACAGCAATTCGCATCAATTAATCTTTCAAAGGAAAAATCAGTATAATCTATTTAAAGGAAAATTAATTGTGGTTTGGATTTGTACGTGTGTCAAAGAATGATCAAAACTAAAAAAATATGGTGCAAAGTGCACAGAAGACATGCTCATCCTCAGCCTTCAGGTACTTAAATTGCAAGGAAGTGGGCTGGATGCAGCCTGGGCTGCTCTTCCTCACCGTCTCCCCACCAAAGGGTTCTGTCCTGGCAGGTGGGAGCTAAAGGGTTGAGAAACTGCTCTCTCTGTGCTTCAGAGAGTGGCCCAGGGTAGCTCAAGTAACCCAGAAGAGTTCTCTATGTAAAGATATTATAAAGTTTTAATACAACGATGGAAGTTTCAACAAATGGTTTGTTGAGGGTTATAGAGTACTCGGTAGTGCAGTGTTTTAGTAACACTTCAGCACTACAGTTTATAGTGACTTAGACCCTTTTATCTTAGTCTTTTTACCCCCCAAATGCACATATTATTAATATCCATTTAAGATTTTTAATGTGTTGTAAACTACTTATTGAAAGATTGTTAAAATGAAGTGAGATAAATGAGTCTGGCCACAAATAATGACAAAGTTAAATTTGAATTAATCTAACATTCAAATATCAGTAAGGAAACAGGCCCTGCTGACAGGACTTGTTAATGTTGGGCAGTGCCCGTTTCTCAAGTTGTCTTTGTTGGTTTTGTTTATGAATGAGTGCTCTTTGTATATTTATGCCTGTGCTTTTCTCCTCCTCTCTGTTCCTGCTAATCAGTGTGTATATCCACCATTTAGGACAACTGATGAGTCCCCAGAGCCAGCTGAGCCTTGGCAAGCAAAGTCACCTGTGTTAATGAATACTCATTTGAAATAATTTACATGAGAGATGCAATTTACAATATTTTCTGTGTAAATTGCATGAAAATCAAGGATAATTGGGCGTTAAGTCATTCTTCTCAGTTCCTCAGGGAAGTAGCTGCATGAGAAAGGTCTGTAAATTCCACCCAATACAGCCAGATGTTCAATTTATGGCAGCTTTGTTAGAAAACTTGTTAAACTTTGGGTAATAGTAAACAAATACTTTTATTACCTTTAGATACATTCTGCAGTCAAGAACCCTAACTTTTCTGTGTTTCTTTTGAGTGACCTGACATGAAATTGAAATTAACCCTTTGGCAAACTTTTCCTGTTTTAGACAATCGATGCCTGTGCTGGAATCTGCTCCTCAAAATATTGAGCAGCAGCAATATTTACAGCCCTCAGGATGTGTAAGCACGTGGTATAAATTCTTGTGCTATTTCTGAACAAGACCCTGGGAAATCTGAGAAATCATTTGGCCTTTGAGAATCCTTTCCCAATTATATACCAGAATTGCTGGTGCAGTTTAGCAGAAGACTAGGAAAGGACTGTGGCTGAACCCAGAAAAATCCCCTTAAATCTTCAGTAAGACTTTAACTTCATCACCAGTACGAATGCAAGTAATGAATGGTGTCTCACAAAGTCACAAGTGACTCAATTTAAGGCATCTGCAGTTGCTGGGCAGTTAGCAGAAGTTTAAAAATCTATATTCTACACAGAGCCATTTGATATGTGGTGTTATGGAGTCATGAAAATAGCTCTGATCACTTCTTGAACAGAGGGCCTGTTATTTGCTTTTTACCTCTGAAAGTGCTCATAATATTTTTATTTCAATACTGAAATACAAATTTCTGATTTGTTTGTGTGCCGTAAAAAGAATGACTTACTGTCCTGGTATCTGTCTTACTTGCGTTAGTCTTTGTTTTATAATGCCTGTTTTGAATTTCCACCTTCAAAGTTAGCAAGGAACATCTGTAAATTTGGGCTGCTTTTTCAAAAAAGTGACATGCAGGTTTTCACATGTGAACCGAACGTTTCCAACTGCATGTGCAGGAGGGTGATTGATGCAGTCTTTTGTCTCAGCTCTAGTTAAGGACAGTCAGAAAGTACATCTTTTTAGTTGCTATCTTTTCTGAGACTTTCGTGTGATTCAGTCATCATTCTTTCCTAGTAATTTGTCTTGCTTCTAAAAGGAAATAACTTGCCTTTTAGTGCATTACAAAGCCCAACTCTTCTTGCACCACCTCCGTGCAAAGGGATTGATATGTTGGGAAAATGATAGGGAGGACAAAACCCACCCTTCATGCCTTCCCCATTTAATAGCTCCAGGGTGCAGGGCATTGGGAGAGCTTTGACTTTTCCTACCTCCAAGTCGTGCTGTGATGGAGAATGGTGTTTGTTTTCATGTTCATTCAGTTTATTCAGGTGCCCAGTTCTGGTAAGTGCTCATGCAAATTTAACCTCCCAACTGCACAATGAAATGTTAAAAACCAGCCTCTAAATTTACTGATTACATAAGGCAACACATAATATCAAACTCCACATTGCAAACTGACACTATTGGATAACTTCTCCAAATGCCATCTGCAAATACTATAATTAGAATATATACTTTTTTCTAACTCATTGAACAGCAACAAAAAAGATGAAAAAAACTTCCAGGCGTAAATTTTCAGTAGACATGCAGCAATAAATGCTTAAATATGCCCTGAGTCAAGATAAGAATTTGCCTTGTAGACATATTGTTAACACAGACATCAAATCAGTTTGGCGTTGGCTCTGTAATGATTATTTAGAGCAAAACAACAGAAATAAATTTTGCTGGAATCAATTACTATTGGAATATCTATAAATATTGAACATAATATCTATAAGTATTAGGCATTGAAGTCTAATTTAGAAACAACTCATTTAAAATAGTGAAGTAATATAAAGGAGATTCTATTTGAGCTTTCAAGTGAAACCCTTAACATTTGTATTTCAAATGAAACTTAGCTGATGCTTTTCTTGCAATGTGATAATAGTAAATTATTTATTTAAATACACTATAATACCAAACAGTACCCTATTACAACACTGATGAGGCAGCCTGAGGCCTAGCAGTAACCCCAAACCCTCTTCCTAGACAAGGTTACCAGAGACAAGGTTTAGCTTCCTACAGAATGTCCTTCTTAAAAATTCCAGATACCATTAAATATAGGCCCTGGCTTAAGTATTTCCCTGGGTACCATTAGTGCTTTCCCAGTCAAGGTTGTTTGTGAGCATACAATAGGTAAAAGGTCCATTTATGATATGATTTCTACACCATTCCTGCTAAATCTCACAGCTTGCTGTTGGCAGTTTGAGTCTTCAGATACCTTTTAGCCGGCGTGTCTTCACTGGCTTGGAAAGCGCTGCCTTATCCCAGAAGATATTGATTTTACCATCAGTGGTGGTAGGTCTCGTTTTGAAAGATCTCTCGGAGGAATTATTCAATGTGCTGTGGGGTTTAGTTGGTCCAGCCCTAGTGACAACTGCGTATGGATTTCACTTGCAGTGAAATCCACCTACACAAGCAACACAGCGAACTCCAAACACACCAACAAATGTGAACGAGCCTTTCCTGTGCACGTGGTGTAAATCTGAGTTCAGCTGTTGCTGAGGTCTGAGTCTTTGGCGCTGCTGCATTGCCTACTCATGGCTCCATACAGACAGCCGCATATTTTGGGCCCTACTCTGAGATTAATGTTCTTGTGCTGCCTCAGACGGGAAATATCAAAGTCAGACAGAGGAACTGCAATTGCACAGGCTCTATCACTCCAGCTCTGCCTTAGCCAGAGATCGGAGCAAGCTGCCGGTCCCAGAGCTGCGCTTTGATACACTGCAGACTCTGATAAATCACCTATAGGAAAAGGGAGGATGGATGGCGACCCTGTGACCCACCGCTCGGTCCCGCTTAATCCTTCCAGCGTGTTCTGCGGATTCAGGAAGGTCCCTTGATGTATGGCTTCAGGAGAGCGAGGATGAAAAAGTTGCTTAAATGCTTGTAACTGTCACAGAAATAAAAAGCAAGCAAAATGAATGTTGGGTTTTTCAATAGCTAATGTTACCCTGGATTCACATTGCTTGCAGATTCAGTCAGCATATATTTATTTCTATCTTAACATTCACTGTGTTGACAGTAATTTTGTTAGGGACAAAATATTACAATCAGAACCAGAGTTTCCAGTGAAAGGAAGCATTTCATTTGCTGCTTCCCCCCCCCACTATCTTCTCTGCCTCTCACCACCTTGGTCTACATGAAGCAAAATTATTTGAATGAATTGTGCAGAGGCAAGGCAATTCCAGTGCCTGGTACTGCAATATTACTGTGCAAAATGACATGTTAGCCTGGTTAATAGATTATTTATTTTCATTAAATATTGATTATCAGGGGCTGATGCTGGCAGGCACTTTCCTGCTTACTGTGCAAGTAGCTATGTACCTACATTCTGTTAGGGTAGGGATTTTTTTTTAAGTTAACTGTTCAGTCTCATGAATTTGCATGTCTTGGCACTGACTGACATCTGCATAGTAATTCTGCCAATAAGTTATGTGTGCATTGCACTAATGCAATTTTATACCTAATGTATTCAAAAATCCCTGGAGCAAATGAGGATGTTTTAAGCACGGGTCCTGCCCTCATTTCACCAGGTAACCTACCTCTAAAGGCTGGCGCAGATTTTGTGAAGGTTTCCTAAATCCTGTGACCCAACATAGTACTCCTCGGCCTGACACCGGGCAGTGTGGCCGTTCCACAGGCAGCCTCACTGGCATGTTAGAAACACACACAGAAAAAGATGTAACGGCAGAGAAAGGCATCTGAGAAATCTTCATTTCTGTAGAATTCATTCAATCAAAATCAATTAGCGCACTGGTATGTAAATGGTGAAGGAAGAGAATTTCTGAGCAGTTTTATACCAGCATATGGTTTTCCATTAGCACCAGAGGTAGAACAAGCCACAATTATAAGGCAAAACTAATCAAATCCCTGCATTGTGAAAGAAGTAAATTCAAAATAAGCTTCTCTCTTCCTTTTTCCAAAATTAAATATGGCTGGCTTAATGATCCAAGACAGCACTACAAGTTTGGCTTTGCAAAAAGGAGAATAAGGGATTTCAAGGTTTACATAGGGAAGCCCCCACACTTTTTAATAAAGGATGACATTCTCTTATTTTTTGCTCATTATCTGTTGCATTTCCTTGCAGCTAAATGGAGTCCAAATTCAGAATTTCCATTGCAAAAATCAGAATGAAATGTCAAAAATTTATCTCACACCGAAACAAAATTAGACATAGGAATGCCAAAAAGCTTTTCCTGGAGACACTGTGTTTGAAATACTGCATTCCAGTAACCTCAAAGTACTTGATAAGGTCAGAACATTTCATTGTGACGTTATCATTTCTGAACTACTCTGAAAAATCAAAATAATAGTGAAAAAATGTTGTCATCTTGACCTTATGAAAACAAAATGTTATGGGAGCTTTTCATAAAAAAATATTGATGCATGTTATACATTTCCAGAAAATCATTTCAGGGTGATCAAACGAGAAACTTTTTTGTTAGGAAATGCTTGACTAGTACCAGCTCCATCTGTTCAAGGAAAGAGCTTGCACAGGAAATATTGCTTCCTTAAAATGGCCTCTGCGGCTTTCTTATGCTTTAACTTGGTAAGTCCTGGAGATGTTTGTCAAATTTTGCCTTTAGACTGTGATAAAATACTATCATGAACATAGGGGATGACATGCAGCAAATATAATAAGGTGAATGTAACTTGTTTTTAAAATGTCAGTATGGCATTTTGAAAAAAAACCCTGATACTTTCATTTTCAGTTATAATGCATAACAGTGATTTCTGTTTCCAGAGCCCTAAAAGCAAACGAGCTCATTGTGGGCAATACAATGATAGTTATTATGAGATTAGAATATAACAATAATCCACTTAAATTATTAACAGCGGGCTAGTACTTCAAAGTGACCCTTGACTCTTATCTTCGTAAGAAATAATAGCAAAACCATTGTCATTAAAGGGAAAAGAATTTGCATTTCAATGAAAGCTTATTAAAAAGGTTTTATACAGTTTTGGATATAGATAAACATGTGCAGCATTTCCTTATGGGGAGTGCAAATGGTCAATAGACCCCTGGGGAAATGAAAGGAGGACTCCTGTCAAAACAATGAGAGCACACATTTGCATCAGTATTGAAAACCTGGTAAACAAGAGTTTTTTTTCTGATGATAGTATTGGGTTGAAAACCTGAACAATGAGATTTTCTGGCACATTCTTGGAACATATTGCACACATGGGAATTAAAATGCATTTTCTCTTTGAACCGTAGCATGTGTAAGGGATTTATGTTGTTCAAAGTAAAAACGTAAGTGGACACTAATATCCTAATTCATCAAAGAATAAGCACAGGCTTAAATCCACCTTTACTTAGCAAAGCTCTTAGGAATGTGTTTACCTGCAAGAATATGCTAGTGGCTAATGAAATCAGCGGTATGTGTTTACAGGTACTGGAAGGGATTAGAAGAAACATCTAAACTTGTTGAAAAGACATCTAAAGTGGCTCTGTAATTTGTTTCCTGCTGCAAATGTCTTTGAAACCAAAATAAGCGCTCTCTGGTTTGTGGTTTGTTGTTGTTGTTGGTGGTGGTGGTTTTTTTCCTGGGTTTAGAAATATACGTGATGCTTCCAGCATTAGTATTTTTATGGTGCTTGAGGTTGTGAAATGTGTTTCCGTGCTGAATGCACACTTCTGTGGAAGATGACGCAGGCTGGGTGCCTTAACTTTCCAGCTTTTGAGCGGCAGTGGAATCTAACAAATGGTACTATGGAGCCACTATTAATGGTGTTCTTGGGTCTGTACAATATATTTAACATTATACATTACTTGGCAATTTTGCAGTGAGGAACTCATGCTTTGTAATGGGCACCTTCTGTTTGTTTTAGGGTCATATTATCAGAGTGGAAGGACTTGTCTTAGAATATTCTTCTCATTTCTGGTGTATTTTGGTATACATGGGTATGGAAGTCTTTGTTGTTTCTAGCTGTTCTATTCTATTCTATGCATTCTGTAAAATAGCGCAGTGAAAAGGAGAGGGAAGTGTAAAGTAATAAAATAGACTGAGACAAGGGCTGCAGACTTGTCTCCTTCATCCTAAGTGAATTAGCCCTTCAGCTAGAGAGTCTCACACTCTATCTCTGTAATCCACTCCATCAATTAATATTTCGTAAAGCCTTGCAAAGCATAATCACCTCTTCAAGCAAGAACTGAAAGCACCACGCTGTTACCACAGCAGAGCAGCAACCATCATTTCTGGCTGCTCCTAAAATGAAGGAGCTACATATTTAAACCAGAAAGGGGCCAGTTTTATCGCAGGTGAGTTTTGTAGTCATTGGCCAACTAAATAAAAGTGAGCATCACTTCCACGTCGCCCTGCAGACAGAGCTGCAAGGGGCTCTGTCTCAGCTCTGCCTTCCTCCTTGCTACCCCGTTTGTAATTTCTGTGGCACAATAATTCTCAAAGTCATCTATCTGGCTGACCTCCTCCTCACACTGCCTATATTTGTAGTGCTATTAAAAGATGTTGTGAAGAGACGAGCGGTCCCTCTTTCCAGGACACAGTATTTATAGTGTACCACTAACAGGTAACCCATGCGGAGCAAGCGGAGTCCCTGGAGCCCCTCTCTCCTGGTCTCCATGCGTACTTGGCAATATTTGCACGTTCTTGGAAAAGGAGAACTCGGGGGACGCAGAAGGCAACCCCGGGGCCCGGTGCCAGGCAGAGTCTTTCCTTACCGCAACCGCACATTGCCTCGAAAATGCAGCACATGCTCGTGTGACATTTCCACCACACGAAGTGCACCGCAGGACAGCAGCTCAGGTTACCAGCCTTGAGAAGGAGGTTCTGGAGCTGCGCCACTTGGCAGACTTTCAGGCATCTGAAAGACTTTCTGGGAAACCCACTTTTCCTGGGGAAAACCACAGGTCAGAGCCTCATCCCCTCAGCAGGACGGGGGCAGGTCTGATTATTCCCAGCTGACCCACCTGCACCNTGGCTTAAAGGGAAGCAAACTGGAGGGAGGCTTTGTGTTTATAAAATGCTTTAATTGATGTATCTGCCTCTCAGGGCAGGAACACGACTAATTTCTTGTCTTTACTGAGAACTGGTGGGTTGGCAATTCTGAATTGTTCATAGCATGAGTTTTGCATCAAGATTTATTATATGGGGTCATCTGAAAGCTTTTACTGGCTCGTTACAATTATAGTTCCATTCTCTTGCTGTACCCATGTTCAATGGCTTCTCTACACTTTTGGTAACTTTCATCTCCCTGACTTGTTTGGAAACTGGAAAGCATTTTAAAGTATTCCAGCAGGCTCTTTTTCTTTAAGAACAGCATGATTCTGTGACAGATGGAGATAATGTCATTATGAGAGAACTTGTAGTAAATTTGGCAAAATTAGTGTATTGTAACTCTCCTTCGATTATTGAATGTATGTTAGTATTCAGTTTGCTCCAGCATAAATAAAGAGTAGGATAAAAACGCACCACTTTGACACATCTTTCCATACTGTAACAGTGAAGTTCAATGGGCATGTGAATAAGACACATCTAACTCTGAGATAAGTGTAAATTCTGTTAATGCCTGTGCCTTTCCTTTATTAAGGCTCTGCAAACCACTTTGAGGGTGTGGTGGTGAGGAAGTGTTCGGTGCACTCTCAGTAGAAGTGCATTTGACAGCCGAATGCAAAAATAGAGGGAGAACAGAGGGAATGACACTGAGGCCATGGAAATGAAACAAATATTAAATGTTTCATTTGAAAAGACATTTCTTCATTTGATCTCACTTATTCTAATTTCAAAGGTTTGTATCATTATCAATGGCTGGAAAGTGTGAAAGGGGTGATGGAAAGTGCTTTTGTGAAGAAGTCCAAGCAAAGTCCCAGAGAGTTCCCTTGGCCATAGGTTTGTTAAAATGGAGAGTCTGAGTTTGTTGCCCGAGGCTGCCCTTGGCTCCGGGCGTGCTGTCCTGACGGCTTTCCAGTGCTGTGGAGAGCACTTGGATGGAAGCTACAAGCTGCTGGGATCTGTCACTGCTTCAGATCTGGTGACGGAGGCCTGTGCTGTGAGGGAGAGGTGACCTTTCAAATGTTGCTGCTTTGTTTGTTTGGAAACAAGTAGTTTCATCAGCAGTAATCCTTTCCTGTCCTTGTAGTTTTCGCTTTAGAGCATTGGCCCACTACTTAAGAACAGACGGTTGAAACATGGCTGCAGATTTCTTCTGTAACTTGCATTTTCTATAAGCTGCTTAAAAGCCTATTGCCCTGATTTACAACACTCAAGTAGAAGTGGGTAATTATTATTAGTCCAAGTTTTTAAAATGCAGGATAAGCTTTTGTTGCTTCCAGCAGCAATGGAACCGCTTCTCAGTAGGCAGCCCCAGCTAAAATGTGTCCTCTCTCCTCTGTGTCTTCTCCCCCCTGCTGCAGGTGTGGATGTGTATGTTCAGGCTGGTGCTGATGCTGGCTGAGCACCTGGGGCTGCCACCTGGCTTTAGCAAGAGCTTTAATTCAGGTTTACTCAGTGGCTAATGGGAGCTTGGCTTCTTCCATGGGGAAGGAATGATGCAAACAGCTTGTTTTCTGGTAGCTATGTTGGGCAGAACTCTTGGCCACCGAAGAGCTGGAAAGGGAAAAAATACTTTAGACCTTAAAATACTAAGTTTCGAAGAACTTTCCCATGCCCTGAAAACATTAGGAAGGACAAGCCTACTCCAGCGCTGTGTAGGACTCCTGTTTGATTGAGAAGGATTTCAGTACTATGTGTGGGGTGAGATGTAAGTGGGAGTTATTAAAATACGTTCCAATATTATGGTGGCACAGCTGTAATCAGGGCATTGTCTTTTCAGACTGAATTCAGCTCCTGGGTTTTTCTCTGTAATGCTATGGTAATTCTATCACCAAGGGAACTAGGAGCAGAGCTTGTATGTACAAATTATCTCAAGAAATGACTTTTCTGAATAACTGGGGTGCAGATTTGGAAAGAAAGGGGTGCAGAAAAGCGGGTTGTTTGAAACCAAACCTCTTTTAGAAGAGAAATGATAATTCTAATAGGCCCTACTTTGTAATCTCAAGATTGAATTTAGGTTAATTAGTTTTGTACCTAGACTGTTTCTGTGCGCTTTAAATATGTAAATTTAATTTAATATTATTTAATAGAATAGTTTCCATAGCAACATTTGTATCACATGTGTCTTCTGCAGAGCCAAATATATTCAGGAGAAAGCGTACTCTTCCTGATTCTTTCTATCCTTATAGGGAGAAAAATAATTCCCTCCGCTAATGGTCTCCCTCTGTTATGTCATTAGCAGTGACACTGAGGAGGTTGTGTGCTGGAAAACTGCTGACAGTGTAAAAGCACCACCTTCCAGAGTTCCTTAAAACAAAACAACCCACATTTGCTCTGTGAGCAGCGATTCCATCAGTGACCGCCAGTGACCACTGGACCTATATTTGGGAAAGAAGATGCTCTGTTGCGCTGAGTGCTCTTGCTTGCAGTCACCTGTCATCTCATCTTTATATCTGTATATGAAACAGGGCATTGTTTTACAATCTCTGTACCAAAAAAGGGGGTTTTGTCATTATGATTTGCAAATAATGTCTCATTCTGTGATACAGATGTGACGTTTCTGAAGGGGAATATATTATGGGCTGTTTCCTCTCCTTAATGGAAAGGCCATTTCTTGTGTTTTCAGTTGAAGGATGGATAGATGTGCACTGCTTGGACCATCATTGTAGGTTGGGTTGCCTCAACTGAGTGTTCAAATAACAATTACAAATCCAAACAGGAACAAATCCTTGAAAGAGAGGGCCTTTGGTGAGCTTTAAGAGCTATAGCATGCAAGAGACACTTGATATTCTTCTTTTAGGTGCAGCCAGCCCAGCTCTCCTCATGGGCTGGGAGGCTACCAGTGCTTTGTGTTGGTTGCAGTTTAATTGAACTTCCTGTTGTCAAGCTTTACCTTACCCTTCCTGCATCCACACCTGAACTCGGGTTTGCTGGAAGGCACGTTTCAATTTGAGCAAGGATTATGCAGCAGAGAAGCTGCCCTAAGGATATCCTCTACTGCCACTGTCAAGTAAGTGCTGGAGGCTCAAAGTGAAGGTGGGTGATGCTCCTGAAGCCTGTTCCTCAGGGCACAGGCAGCAGTGTTGGGAGTGCTGATGGTGTGGCACCAGGAGGGTGCTGGCTGCCCTCCTGTGCAGGGCTTTGAAGATCTTCTCCTTGCAAGACCCTGTAGAGTTTGCAGGCATCTGGCCTGTCCCTGCCTCTTGATGTATGGGAGACTGCTGGAGCAAGATGCCATGGGGTTAGCTGTCAGCCCCTGGTTTCTGGTATGCCAGTAACACACTTGGAGTGTCTTGTTGCATTAAGTGATGAAGTACTGTTAGTGTCAGAGGGAAACAATCTCTTCGATGAACAGCAACTGCCTTGAGCTGTCTGCAGCTGAAAGCAAAATAGTGCTGATCAAACAGAAGTGCCTCAAAGAACCAGCTGAGATGTACTGGTGGTGAGTAGAGATGTCTCTATTGAGGAGTTGTACATATTCACAGCTATGTAAAGCGTTGCAGAGTATGGTTTGGCTCTGCACAATACTTGATTGACTAAAAAACATTGGTTTCCAAATACATTCTCTCTGGCTTGCTTGGAAACTAGGTATCCTCTTCCCAGTAGAAGGCTTGGCTGTGGTGGCTTATGTGTTGCTGCTGCCCAGGAGGGGAAGAATACCTTTCTGACCATGCCTTAAGATGATACAAATACGACTGCACTCTTTCTCCCAAGCTTTGTCTACTATGAATGCATCTGGCTTGTCTGCAAGTATTTCCATTGCATCCCCATTTCTCAGATAGCATCACTCTTAAACTCATTAATATAACAGGTATATCAAAATGCGAGCTTCCTTCTGTGATGCTTGACCTGCTGTGGTACAAGGTGGATCAAAGCTCTGCGGAGGCAATATGAGGAGACTCTGTTACTGAACAATCTTCCAGGAAAAACCCAACAGCAAAGATAAATGGAATCTTTTAAATTTTTACGGCTTAAAAAAAAAAGATGCGGAGCCATCTACAGTAGTTTCTGTTCTCGTGTACCCTTCCCTCTGTCACAAATTTCTTGATGCCAAAACGCTCTTTATCTGTCTTGCTAGTAAAACTCTTAAAATGTCTTTATTTGGAAGACTTTTGATATAAAATGTCTATGCCATAATCTAATATAAATCCAGGTTGAAAAATGGGATGAATTACGGTTAAAAAATTGAATGTGCAATTGTTTGCCTACTTATTTATTTCACTATAAAGCAAAGAAAGTGTAGCAGTTGTGATACTTTCTGCTTCAGCAAACTTCTCCTTAACAGTGAAACTATTTCGGTTCCCTGGCTTTTTGCAACATGTTACTTCAGGTTGTCTGTCTCTTAATTTCACGGTGAAGATGCAAGACTTTGAGCTGTGAAACAACTTTGGAGCTCACAGATGTAGAAGTCACCTTCCCAAGCTCAAATGCATCACAAAAGATTCAAGAAAACATTAATGATCATATGTATCTAAAAGCAGAATAGGAAATGCTGAAAAAATTTGCATATGGAAATTAAGGTGACCTGCATTCTATAAGAGGATGAAGTTTTTTCCTTTATAAAAGGCAAGGTTATTAAAATTAAAAGTGAGGACAGCATATGCTGCTGAATTAATATACATAGATTACTGCTTCTGCATGACAGAAGTACTTAAAACAAATAGTCCTGGCAATTTGTTGTTTGTTAGAAAACCCTTAAGAAGTATTTATCGTTTTAGAACATACATTGTTGCTAACTAGATACATTGGATGTTTACAACCCAGAAAAACAATCTGGACACTAAAACTAATGTGCAGAACTCTCAAAATTGGACATTATTAACAGACGGCCTGATTTATTTTATTATTGCCATGATTTTATGAAGGTATTTCCTGCATGTGGAGGTCTGGGAGGCTGCTCCATAAGTCTGTATTACTATCAAATTATTACAGGCTATTAAAAACACTCATTTGGGAGGATCCACTGACTTTAATGGAGCTGGGCTAACAGCTAAGTTTCTGTTCTGAAAAATGCAGGTCTCTTCAGAGACTTTTATATCTGTTTGTCAGAGAATAAAGCTCATGGGGAGGAAGAGGGGGTAAAGTGGAATTTTTTTACCTAGCAATCTGTTTCTTGTACCTCTGTCTGGCAAAGGAAATGCTGCTAACAGATTTCTGCAGAATCCTGTCTCATGAGGTATCTTCCACTTTGCACTTACGAGGCGAGGCACAGAACTGTTCTTGCAGTCGTATCTGTTTAACAACACTTCTAATTAAATCCGCAGTCTGCACAGCCTGCTCTTGGGGTTGTCTGTAACCCCATCTGTTGGAGGCATCTCCTTGTTATGCAAGGAATGATCAGCCTCATCTGTCTATTAGAGTGGGTCCTCCACGGAAATTTGGGCTCGATCCAAGGAAAAGATCTGAGCACCCAATGTGAGGGTTAGTGAGGTTTTAGCAGCTGAAGCCCAAAAGTGCAATTCTGATACCACTTGTGTTTGTCCATGGGATGTTCCTAAGGACACAGAGATCAGCCAGTGTCCTCCAGGGTTTCAGATGTGGCAAGCACCAGGTTGTCCAGCATCTGGTGTGTTTCTGCAGTCCTGCCTCGGGGGTTTCTGTTGTTATCCTCCCATGGGGACAGATCTTCTGGGAACAAAATGTATAGAATGGAGTTTTAAATCATGGTTTCACCACCTTTGTTAAAGATGGAGAAACTTGTGCCCATACGTCCAGCAACAAGGTTATTTGAAAAGCTATAGATGAACTAAGTTCAGCCTGGACCTTTTACTTCCAGCTGCTCCTTTTGCAGGGCTCTTTCCTGGCTGGGGGCAGTGTGGGTCAGGGGCTTCAGCCTTTCCTCCTCAGTGTCCTTGCTCTTACTGATGAGGCAGCATAATTTGATTTTTTTTGTGCTTCTCCAAATCAACGTGGGCATCATTAAGTGATATCTCATTACCAGGGTGACCTGCTAAATGGCACTGGAAATGTGGCTGCGAAGCAGGACCTGACTTTTTGGAGTGGAGGGAAGGAGAAAAAGCAGAAGTTGTTCTTCTGAAAGCTGCGTTGATACCATTGATATCACTGGTGCGAGAATCACATTAACATATAGTAGAAAAAGTTTGTATGGGTGCTGTTGTTCTAAACGCTATTTAATGCTGATCTGAACCAGCTTAGCCAAATTCAGTAAAGTCCTGACCATAGTGACATCAGGGAAGTAAAAAATTAGTAGGTAACAGTAACAGGGTCTCTTCTGAAAGATGCGACTGCTGGAACTACGGCAGTCGACTTGTTCCCTCTTTAGTGTTAACCTTGCTGAGGACAGAAACTAGATCTGTGCGTGTCAATTTTCTTTGCTTGATGGGTCTGACAAGCCCAAAATCTCTTAATCACATCATTGTGAAGGAATGTGGTGTAAGTGGTGCCCCAGTGCAGAACTGGGGCTGTCCTGGCCAGCCCCGTAGTAGGAGTCTGTAGTAGTTTAGTCTTCAGTTTGTGGCAGAGGAGGGAGCTGACTTCTTCACAAGTGTGTAACTAGTTGCTTGTTTCTAAGAAATGCTTGCTTAAGTGGAGTGATGTGAGCAGTACTCAAATATTTCTGGATTAAAAAGTCAATGAAAAAATAATCATTCTTAGGTTTCTGGACTGCCTTTTTCTTGCTTTGATTAATGCTTTACTGGCTATATCAAACATTCACCTAAAATCAGGAGGATGTTAAACTATTGTGTACTTGAGTATTGCATGAGAATTTACTTGTTGGACAGTGGCCATATGCTAGATTAAGTGGGAAAGTACAACGATTTTGTGCTGCAGACTGCTCCTCACTTACTGCACACACTTGTTTTAGGACTAGATGGGAAAACTTCTGTTTCATGCTCAGAAGATTGTAGAAGCTTTTGTATAAAGTTTTGGACTTGTCCACTTCAGCATTATTATTTTTTAACTTCAGAGGAAATTTTTGATTGTCAAAAGCTGAAAAGAGATGAAGCTTTCAGGGTTTTCTGGACTCAATTTTAATTAAACTGACTTCTGTAGAAACTTCATTGAGAAGATTGGTGTTGAGCGTTTAAAATGACATGTACTTTTACAAGTTTTGCATAGCACCGTTTCTGCGAAACCCTGTGGGAGGAGAGGTAAAATGGGGGAGAGGCAATCTGCAGGACTAGAACCATATGGTTAAAGAGATTGGCGCTTGAATAAGCGTGCCAGAAACTTAATATGGGGATTTTAGAGTATGAGCTGTGAAAACTGGAAACAAGAATGATGTAAGGCTTGGCGGGGGGGACAAGGAGAAGGAAAAGTTGTCTGCCTGTATCTACATTTGAAGCAGCTTTATTAATAAAACTCTTGTGTTCACCTATACAGCTCCTTTCAGTCCAGAAGCATTGAGACAAACTGAACAGATTTCTTGTGTACCAACTTCAACCTGCAAGATGCTAAGCCCATTGGATATTCACGTTTTTAGGAAACTGTTAAATAAAGTGTTGGAACATGGTCTCGGATATTAAGATTTCTTACTGCTTGGAACTTGTCAGTGGCAGCAGGAATAGGATCCGGCACACTGCTTAGAAAGTTTGAGCTTTTATCCTTGAGCTGGTAAGGGGAGGAACACCACTAAATGTCATTCAAGACCTTATCCGTCTTGCTTCTGGCATTGGGTCTATCAGCCCATGAGCAAGTCCCCTTTGGGGGATGCCACTTTTCATATCTGAGTTTCATTTTGGGGCAGCATCTGAGTTTGTTTCGGATGTCACTCATAGCCCAAGCTATGATTCTAAACTGAGCTGGGAAATCTGGAGGTTTGTATATCTTAAAAATAGGGAAATCTGATCTTCAGGATTGTGTGCAGAGAAGCAAAAGAGTGCCTAACTTGGTTCCTAGAAAACCCCACCAAAATCCCCAAAACCAAGCCTAAGAACTGGTCCAGTTTTTCTCCAAGTGGCAGAAGATGGGAGATTGTGCAGATCATGATTTAGAGTATGAAATACCTTTTTTGATGGTGGCCCTCATTAGGAGCAGGAACAGCTTTTCTTGTGCTTTCCAGCATATGTTTTCTGGTAAATTACCTTCAACGTTCTTCTTTGGAAGGTGGGTTTAGTTTGTGAAGCAAAACAATGAAAATACAAATTTGCCTCTCTTCATAAACTGTGTGAACTAGTAAACAAGTGGTTGTTACCCATTTGTTGTCTTGTTCTAAAGATGCAGTTTTCATTTTAACAAGTCTAATTCAAACCTAACCAAAACACCGTTTTTCTTCTGGTTTTATCTTAAATGCTTCCCTCATCTTCTGCCAGTTGTGGGTCCCAGTTCTGTGTTTTCACTATTTGCTTTTCCTGGGTTAGGCAAAGGTCTGCACAGTTCCTGGAGATGACCGCTCTGCATACAAAAGGGTATGCCAAGAATGATTGTAAAGGCAGTGAAAGAAAAATTATAAAGCAGTGAAATTTGATTTATAAACCCAATTATAAACCAGTGAAATTTAGTCTTTCGTGATTTTGATGCCTTTTCATCATCGATTCACTACACAGTGAGAAGGTAATTCTCCTGCTGGTGTATATGGGCATTGCCCTGGAGTTAGATCAGTGATAAATTAACATTTGGCAGTGTTTGTGGAAACACTTGAAAGAAAGTAACAGATGTAAGATCCGCACCTGAGACTGACATCTTAATTTGATGTTTCTGTAGTTTTAGGTATACCATGGAAGTTGATGGACTGTTCCTATTATCTTCTTGTCTGACTTCATCAAGTGCTGTCAGAAAAACCAGTGAAAGTTCAGGCTATCGGAATGAATAGTGCTCTTTTTTTCCCCTTTACTGAAAATAATGTAACTTGTTTCAATTCAAAATATCAATACAGTAAAATCAGTGGTATTTCTCCTCAGTAACATCAATGTAGGAGATTAAGTTGTCCCTTTACTTACCAAGTATAATGTTTATCTGGGGAGCTATCAGTGCCCTGTGGTCGGCAAAGGGAAAATTCCTCTTAATGCTGTCTCTAGTATCTCCACACCAGTGAGGATGGATGTGAGCTGATTGTACTGAATTAACTGCATGCTATTGAGTGGCGTACTCTTGGCACAGTGCTTATGGTAAAATACAAGTGGCTATTTCCTGTTAAATGAAGTAGTGCAAATTAAGACAGTATTCTGCTAAGCTTTCATAGGCATTTTTTATGCAGCACTCAGACTTTCTTGAGGAGTCTACCTAAATGTGAATGAACTCTTGAACTCTTTCTTTAATTAATACTACACAGCTGGGACATGAGAAATTAATAGAAAATGGGTTTGTCCATTTGGACTAGTGTATAGATTAGCCTGGGCAACTGCAAGAGCCAGTGGAAAACTGAAGTCTACCAGGGAAATATTTGCTCTGGAAACCTCTATTTTAATCTGTTTTTCTTTAACACAAGCTGAAACAAAAGGGAAAAAGAATACCCTCCTCGCAGCGTCAGTTGCACCTTTACTAGAAAACTGACTGAATTTTGTTTTTAAAATATTGGACAAACTAGTGACCTATTTCATCTGGTTGATAGCTTTAAAAGTTCTGGAGAGCAGTGCAGTTTTTGCATGTAGGACCATTGGTTTATGCCCAGGATGGAGTCCACCTGCCGATCACAGGCTCTGTGGGCTCTCTGCTAGGACCTGGATCTTTTTGTGCACGTGCCTTTGGTAACGCAGGATAGACTGAAGGTTATCCTGAAGCCAATGCAGCAAAGTGCTTGAAAAGGGGAATGCACTTTGACTGCCCTGGACTTCTCCCTGCAGCAGCTCTGAACAGCAATCTAGGCAGAGGACTTCAATTATTTGCTGCAATCCTGTAAGGCAATGCCGAAGTGCTTGTTACTATGATTTAATGGGCTGTAATCCTGTCACTCTTAACAAAGCACTATGTTTTGGTGAAGTCCAGCTTGCGGTGACACACTTGGTAGCTTTATTTGTTCTTTCATGCAGATTCACTTTGATTTTAAAAGTGATCTGAGCTCCAGAGGGGCTGGGAGAATGACCTATGACTGATAGCTTTGATGTCAGGACTGAAAGAAAAATGTGGAAGGAATAAGATAAGTTTACCTTGTGTTGGGACACACAAGGTAATGGAATGTATGATGGACTAACCTTGAGACTGACTTGAGGTGTCTGGAGGCTGTCTGTAGGGATGGGTGGTAATGTATTTGTTACAGGAAACCTGTGATGCGTTCTGGAGTTTGCAGTTAAATTAATTGGTGAATGGCAAAGAATGACAGCAGGCCAGAACTGTGCAGTTATACCCATCTGTTAGTTACGGGCTTGTAGGGCATTTGTCATCCGTGGCTCTCCAAGCAGCTCATAGCAAGCATCATTAACTGAATTTAACAGGTGGGCAAGTGGCAACAGGTACAGCTGAATTGTTCAAGTCATACACTGAAGATCGAGAAAGTAAAGCGCTTCTCCTGTGTCTGGCCTTGGATGCTGGCAGCTTACTGCTGAAGAATTTACTCTACTGAGATAAAGGCCTAATTCATGTGCACTGTCTGCCCTTTTTTTTCCACTCTCATTAGGTGTAGTCTTAAATTTACAAGTCCAGCTCTGGAATACAAATCTTACAAGTGGTTGTGTGCTCTGGGGGGCTGTTGCCGGGAGTTTGTGAGCAAGTACAGCTCATCTCCAACCATGGAGCAAGTCCCTTCTGTGCCTCCTGACAGCCGAGTTCAGGAGAGCATCCCCCTGCCCCCCCCATGGCTTTAGCAGGTGAGCTTGTGTTCTTGTTAGAGCTGTGAGTGGCTGTTACTGAGGGTTAGCACATGTGTGCTCTGCAGCCTCTTTGCATCTGATGTACTAATTAGCGAGCTCCATGAACTGGTAATGAGCTGTATCAATGCCATTTTCCCCCTATAGCCCATGTAATTAAAGTAACCAAGTCAGATACTTAGTGACAAAAATTAATAGTTCCAAACCATAATTCATCACAGTCGTTTTAAGTTATTCAGCAGTTACCTAATTCTAACACAGTACTAAATTATGTTAATTCACTGGACCACACTAATGGCCTGACCCAGCAGGACAGCAGATCCAACTGCACTCTGTAGAGCTCAGCATGAGCTGGCTGCACAGAGTCAGTTTTTGGTCTGCCTTGAAGCCTTTACTATTTTTTCTTTCTTTAGTAGTTAGAGTCCTAGGCTGATTTTTCTCCTATCCAGTTTCATGCCTAGAATTAACTGTGCTCATATATAAAGTTTAGCAGATGTTCAAGGAACCAATTCAGATACTTAGCTCCATGTGGCCTTTTTTTTTTTTTAACTGTCACTAGCACGAGAGGGTTTCTGCTGTAAATGCTTTTTGGCACTTGGAGGCACTCTCCTCTAATGGCCTTACACAGCCCAGAATTATGACCTTTTCACTGTATGAGATTAAAAAAAAACCCAAAGCACCCAAAAAACCAGCAGCCCTATATTTTTAAGTCTTTAAGCCCGTAAAGGGCCTGAAAGTGGAAGGATATTTCAGGTAATGCTCTCTTTCTAATGATATTGCATCCAATGCATCATTTTTTGCAGTGAGAGTAGACTGGAAGTTGAAGTTTTGCTTTTAATGTCTGAAATCCTGAAATTCTAGACAGTCATTAGAGAAACTAAAAAATGGAGTCAAGTTCTATATTGCCCTCTGTCACATCAAAGAGCATGACTACTTATCCCTTAAGTCTCCTGTGTAGTTTGTTATGCAATATAGTTTATTTACACATTAGTTTATCAACAAGTCTCCTGTCAGTTGCATGTAAGGCACCATACACTGATTAGAGAAGGGAAAGAAAGGACTTCTTTGCAGAATGCTTATGATACTTGTGTGGGATAAGCAAGTCCTAACTCCTAGCCCTGTCTTCTTAATGACATTTTGCATTAGCAGCTATCACTGTTCTGTTCCAGGTGCCAACCACCTGCAGGGTGTCCTGCATTCCTGGAGCCCTTTGTCTGCCCCTTGAGGTCCCGAATGCTGTTTTAGGTCTTGTGGCACCTCTACCAAGTCTTGTGGCACCTCTGCTCTGTCTGGACTGAACCATAGTGTCCTTTCAAAGCCCTCAGAAGATTGTATGTCTGAGAGATTTCACTGGTAATATGTGTCATCATCTGGCCAGGATCTGTAATTAAGATGCCTCTGAACACTAGACTTCCAGCTGCTGAGGGCATCAACAGTTTGAAGGGGTACATTGCTTTTAAACTACTTTATTGACAGTTGCAGTGATTCACTGTAAAGGGCTCTCACAAGCTCCTGGTGTCCCTTTACATTTTTTTTTTTTAAAGAAAATAATCTTCTACCAGGCTGGAATGTATCAGCAAACCCCTTCTTGTCTCTCAATGAGCCCATTCCATCTTGACATCTGCCAGAGGTGACCTGTGCCAGCAGCAGCATTTTTGTTGAGCATTTTTTCCCCTTCGTCTGGACCAATGACTAATATATACCAGTTACAAGCAAAACCTGTAAAATGCTGCTTGTGTTTCCCGGTCAATGTCCATTGTCACAGAGTGTAGTATAGACACGAAATAAAACAAAGGCTTCATTACTAAATTGTTAGGTATTCTTGGGTGAGCCCTTTTACTGGCTGTGCTCAGTTTACACTCCTCACCACCCTACCGTGGCTCGGACAATGTACCCTAGAGCACAGCACACAGGCTTCCAGTTGCTGAGGATGTTTTGGCCGTAAGTAAATATTGTCTGTGAAATGAATCCCATGTAATCATGAAGGACCAAAAAAACCCCCAAGATTTAGAGCAAAGTTGCCTTCTAGCTAGTGTGCCAAGTGAAAAGGCATCTGTAGGCTCCAATCCAGCTGTTTGGCATTTTAAACTAAGGCTGGAGGAATGGCTTTGAGTTCTGAGCCTGAACCATTAACAAAAATCCCACTTCTGGTTGATGCAATTCTAGTTGGGAGGGAAGGGGTAGAAAGAAAGTGTTTTTGAAGAGGAAAGACTGATTAAAATGTCTCTCATTTTAGAGCAGTAGGCATCTGTTGTGACTTGCATTAATAAGTAAAAGAAAGTGTATAGATTCATAAAGATCTGCCAAGCATTTTGCCGTGCTCTGGTCTTATAGCAGGTTCTGGCCAGTGCCAAAGCTGGACTTTGTAACTTGATGAAAAAACTTTGCAGTACTGAGCAATATTGTGCATTCTGAACAGGCACAGAAAGTAGATTACAGCTTCATTCCCTATTAGTTTCTGTGGATGACTTCTTAGTGTAAAATATTGTTTCTGAAGATACACACTAAATGAGAGGAAGGAGTGAGGTTTATGTCTCCACAAATGTGTTTCTCGGGGGAAGGAGAAATCTAGATCATTTTCTTTAGTCCCCCAGAGAAGAAGATAGCTTGATGTAAACCAACTTTGATTTATGTAGTCATTATAACCTGATCACAATGAATAATGCAATATTGCTTACTCATAACACGCTCACATTAAATGGGTATTCTGGGAAAGTGCAATTGTCTTGTTGCCAAGTGCAGCAATATCTTCACAGGCAACACGTGGACAGCTTTGCTGCTTATTTTACAAAGCCAGTGAACCAGTCTACATTTCTATGCACCATTTAAGTCATGCTAAACATATTTCAGTAAAAGTTAAATATCTTTACAGCTGTGTCATTCTTTCTAGTAATCCACCTACTTGTAATTGTTTTATGCTTACATTGTGTTTTATTCAGAACGAAATAGAGCTGAACACAACTGCCAATATGGGGATGAAGTGGGCAAGGGACAAAGCTGGGTTGGAAAAGTAGAGGCAAGTCATAACCTTATGGAAGAAATACATTCAAATCAAGTACTTGCGTTTTGTGAAGTTGCAGAAAGGTTGCAGGGTCTTCGCTAGAGCCACACAATCCCATTCAACATGATGCAAGCATTGAGCCATCATCATACTTGCTGATACCTAGACCTCTTTACTAGAAAGCATTCCTCTGCTTTTTCACAAAGAAACAGCGTTGTAATGAAGACCTTCTGCTTCAGACATGTCTGAGGAGTGAATATAATTAAATAAATGAGCTGCAATCTGCCTTTATTGGCAATATTTCGTTTTTCTCGATGCAAAGCAAAATTCTAGATCCAGTCTCCTCACAAATTTCCTTCTTGCTGGGAATTCTATTTCAGGGTTCTTTATCAGCTTTTGAATCAGCAGTGACATATTAATGCATTTTTAAAATTTTTAAATACAGGAATTAAGATGCAAACACTTAACACTAGCTGGCTGTGTGGGCAGCCCCTGTTGGAAAGGGCTTTGTACCTGGAATCTCCAATCCACTGGAGATTCCGGGAAAAGTTCAGTAAAACCACTCAAACAGCTTTCCCTGTGCAACTGAGCTGCTTCAGTGGGTGAGCTCTCTAGCAGTCCTGGATAAAGTGGCAGCTTTTTTTTCCCTACAAAATAAAAGTTCAGAACATACGGTGAGAAATTACTTGTGCTATTGTGCTGTGCCTTTACTAGATTATCTGTTTCTAGAGGTTATCAGAGTCACAAACTGCAAGTTCCTGGCAATAGCTCAGGCTTTCTGGTAATCATCCCAAGCTAGATGATAGCACTTTCAGCTACAGCTTTTAAAAAAACAAAGTTTATGTTTATTTGACAGCAAGTTCGTTGTCCCTGTAAGTGCAGCTCATTGGAATTCTTTGTTTTAGGGCAGAGAGCAGAAAAACACAATGCAGGAATAAAGTAGAGCAGCTTTCTCTGAAGGTTCACTTCTTCGCAAAGAAGAAATTTGCCAGATGAGACTTTGTGCTACTGTCTCTGACCTCCATTTCCCTCTTAAATAACAAATGAATATAGGGTGGGATTGTTTGGTCCTGAAGTAAAATAGGCTTGTTTTGCCATAGTGTAGTGAAAGTGACATATTTTAGTTTTTTTTTTTAAAAAACAGCCAATTTTATACTCACTGCCCCAAGATTTGAAAAATGGCCTTCCTCCTCCAATTTCTAAATATTTGGCTATTTCTAGATACTTTTTTAGATCAATTGGTGAACAGAAGTATTGAGGGGTTGGGTAGACTTACTTTGGACTGAAATGCAAATTTTTGTTTCTAAATTCAGATGTTGGTTTCTTTCTTTGTGCTTCATATATAAAGAATGACATTTTAGGCACTCAAAAAACTAGCTCTTAGTTATCTTGCTTTTCTGATCAGCTGGGAGGTGGTGAAGATTGACAGGTCTCCCTACCCACAACCATTTCCAGGACTGACCAGGGCTTTGGGTCACCACGTAGGACAGCAAGTCCCTGGTTTCAGTTTCCCTCTCTGCATGAGAGTATTCTCAAACCAGAACTGAAGCATGAAACTCAGAAAAGTCAAAAGAAATTTTTCCACTTTACTCAGCCAGATGCTGACCGGTTCCAGCTGAGATTAATAGCTCCTTTGCTTCACAGTGTATTTCCAGCATCAGAAGGAGCATGGGGATGGCTGAGCAATCCTGCCTGGTTCCTAAGGCACAGAACTGACAGCAGGAATCCAAATACTCAGATTGCATCATTCCTTTGAAGTCACTCCTTAGACTTCAGTAGTGGTAATGATTTATATCAGCTGATCTGTACAGCCAAAAATAGAACTGTTTTGACGTGACCTTGGACATGCATATTGGATCACCTATCTGAGTTCTGGATGATCCACTTCATAAATAGTCACATTATTTCCCTGGAGTGTTATGTTGTTACCTGCTCAGTGGGCTGTTAGAAGCAGAAATTTTCAGGAGAGACCATAAGAAGTAGATGTTAATTTTTGATACTGGAATTAAATTTTGAGTTAGGCTTTCTCAGGAGATCTCACAGGGAGAGCTTTGTAAGTTTTAGGTGTTATGCAAATGACAGCTATTACTGTTCTCTCTCAGCACATCAGATCCTGATTTGCTGTTTGGATTATCTAATCACTGTCAGCCCAAGTGTTTGGAGTGGAAGTAATTACTGCAGTACTTTCAACTAATTCCTATTCATGGAGTAATAGTGAAAATGTTGATCTGAGGGATAAGTGAGCTAAGTGTTCATGACGGAATAGGCACCTAAGAGCATTTGGGGCTGGTTCTTGTTGCTTCTGTCAAAACGGCTGTAGCAATGTAAACAGTTCATGTGCAGTCTTCAACTTGAAGAAATACTGAAAAATCTCAAACACGTACTAGATCGTGATGGCATCGAAGACTAATTACTTGCTCTGTATTGTAGCTCATAACAGGGTCTGTGATTAGCTCTCTGTCTTGGGCACATCATCTCTGCTGTCGTAGACTGTGTTGAAGGGCTTTCAGTGCTTCTAGGCAGATGCCGCCAAATTAGTAGAATAGATTGGGTTGGAATGGACCTTTAAAGGTCATCTAGTCCAACCCCTTTTTTTATTTTATTTTAAGAGATTTAGGGTATAAGGGTTTATGCTCAGTTGAGATGGTGCTGGATGTTCACCAATGATATACATGTGTCATGGGAGCAGAGAAATGTGACTGTGATAATAGTACCTATTCTTAATGGCTCCATTATCTACTTTTTAAGGTGCTTAGCAGGTTTCAAGTGGGAGAATGTATCTTCATTTTGAGTTTGTTTATGTAAGCTCAGCAGAGAGGAGTTAACCATCAGATCACTAACATTAATGGGATTCCAAACTGTATATTCAGGAAAAAAAAATGTTTGTTGTCTCTAAAACAAAATCCTTTATTCTACTTTAAACTACTACTGTGGAATCTCTCTGCCTAGAGATTCCATAATAGGAGAGAGCTGAGTAGGTCGTACAGAAAGAAGAGAAAGTTCAGGGGAGGGACCTTCATGACCTGACTTTCCTCCAGTTTGCCCACATTATGAATGCCATTTGTTCTTTATTGGTGTAGTTACTTGGGTCATGATGATGTTGTCCTGAGGCACTGTTATAATGTATTCCAGCCCTGGGACTCTTTCGTTAAAGAACTATTGTAATATGGGAGCAGAACCAAAACACAAAGGCCGATATTTATATTGTAGACTGATTTGACTTGTGCATCCTTGGGGGTACTTACTTGTAACAGTTTTTGGGTTTCCTTTTTGCTCTCCCCGCCTCTCCCCTTCCCCCCCCGGCCCTTGCCTCCCAGCTGTGCCCTGTTTCTGATCTAAATCCAAGTCTTGGATTAGTCACTGTTGAACTACAGTAATAAATTTCAGTAGCACCAATTTATAGCCATCTTCCGTGCTTGACTGGAATTGATTGTCAATAGTACTTATGCTCCTAGTGGCATTTGGAAGGGCGATAAGGAAGTCCTCAGTCCGTGCCCTGCTGGGGGCAGAGCAAAACTTTATTTCCTTATTTGTATTAAAATCTTATTCTCCTGTTCTGCCCTTAATTCTCTGTGCTGGGGAGCTCATTGTTGCAGCTACAGCTTTGAGGTGCTTGCTGACCCAGAGAGGTGTTTCTGAGTGCAAATGATCTGAGGAGGACATGATCATGTTGTAGTTGTTGTCCTCATGTGTGTTGTACAGTGGCAAATGGATTCTGTTCTTTTCTATTGTCTTCTTCTTGTCCCTGGCCATGGTAGGGAGGGTTGGAACTCACTGATCTTTAAGGTCCCTTCCAACCCTAACCATTCTATGATTGATTCTATGGGCTTCTGATTGCTAAGATAAAACTATAGGTTTTGAAAAGCAAAAGGACTGAATACTCAAACTTCTGACAGTTTCTTTTGGGTGGGGTTTCGGGGTGTTGTTTGTGTTGGGTGCGATGAGGTTATCTGGACCCAGCAAACAAGATTTTCAGAAGGCAAAAGTAGAAAGTCTCTTCCAGTGTAAGTGCGTACGTATTTGAATTGCTTTTTTGGTGGCAAGCCCTCATTTTGGTCAGTGTCTAGTCCTTTTGGAACAATTCATTTCAAACCCTTGCACTAAACAGAACAGATTGAGTGGCCAATAAGCTGGAAAATTGGAAGATAATCTTGATGGGTTCAGCTGGTGCCTGGCATCAGAGCAGTCTGTCCATATGTTAAATACTTCTGCAGCCAAGTGGGCCAGGAGTAGGAGTGTCCACATGTGAGGCAGAATTATAAAGCTGGGGAGGAATAATGCGATTCCCTGAACATCTTCATAGAAACAGCTAAAAGCTGGTGAAAGAAGCACAGCTAGTCAACCAACAATCATTTTTGGGCACAGAAATAAAGTTATATGTCATGGACATAATTGTTTTGTGCTGAATACATTGTTTAGAAACCCATCAATGGTTCAGAGGATGGAGTTGTGTTCTGTGCTGGTTACCTCTTGGGTGCTGGCTTAGCTGGAGGCAGCGAGATGTTTCGATGGGTCTCCTCACTGATTCCTCCCATGAATTTGTGCAGTGCTGGAGCTCTGCCAGAGCTGTGAACTAATTGATAATGGCTGATAGGATTTTTTGTCTGAAATCACACTTATTTTAGTGATGGGTTTGTTTTATTTCTGACTTACCAGGTGTTACTTTGGAATTACTGATTAAATGTAGGCTGTGAACAGTTGGCAGGACTTGCAATGCTTTCCTTCTATACAGCCAGTATGTTATCTAAGCTGAGAGCTATGCTTTTATATGTAAGAGGATGGTATAAAGTGCACCACAGTTAAAGAATAAGTGGAAAGATTGCAAGAAATGGGGGCAGAAGTTTGTAAGATGAAGCAGCTTAATGCTGCAGGTGGAAAGGTGTTTTTTCAACCACTCTGCATAGACAATAGTCTGCTCCAAGTGACTTGAATTTAAATTCAACTGGACCTTGAAAGCAAAACACCAGTTGTCAGAATGGTCCTGGGTTTTACTGTTAAAAGATCTGCCTTTTCCATTAACCAGTAATTCGATTCCTTCTCTCTTATGTATCCTAACTTAGCCTTATACATAGAATATAAACTTGCAGTTTTATCTCCTACTTGTTTTGCTCAAAGTTTTTTTGTGTCTGTCTTAAGCATGTAAGACAGGAACCAGTAACAAATCCACATGGAAAAGTGTGTCAATTTATTTTAAAAAAGCTGTTTCCTAGAAAGCCCTCCATTTGCAAGCATAATTATAGCTTTCTTCCTAGCACCTTTCATGCAAGCATGCACTGTTTTCGTAAGAATTTCTGGTTGTATCATAATTCAAAAGAAATAGGATGCCAACTATCCATTAACTTGATTTTTTTATCAAAGCTACGGGGAGCCATTAATTGTAGCTGCAGAGCAACAGCTGATTTATGAGTTTAAATTCTATGCAAATATTAGTGATATTCAAGTCATTGGAGATGCCAAGTTTATTCTCTTGTGTTTCTAGATTTACCAGAGATGTTGGTTAGTATTCAAAAAAGCTTCAAGCAAAGGGCCAAAGAGGCTGGAGAAATTCTCAGATGAACGAGCTGCTTACTTTAGATGCTATCACAAGGTAAGACATGGTCATATGCTTGTTTCTCAAACTTGCTTCTATGTACAAGCCAGAAGAAAATCTGAATTTTTTGTGTATTAATTGGCCCCAAAATTGGAACTTTTTCTACTATCGAGGTCCTAAACTCACTTACATGTTCCTTCATGCAGTAAAACAGAGGCGCAGAGTAAGTGTTCTATTTTCTGCTTTGTAGCAAACGTCTTGCTAAGCTAATGCAAAATGACTTTATTTTTAAAGATTCCTTTTCTTCTTCTTAGCCCTTTAAAATCAGAGCTGAAATACTTTGTAATGACTACTGCTCTTCATAATTACAGTAGCAAATATCTAAGGTAACATGAATTCCAAAAGCTGAGAGGTTCCCATTTCGCTGGGATTTTACACCTGTGGGATACAGTAGACAGCTACAGGTATGAAGGACAACATGCATTTTTTTCTGTGCAGCGGTGATGTGAAAACCTTTGCTAAACTCACCAGTATTAAAAGAATGAAGTTTTTCCCTCTAATCACCTCTCTGGAGTTATGTGCACATTTCATATTCATCTGAGAATTTACATGTGTAATTCTCCTGGGCATGGAGATGAAAATAAGAATCCCTTTAATTTATAATCATTGTTGGCAAAAGCTTAATATATTAGAAGATTAGGAATTATGTGCATAAATTGCTAGGAGTCGGCAAGCACAGCTGAGCTTGAGGCTGATCTGCCCTTACTCAGTTTGACATATGTTTAGGAGGAAATCTTGAGGGAATACTGAATCTGAATTCAGACTTGTCTGTCTACATGCCATGTAGTTTGTAATTCATTGGTCATAATATCTGTGGCTATTTGTATTAAGTCATGCCCAGAAATAGTTCATTCAAATTTATATAAAGCAACTTTCAGAGCGAATGAGAAGTGTGGGGTTTTTTTTTTACTTCATTTGATGTGTGTGAGGGTTGCATAGTCTTATACTTTGTGTATAAGACAATATCCAGCTTTGTGTGAAATGTTGCATTTATATTAGTAGACTGTCAATTATTGATGCAAATCTGTATTTCTTCCACTGTATTAATGCAATGTATCAGCAGCACATGCTGACTTGAAGTTCAGATTAGGTAATGGATATGAAATCCATGAGGAATCTAAACGAGGTTGGATTTTTTTCTCGTCTTTCAAGAAAATCTGTAGGTTACTTGTCGCATATGTTGCCTAACAGCAGTTTCCTGCGTCTGGATCTGCAGACTAAAGCACCATAGAAAGTCCCACTGGCTTTGAGGGATTTTCTAGCTTTAAGTCATTATTAATAAAGCCAAAAAAACCAATTTAATATGGCAGAGTCTTCAACTAGCACAACTTTCCACCTGGTTTTGATGTATAATATTAGCGGTACTTTGGCACTAAAGACATCAATCCAGAGGTCTAGGACAGTCATTGCTGGTGTCTTGATGTACGTTGGGTCAGCAAGAGCAGCAGTTGTAATAACAGCTTGATGGTGCGGAAAGGCTTTTCTGTGACTATTCTAATTCTGTCACTCCTGGGCAGAAAGCTGCTTCTCGCTGCCTCTGACAATAAAGTTAATCCTACAAATGAGAAGCCCAGCGAGTCCTGTTAACGTGTCAGGTGTCACCGTGTCAAAAGCTTGTGCTAACGAATCTAAGGGCAAATGCAGTTCAGCATGATAGATGACACTGTAAGAGGAAAACCTCACTTACAGATTACCAATGTTTCAGAAATATGGTCCTTAACTTCCTACCTGGGTTCTGAAGCGATTCTCAAATGCTGTTGAAAGCAGCATCAAATCTAGAAAACTGAGGAGCCCCCGCTCACCCCATCAATCTCAGGAAAGGTTTAATCCATCATAAAACTGTAAAGAGTAGAAAAAGAAAAATGATGAATGGAGCTAATTTTTCAATAGCACCTGCCTCCTTCACTGAAGTGTTAAATTGTTTCATTTTGTTGCTGCTTTTTTTTTTTTTTCCCGTGATGAATTAAAGTGCAAACGTTTCTTCAATTTATTAGTGGAAAGAATCTGTTCAGAGCATTTGTTCTGGTGGCACCGTGATGGTACCGGTCACTGAGCCTGGGCGGCTGTGGTCTGAGACCATACAACATCTCCTTGGCACCTTTATCCAGTGAGGGTCTCTCCTCCATCCCCCTGAGCTCTGGTCACAAGCAGTGTCTCTGGGGACTCTCGGTCTGTTTCTGTCATATTGGGGGGATCCAGTTTGTTCACATTTGAGTGCGTGATGTATGTGTGCTCTCCTGCAGCCCCGCACCGGGGGCTGAGTTTTGACATCCTTGCCACTCAAAGTTTAAAACAACAAAAGAAATAAGTACTTTTTTTGTTTGTATAATATTGACCTTTAAATTCTTTCTAATCTTGTTCTATTTTTTTAAACGTGGAAAGGTTAAAGTGTCCTAAAATACAGGTCATAGGAGAACAGTCATCTGTAGCTTATGAAGTGAACTGGAAATCTGCATACTCATAGCAAATTGCCCACTTAATTCATTTGGTCCCACAAGGGATAGAAAATAATTAGGATCCAGGCTACAATATCCAGGCAGAGAGTTGCCTTTCAGGTAGCTGTATAGTTTTCACTTGGTAAATGTAAATAATCAACCATAAATTACCATATGCTTTAACAAAATAACATTGGAGGAAGGAAGAAATTCTTGTTTCTCCAAGTGACTTTTGACTTTGCAGTGTGCCAGAAGAATCGTTAATATTCCAATGCAAAACCAACTAATTGCATGCTGCTGACAGGAATATACTGATTCCTCGAGGGAATCTAAGTTTTAATCCGATTGTATTAATCTTGCCTTGAAACAGCAGAAGCAATTTAAGCAGTCTTTCTGTCTAGTTATGGAATAATCCATTTGGAAAATTGAATTGTGTAATTTGTAATTGTTTTCCAGGCCTGCTAATGCAAAACTGTATCGGTAGCAAATTAAATGTTTAAAGTATGACCATTCTGCTAATAACTGACTGTTAAACATTTATTTTAATGAATACTATCACTTACTATGAATGAAATGTCTAGGTTGAGGCTTTAAAAGAATTAAAGTAACTTGTCAGGATATTTTGGTGTCTTCACTGTAACGCCATGCAGCGATGCTCACTGCAAGCCCGTGGGGCAGGTACGTGTCCTTCTGTGTGGAAGGACATACCTTGTGCGTGGCTTCACTGATCCTGTGAGCAAAGGAGCAGCCCCTGAGAGGGGTGGTCAAGACTGAACCTCTAAATTTGGTTCCTGGCTTTAGTTTCTCTGCAAAATCCAGCGCTGGATTGTGGTGGGGTTACAGCCAGTGTGTGCCATTCTGTATGTGAGGAAGTGAAAACCAGCATTTCTTCCACTGAAGGAGATATAGGCATGGCTGTAATTTTTTTTAAAACATACATATATATATATATAAATCTGTATAAAATTTTAGTATGTTATGTATACTTAGTAAAACAGACAAGTACAGGCAAATCTTATAAGCAGGACTGGGCTGGAATTGCAGCAGCAGCATTTTCCATTAAATGTTCCCCTGACACGTCCTGGGAAGTGTTCTACCTGTATTCATCATGGGGTGAGTCTTCAGGAAGCCAAAACAGAAGCATAAACTCCTTAATTAAGATTAAAACACAAGATACTTAAAACCGTTGAATGTGGCAGCTGTGTAGACAGTAAGTATACTCCCTTTTGTTGTGTTCTGAAAGACTACCTGTATTTGAGAATTAGGTATTAATTCAAACAACTGTTTGAATGCTAAAGATCATGGAAGAGATGGAAGAATTTTTGCTGTAGTGTATCTGGATGGGGTGAAGCTCTGTCTGCTTGTACTGTTGGTTGGGAAATGAATGATTAATCCCTGTTCCTGGTTCAGAACTCTCTTACCATGCAGCTCTGCAAGTATTTTGGTTTTTAAACTAATGAGATGCATTTCAATTGTATGGATTGTCTTCTTGACATAAAGAGGGCTTGAAAGTAAAGGGCAGGGGAGGAGTGTGCAAAGGGAGGTCTTTAACCCCAAACAAAGTATCATTCTTTTTGTGATTTCTCTGTTAATGCTGTCTTAGGTCTGGTATTTGTGGCTTACCCACCTTTTTAGAACTAAGTTTATAAATGTACATTACTTATTAATCTCAGATAAATAAAACATACATGAATTAAACTAACCATGGAAACGCTGTTTTGCAAGAGCCTGGCAGGAGGAGATTTTTTAAAAATGGAAAAAAAAAGAAAAAGAAAACTTCAGCCTCAAATATTTGCAGGTGTTTGGTGTCTGCTCCTGACTCCTTTCCAAAAGCGTGGTAGAGGGGGTGTTAGCAGCCTGCCACTTCTTCAGTGAGAACTCGCTGCGTATGTGCCAGACAATTTGAACCATCTGTTGCATAAGGGTGAGCAACAGGAAGGCTATTTAGGCACCTGGGATAATGATGGCATTTTGAACCACCTTGCCAGGTGACACAGCAGGTCAAATAGCAAGCGATCTTTAGACACTTGGGAGTGCAGGGGCACTGTGGAGCCTTGGCAGCCACGAGCAGCTTCTTGGCTAAAGCTGGATCTTGCCAGAAGGGGCTGTTGCCACACTGGAGTACCTTGGGACCTCTGAAAGGTGAAGGCAGCTTCAGGGGCTCAGTCCCAAAAGGGAAGAGAGGTCAGCTGCTTATTGAGTTTATTGACTTGATGAGCTCTAGAGGTCATTTCCAGCCCTTACTGTTATGTGATTTTTTTTTTATTTAGGTGTTTTTTTTTTCTCAGACATAAAAAATTAGGTGCCACAAACTGTATCTGGGCCAGAAGGCACGCGTGAGCTGAAAGAGTGAATTCAAGTGACTCTTCTGTATGCTGTCATTTGTGTCACTGACTTCAGAAAGAGTCCCAGAGTGCCAGATTTTGTCCATCTGTTACTCTCCCTGTGTCTGCTAGGTCTGGTACTGGAAAAAAAACTTACTCTGAAACCAGCTGGGAAGAGACTGAAGTGTGTGCATTTTACTGTAGACATTTGAACCTGGGTGAGAGGTCAGAACTGGGGGTACCTGTCTGTCACCCTTCAAAGGGAGATACTTAGATATCAGCTTGTGCAGCTCAACAGAAGCAAATGCCATCAGGAATCTTCAGACGCGTGTGAAGACTTTCAGACTGTGCTCTGTGAAATGCCGTTATACAAGAGCTCTCAAGCAGTCAATGCAGCACAAAATAACCCAGGAGCTGCCAAATACTGTAGCTAGCATTTCTCCAAATGTAAATCCCCTATTTTTTCCCCCGTTTCAGAGCTAAAACGTGAGTTACAAAGGATTTGATGATCAGTAAAATTAATGACACAATACTATTGATTTCAATATTTCTTCAAGATTTTTCACCCAAGGGGTGATATCGCCTGCCATTTTATTTGACCAGGCTGTGAGCCAGGGCTCTTGGAGTGTTTTTTGATACGTGGCCGCTGTGCTTTGCAGCACAGGCAGTCTGCATTCACACAGGTGCTGTGATTTTAACCCCAGCCGGCAATGAGGACCGCGCAGTCAGTCACTCACTCACTCCCCCAGTTGGGATGGGGGCGAGAATTGAAAGAGTAAAAGTGAGAAAAAACTCACAGCAGCACAGCCTTCTGAGTTTTCTCTTAGAGAGGTGAATTAACTGTTGATTGATACTCCAGAAAAGCAAAAGAGACCACTGTGAATACTGCGAAGGCAACCGGTAAGAGATAAATAATGTCTTAGATAATCTGTATTGTCTTCCTTATAACACAGTATGCTTAGACGGAGTATAGTAATAAAAAGCAAATGTAGGAGAAGACATATTGAAATGAAAACAAATTTTTCTGTTCAGAAGGATGAACTTTGGGATCTCAAGCATGAGATGATTCTTATAAAATCTCGATTGGAATATATTATTCTGCATTTGAGATTACAAAGAAGTACTTTAGTGCAGTAACTAACTGGCTTTTGAGAGGAATTTATGATAAGAAAAAAAACTATTGCTATTCTTAGCTCCAAAACAGTGATACCATTGTATTCATGCCTTTTTTTTAGTATTTAGTTGTTTCTAAAGAGGAATGTGGGAGTTGTGAGTTATGCACTCATGAGGTCAGGTGACCCAGCCACAATACTTCTGGACACCTTGAGTTTTGCACAACTCCTTAACGGTCCACTGAAGTTACTGTATCATAAAGTATCTCTCCTCCCTTGGGGGTAGCAGAAGTGAGATTGCTGTGCTGGGCCGTAGGATGGAGGAGGAGCTCCTGTGTAGCTTTTGGTGAAACTTTTCTTGACTGGGAGACCTAAAGAAAGAAAATTCTTGGTTGCAAGGCATGTCTGTGGCTTCTCTCCTACTCTGTGCTGGATAGATCTTGTCGGAATGACCATCTGCTTCTGATGTGAAGCCCTAGATGTGAGGGAGAACGCAGGTATCTGAGATATTGGCAGGAGCAAATCTCAGTTCCCATGGCTGGGTTCAGAGATGATGCATTCCCAGACCTGCAGTGTGGATATGACATATGAGCAACAGCGTGCAAGGCTGGAAGCATTTGGGTGGGTAGGGCTGAGCTGGAAATTGGAGTGGGGGGACTGGAAAGTACAGGATGTCTCTAGTAGAGAAATGAGAGGAAATGGGTGATGGATACTCTGTGCCAGGAATACAGATACTGCAGGAGCTCGTGTCAGGAAATTGGTCAGTAGTAGCAGCCCTAATGAGAATAAAACATGAGAACTTGGGAAGTGTAGTCTTAGGGGTGCTGGGAGTGGTGAAGGCTGGAGCCATAGTAAAAGAAGCGGTGATCAGAAGCATCTCTCCTTTAGTGTAGGCAGACAAAGCAAATGTTTTAATCTTGTCTTTCTCCCATTCCCAACAGTGTTATGAACATCTGCTCCCATCTGGCCTGGAGGTGCATGACTCAATCTGAACACAGGGTCATTAGTGATACTGTTTGGGTTGGTTGGTTGTTTTTCCTTTCCCAGCCCTGTGCAGTAGCTGGCAGCCTCCCACACGGGCAAGAGTCCTTCACCTCCCTCACTAGAACGTAGGGTGCCTCCCTGCCAGGGGCTGAGGCATCTCCTGCTGCCCATCACCAGGGGCTGATGGGGGGCATGGGCAGCAGCCGACTAGTTGGAACTTCTGAGCCTCCTAAAAGCTAAAAGTGCTAGTCAAAGTGCTTCTGGCTCCTGAGCCAGCATGGAGAGACAGTGTGCTGTTCCCTGCCTGGTATGAACCTTTCATAGTCTTGCTGAGCCCTGTCACAACATCCTCAGGATTCATCACGCTGGAGACAATTACTGGGGTATCCAACAGTAAGAGTGTGACGTGCCTGATTTCAAGAAATGAGCTTTCCATTAGGACAAATCCTAGATAGCTAAATGATTCATTACCAAAATATATGGCTACGTTCTGCTTCTGCTAACTTTTGTACTTGTAGGAACAAAACTTCATTAGTACGTTCACTTGCAGAAAATATGAATGTGCTCAGTATAAATGTCAAGGTACTTGCTGTCCTGAATGAATAAAGTCTAGCTCTTTTTTTCTTTTTCTCTTGCATTTGAATCCTTTCCTGGCATATGAGAAAAATATATGAGAGTTGAACTTGGCAGCTGGCAATTTGTGCTTGACCTGTCATGTGCTGAGCCTGATGGGAAGAGGTTATGACAGGTTTGTCGTATTTAACATTGAGTTTGTTGGTGTCTTGTTAGCACTGGGGGATGTGCTTCTACCACAGGACTTCCTGGAAGAGTAAAAAATGCTCATGCAAAGCTAAGCACAATTAGGAAGTCTCCGTTTTGACACTTTTCAAAATCTTGAACCTGGAGGCTATAAAAACCCGAGTTCTAAATTTGGCAGGTGTCAGGTTTGGTATGTTCCCCATGGGATGTTCCTTCCATTATTCCTTCTGCTACTACCCATACAGCAAGTTTCTGGATGTTGGATGTGTTGCTTATTTTTATTTTGGGGAGACATTGCCCACCGACTGCTCTTTGTTCCTTCTGTTCACAGCAAGATTACTTTTTCAGGGGTCTTACTTGAAAATGTGGTTTTGGCTGTGTCTTCTCCCCTGCTAGAAGAGAATGGGCAATAAAGTGACTCTAAAAAGAAAGTGACTTAGGATGAATGGCCAGAGAGACACAGTGGGTGTGCTGGTGACCCCGAGATGCTCTAGAGCAGCAGTTTCTGTTGCTGGACCCAACGAGACTATCTTTTTACTTCCTGAGTCTTATCTATAAGACAATTACTGCGTTTCTTTGTTTATATTTGACATAGTTTGATATGAGACTATTCCCCAGGACTAATGAGACCACAGTAGTGAAGTTGTTAGGTTGTACAGCTTTGGGAACATTTCTGTTAAACTCCCCTTCTTTCTCTCTCTCTCCAACCCCTACCATGTAAAAGAATCAGTGAAGTGTGTTCTGATAATGAATATTTAAACCTAACTTCCTGATTTCCTGTCTGGATGTTAACCTTTGTCTTAAAAGGAACTTAAATAATGAAGAATTCCTCCTCAGTCAAATTTAGGAGTGCTACTTATGGTTGTGAGGGTGAAAAGCGGATGTTTGAAATATGAAGCAACTGTGGTATGTATTTACTAAAGCTGTGTACAAAGTAACAGATACATGTTTATTTTTTTGGTGTGAAAGCTATTTTTCCAATTAGTTTTTGGCAACCAGCAACAGAAATCTGTGTTTACAAGTTCGTGAATCTTTAAAGCTAAAAAGGTTTCTAATAGCTAAAACTGTGATTTCTTTTTTTTTTTTTTATTTATTTAAGTGGACTATTCTAACAAATCCTCAACTTTCCATCCAAAAATAATTGAGAGAGCAGCTTTTCACCATTCTTACAGCTTTGTCCTCCACGATGAAAGCTGTACTGGAACTGAACTTGCTCCTCTAAATGGGTGAATCCTTTAGATTTCTATCTTCACTACATACTTCTGTTTGCTTCTGCTATATCAGGTTGGTCTTTCTTATGTCCTTCACGTAAATGTTTCTCAAACTGGAGTGAGCTTTGATTCTGCCTGCCTCTTGGCTAAAATCCTGTTCAGATGGTGTTGCACCGAAGCTCATGCACAGACAAGAGAGAACTGGAGGACGTGGCTGATTCATCGTCCAGGGTCATCAAGTTGATTGTCAAAGGTGATTCATGTCAGGGCTGCATTTCTTTAAGAGCAATCCTAGGCATGTTCATGCTCTCTCTCCTTTTCTCTGTCTTTTGCAACATGATAGAATTCTTTTCTCTCCTTCTCCAGTCAACAATGGATATATATCTTTTCTAGCTCCTAATTTAAACTCTAAATTCTGCTTTTCCAGGTCACAGAACTCAATAATGTGAAGAATATATTGCGAATGCCAAAAAGCACAAAGAAGCATGCTGTTGGGATTTATTTTAATGATGATACATCCAAAACCTTTGCTTGTGAGTCAGGTGAGCAAAATGGCAACACACACTAGAAAGCGTAAGAGCATTAATTGTGAAATTATAAATGTATTATACCTACACGCAGATTTTCTGGGCATTTATACAGAACTTGAGGCAGATGAGTGGTGCAAGGTGCTGCAGATGGAGTGCCTTGGGACGCGAATTAATGACATTAGCCTTGGAGAGCCTGACTTGTTGGCATCTGGAGTAGAGAGGGAGCAGAGTGGTAGGTACATAAATGTTGACCTTTTAAATCTTTAATTGCATTATTTAAAAGTCTTTTAGACTGTGCATATAAGTATCAGAAAGAAATTGGTGGAAAATTGTTTTTTCCAAGCCCTCCTCCCTGTTTTGGGGGGGAGAGGTTTGTTTGTTTGTGTGGGGTTTGTTTTTTTTTTTTTTCTTTGGCTTTTGGGTTTTTGTAATCGCTACAAGAGATAGTAAGGTCGGTCACTAGAATTATTTTGGAATAGCACTTTACTTTCTCAGACGGGTTAGTTGCTCTTGCAGATGGGGACCATCTTTTATTGTGTGTTTTCTTGTATGAAGTCTGTACAACAGTTTCAGTCTGTGTCTGAGGCTCTTTGGCAGCATTGTAAAGCAAATAATAAATGATAGTAATTGGATGCAAAACCTGAGCCCATGGCTACTTCACTTTCCTAAGCAAATTAACTAATTACATACACAAATCAATTGCAATGTATTTATTCATGCACACAATCTTGTTAATTGTTTGCGAATATCAGGATTATGTTGGTGCAGTTCTCGTCAGTATCTGAATGCACACAAAAATGTTTGACGCCCTTTTGAGTGCAGCATTCTGACTGCCCAAAATAATGGAGTTTATTGAGTTACTGGAAGGAATTGAGGTTTTGTTTTTGAATTAATTGTTCTAAGTGGAAATTAGATCTTGTAATAGAGGTGGAAAATAGGAAATTCCTTTAATGACTTGCACATTTAATGAGCAGGGATTTTAGACTAACCTTTTGTTTTTCTCCCAGAGAGATTCAATGTGTATTTGATGCCATCCCCTAATTTAGATGTGCATGGGGAATGTACCTTGCAGATAACATTTGAGAATATCTGTCTTTGGGACATCCAGAATCCCAGAGTAAAACTCATCTCTTGGCCATTAAGTGCCCTCCGACGCTACGGGCGGGACCCATCTTGGTTCACGTTTGAAGCAGGGAGGTAGGTGTGTGTTTGCTGTATTGCCTTGCGTTCCTCGGTGGTGCTCTGGACCACTTCTGAAGGTTGTTGAAGGAGATGAGAACTGATCTTCAAATAGAGGCTAGTCTGTACCCTCTGCTAAAAAAAACCCCAACAAAACAAAAAAACCCAAATAAAAAGCCTCTTAATCCCAGGTTGCAGCTTGAATAGAAGCAGTTGCCAAATTGAAGTGCCTGAGGATGGGGATGGGAGACTGAGGTATCCCAGGGGATTGCAGGGTGGAGGCTGACAGCATTGTATATTGCTGTATAGGGTTGTTATAAGCTATATATGAGCCAGAGAACTGGATGGACAGATCTGGGAAGAAGGGGTGAACTTCATTCCAGAATTTGCACAATGTGGACACAGAATTACGGGTTCTGTGCTAGAAGTGGAGTTTGAAGTTGAGAGCGGCGAGTGCCAAGTTGTTTCCCAAAAGCAACCTAAAGCAATGGAGAAGAGACTCCTGTTTTCCATTGATTATATTCCTGTTTTCCATCTATTTGACAGACGGATTTATAAGAAATTTGAATGCAATTCCTTGGTTTAGAGATGTCGTTCTCTATTGCTTCCTGCAATTGCTTTCTTAATGAGCTGGTCTTTGTGTGGCTGAAGTTAGCGCACTTTTTTATTGAACTAAACTATCAAATCCATTCTAAGGGATATGGATATATTATTTTAGATAAGCACATTAAAGAATTACAATAGTAAAACAGGAACAGATCATACCATCAACTTATCTGGAAAGAGAAGAGGTATTTAAATGGCCATCCTCCATATTATTGCAGAATTTAGTATTCTCGAGGGGGGAAGGATAGATTTTTATTTAGCTCATCATGCATTAGCCATGATAAGACAATGCAGGGAATGCCAAGGATATGTATTTACTGTTTCCAGTGGAAAACAAACTCTGCAAAACTCATTACAGGCAGTGTTAAAAGTCTGATAGAGGAAGACAAATTAATCCTACCTGGCACAGATTCTAGATAGGGTCTAAATATTAAAAAACTGGGTCTTGCGTATGAACTCTCTAGAGCTTAAGCACTTATGATAGATCAGTGGTACTTAGCTGAGTTCCCATTTCATGAGAACAATACAAATACGGGCTAAAATGGTAAGACTGGACCAGGGCTGGTAAGACCCATATGCAAAGACTTTTAGATTACTTTGTTCCATATTTCAACAACCTTTATTTTCTTACTGATTGTGTGATCACACTCCTAGAGCAGCATGGTAAAGTCTCGTTTGTTCATGGTGATCTGTAAACCTAAATCTCACTCTTGGATCCCATCTGTTCTTGCTTTGGCAGGATGTGTGACACAGGAGAAGGACTATTCATATTTCAGACCAGAGATGGGGAAGCAATCTATCAGAAGGTTCACTCGGCTGCTTTGGCCATAGCAGAACAACACGAGCGCTTGTTGCAGAGTGTGAAAAATTCAATGGTATGGCTGCTTATTGTGCTTGTTATTTCACACGGGGCAACAATGAACAATATGTTTCTTCAATGTGATTTTTTTTTTTTTATGTTTTGATTCAGAGCTAGTAAGCAGTCTTGTTTATTGCTCATATTGAATTCTGCTTGAATTTAATATTTAGGGCAGTATATAAAACTGGGGTTCCTTTCCAAGTATCAAAACAGGGAAGCTTACAGTCCTTGATTTTTGTGTTTGCAAAGCTATCAATGAGTGTGAATTAATACAGAGATGATAACCTCCTGTCACTGCACATTCTCAGTAAGTTCCTTTGATTAATCAGCATCGTGAGCTTGTTTGGAAGCATTTCTCATCAATCTATTTGCAAAATGTTGTGGCTTGTGCTCAGTTTTCCATTTGCTAATTGATGCCTACACTCCAACGATGATTTGGAAAGAGTCATATGGTTCAGATTAAACTATGGGGGAGGACTAGATGTTTGTCTGATCTCTCAGTGGATGTCTATTTTCCTCAAGTGATTTTTGTGTCTAAAACTTATTTTATAATGCGTGTGACTGGTAGGAAATATAGAAGTGTAAGATGCAAAACTAGCATAAAGATTGAGAACAGATAGTGTGTCATCTCCAAAAGCATTATGTCTAAGAAAGGCAGATTTATGGCACTTGCACTTAATGTGTTTCAGAATCTTACTAACTTCAGTTTGGATTTCTTTTTTTTTGGTGTGTCGTGAAACCTGTGGAGTTAAAAGGGATATTCTGTTTATCCCAGATCTCAACTGGTCTCTACACCCCAAGACTCACAGGTTGACTTTGACAGCAAAATTAGTATCCTGAAGATAACAGGCTTTCTGGAATGTACAAAATGCCCAGAATGGCCAACTGTGGAAGAGCCTGGCTGTAAAAACTATCTCTGTTCCAGGCAATTGGTTTATGTAACCTGCAGGAAGACTTATGTCTTTCTCTTACTGTAAACATAAGCACTGCTCTTATCCCCATCCCTGTCTAATCCTTTCAGTAGTTCTACCAACATCTTGGTTTCAGGGATATGTTATAGTGAGGAGTTATCCCAATATTAACTGGATGACCCAGCTGGGATGAAACAGAAAATGCCATTACTACTTGTGGAAACTTAAGAAAAGCTGAGAGTGGATGTTGAGGGGATGGGGAAGAGAACAATTCTCTTAAGTACTTGTATTTCTTTTGTTCTTTCACTTTCTTGGACTTGAGACAGAATGTAAAGGGTGATAGGATAAGAAAGTTATTTCTCTTAATAACAGTCTCGTGAGGAGCAGCAAATGAGGAGAGGAGGAGCAATAGGAGACTCTTTCCAAGTGTCCCGACCAGTCCTGTGAACTGGCTAATCGATAGCTTCAGCCAAGCACATGGACAAATGGGTAATTCTGTCATTTGTAGAGTAGGGGGGATAACTGAAATAAGAAAGTGAGGAAAATTCAGGTCTGTTTCTAGGCAATGTGGGTCATGCAATGTCTTTGCTTTGTCTTCACTTTCAACAGGAAAGAGACTAGTTAGTGTTAAATATATATATGTTTATATATTTCACACCATATATAGCGTGACATACCACCTTTCAGTTGATGCTACTCTGTTAACTTCTGGCTGGTGTCATTTCAATGTGGTCACTTCTGTAAAGCCTGTGGGAGAGCGATGCGTCTGTGAGGATGAAATGGTAACTTGGAGCCTTTCTTGTGACAGCCTCTGCTCTGTGTCCATTCAGAGTACATGCTTTTCCCAGTGCTTCCAGGTTCACTAGGAAGAGCTTGACACTTTGCTTGCTTGCTTGCAAAAATCGTTAGAACTAGCAGGTGAGCTGCAGCAAGCTGCACTGGTATTTTTCCCTTTCCCAGTAAAATATCATCTAGCACCATCTTTACTGGTTTTGACTTTTGTTTAAAAGTAAAAAACTTTATAGTTTTAGTTAGCAAAGGGAGTTTTTGTTCAAAAAATATCCAGAATTATCTAAGTTGAGACAGATGGATAGATGATACAAGTACTCAACAGTAACTAAATTAAGCAGATTAAAATTAAGCTAGGCTAAGGCAGCATAACTAGCTATCGTTTGTAGCCCACCAGGATCAGAAGCAATTAAGTAACATGTTGAGAGCACAACTTCATTTTCAAAAAACAGGGATGAGTTCAATGGCAATAGTGAATAGGCTTACAAGCAATTTCATTTTTAGTGGTTTTACATTTATGTAATAGCATTTTTAATAGATTATGTTTGATGCTCTGCTGTAAAATTTCTGTTTTACAAGTGCCAATAGACTCAGCAGATGCACAGTTGCTATAGATTTCAATAGACAGCAGCTGCACAACCTCTAAAAGCTTTTTCATCAACACTGTGTCCAACCACAGCCCCTAAATCTAATTTTATAGACCCTAGAGTGCTAAGTGGGGGTTAAGAACATATTCCTGGCAAAATTAAAGTCTTGTAATTTAGTAATGGAATATAATTGTTTCAGGTGAGTCCATTTGCCCCTGAATACGAGTTTCCCAAGTCAGTCATAGAAATGTCTGGTTCCGAAACAGTAAGAGTTGGTGGCCTCTCTTGGGTTTAAGGACAGTAAGATTTAGAAGTTTAGGCAGGGGGTTGTGATGTCAATGTAGAACTCAAATGGTTTATATTGCTGATTAAAAAATATTTGTAAAGTACGTCTTTGTTCAGATTGATTGATTTCCCCTGTATTTTTCTTCTGCTTTTGAACACTGATGCTTGAACTTCATGCTCAGCTGTCTATGTTGTTTCTATCTGCAAGAATTATTTACCCCATGTGAATTTTTGTATTAGTAAAGCTTGAGCTATCATTTACAGAAAGGATAAATAAAAGTAGAAAGTAGGAGATACTGATGGTGAGAAATTAAGTCTACGCTAAATGTCTTCTGTTTGCTCCTGTAATCCTGACCACTGCTACATCGGTGATGTGATTATCAAAGACCAAGGTGAAGATGGTACTAAGCTATCTAAGGACTCCTGCAGACTGTACAAAATAAAAAAAAAAAAAAAAAAAAAAATAGAGTTGAATGTCCCATGCTGATAGAGTGAAATAAAGCTGCCAAGTCCTGTTGAGAATGTGGGCTATAATGTGTCTGTCACCTCCCTAGCAGTCGCTGTCTTTATATTACAGTATGTTAGTTCTGTTTGTGACTATAACTGGCTCTGGCTCTTGAAATGCATGTGGAAAATTGATGCGATAGTGGTTCCTCAGCTGGGAACCTCACCCCGATGCTTTCTGTTAATGTGCTGTTGCTTTCTGGCGTGGTCTGAGCATATGCTGACCAGAGCCTGACACTTTCACAAGTGGGTTTCATTTATTCTCCTTCTCAGTGAATTCAAAGATCTCTCCCTTTTAAAGGGAAGAAGGAGCTGGCTTTGCTAAGCGATGCATGAAGCCGTTCTGGTCATTTGGTAACTCATCTCATCCAGCTGTTTCTTTCAGCTGTTTCTTTCCTTTCACTTTTGCTTTGCCAGACAATGGAAAGAAAATATCTATTCAAGCTATATTTTCATAAGTATTTGGTTGCCATGAAAACTGAAAGGAGTAGTGCTGTGACTTGACTGCTGTCATTTATCCCTGCTTTCAGTTCAGGTTGCTTTAAAAAAGACATTACAACTTGACATCTCACTAAAGTAATAACAGTGAACTTCCCAGTTTTGGCAGCTAAAGCTCAATGCTTCATAGAAAGATATTACCAGCCCATTTACGGGCAGCCTTCTCTGCCTCTTCTGCCCCTCTCAGCAGCTCAAGTGTGCATTTTGCACTTGATCCATCTGATGTGCGAGTGCATCTGTCCAGGCTGGAGCCTGCTATTATCTCTCACCATTTCCATGGAGATTCATAATTTAGAGTGGAAATGGTGCTCACTAACTTTTGAAATAAGAGAATATTGAGTATTAGTGTAAGATGGATAGTAGTCAAAATGGCAGCAATATTGGTGCCCTTTGATTACTGAAGTTGTTCTTACTAGTTTGCCTTTCTGTAGGTTTGCTGTAATGAATTAGCAAATGTTTATGCAGCAATTACCATTTAAATTGATTTTGATTGATTATGTGAATTTACTTCACTAGGAAGAAAATCCCCTCAAAACCACAGTGAGTGCAATCCTCTCCAGTTGGGGATCCCAAGATGAAGGTTTACCTATTGTTGTTCTGCAAGTTGTTCTGCAAAATCTTTGAAAATTGCATTGTCTAGCCCGAGGAAGCCAACCAAACCTAACAAATCTTAAATCCTCTTTCTTTTCTTTCCTTCTGCAGCTGTGTTCACAGCTGGTTTGAGAGAATGTTGTCATGGGGGTGTTTTGGGTGGTTGGTTTTGTTTTTGTTTGGGTTTTGGGGTTTGTTTTGTTTTTATTAGCAGACAGTGGTTTTGCCTCTAATGCAAGTTTTGCTGATGGTGGGATCCCAGAAAGAAAATACTTAACCTTTCCTCCATGATTCCCCAGGACTTCTGGGAGCCAGCTGCACCCTGTGTTTGCCGCAGAGCTGTGCACTATTCCAGCAAACTGCCTTCATGTAGCTCTGTACATCTCTCGTCGGGGTGGCAAGAGGTGGCACAGCACTCCCCAGCTGCCCTTGGCACTGGCTGCTGGCGGCTCTGAGTCCTGCTTCTCCATCCCCTTCCTCTGCGGGTCTCTTGTAGCCACCAGAGCTGCAGGGTCATCCCTCACCACTTTTCACATCTTTGCCGCTTCTTGAAGCGTGACTTAACATAACTTGATCCCTGCTCCCTGTGCAGGGAGCGGTGTTTGAACCGCTCTGGGGATCCTGATCTCCTTTCAGGTCTCGGCGTTCTCTGTCTCCCTTGGGCAGAAGAGAGTGAGAGGCTATGGATTAGGTGCCCTCCAGTTAACAGTTTATTTGTTGTATTAATGACATGTGGAGCCGCATGTCCTGCCTGGCTCTCTGCTCGCAGCCGTTGCTCATGCGTGTTCCAGCATATCAATTCTGGTGGGGTTTGACCTGCTTACAGGGCTGGCTGCTTCTGCAGCATAAAGCCAGGTCATTATCAAGTTATTCCTACTCTTTCTGTTGCCACAGAGATACAGCAGGTTAATTGTGAGAATGAAATCAATCATCATTAAAGCTGCCTTTGCTCGCAGTCTGAGGTGTTTTGATGAAACGCTGTGTATTCGGGATATAACATACTAATTCTTATCTCCAGCTGTGGATTTTTAAATCTTTTCCCCCAGCTGATTGAGTTCAGGAGGGGCACCCCTTCTGGCCCTTTTCTGTGCCTTTATCTAATCTTTCTCTATCTGTGTCTCTTTTTTCTCCCAAGATAGCCGTTTTGGATTTTGCGCTCCCCATAACAGCCAAACTGTTGCTCAGACTGCCTTAGTTTGCTGTCTACCTCACCAATAAATGGAGCCGCCAAAAAAAGTATCTCCAGCCAGGAAATGCCATCCTCGCGATGCTCTGCTAATTTTCATCCCCAGTAAAAGATCCATCGTTGTTTGTTTCCATGGTGCTGAGATGTGTGTGGTGACACTGCAAAGGGTGTTGGGGCTTTAGTGAAGGAGCTGTAATAAATACGCTGTAGGATGTAGGTGGAACCTTGCATGGTGTGGTGATTCACAGCCAGCTGACATGGAGGTGGGTGTTTTAAGAGCAGGAGTTGATCCGGGTTTGGTTTTACCTTCTCATCACAGGGACGGTGTGCTCTGTACAGAGAGGAGGTTGAAGGTAGATGGCACCTCTAAATAATGTGGAAATGGGTCTGTTTGGATACAGCCAGGCCTCGCTTCTTTTCTCTCCTTGCTTTGCCTGTTTGGTTTTGCTCCAAAATATTCTGATCTTCTTCTAAAAGGTTCTTTCACCGCAGGTTTTGTGAAGCTAAAATGTAAAGGCTTACTTTTCTGTAAAAGCTATCTTTATAAATCGGAAAAGTCAAGTGCAGTCTCGGTATGTTTGAACTGATGTTTTCCCGAGCTTTGGAAGGAGAATTTTAGCTGTACTGTGAGCTTATGATAAAATCCAATTATTTTTATCAGCTTGCACATACATCTTATTAAATTCGCAGAAAAAAATGCCTTAAGGGAGTCAGTTCTCATGTATTCTTGTGGTAAGTATGGCGTAACTAACAAGGGGCTGTGATAATGTAATAAAATGTAGCTGAAGGCCCTGTGTGGAGGGGGCAGTGTGAGACGGGGCTTCTGGCAGTGCACTGTGGCCCAGGTGCACTCCTCTCAGCGTCCCTGGACGTGCTGGTCGTTCAGGAATTTAGCTGAAAGATGCAGTTATCTCCTGTGCTGAACTCCTGTGCCACCCAGCTGGCACGTCTCAGCTGTAGGAGAGGGGAGATGAATAGAAAATGCTTCAAAACTAACAAGAACAACTTGTCCTCACCCATGTGAAACATCTCCAGTCTAGTTCTTGATGTGCTGAGGCTGTATTTAGCTTTGGGAAGTTGCTGGGGTAGCTAGGAATACCCTCGGATGGCCTTCCTGCTAAAGGGGGAGCACACTGACACTTTCCTGTCTTCTACTGACCCCCGGTTTCTGTTTCAGCTGTTTGAGTTAAAACTCCCCTCGGGGGAAGCCGTGCTAGCCCAGGACCAGGGGAGCACCAAGGTGAGCTTTGGTGTGCAACAGCAGCGTGGCCTCCTAACCCGAGTGCTGTGTGCCCGTGGAGACTGACCCCGGCGTTAGTTGCCTCTGCTCATGTAGGGTGGGGAGAGGGGGGGAGAAGTCCTTGCAGCCAGTGGTTGTGCTATTCTCGGAGGGGTTTGCAATAAACATGACATGTCTCCTTGACATCTGTTTACTGCTTTGCAGCTTCAGATGAAAATGAGCGAGCGAGCCGTGTCCCTCAGCACCATGGTGCCCTTGCCCCGCAGTGCCTACTGGCAGCACATCACGCGACAGCACAGCACTGGCCAGCTCTACGGCCTGCAAGGTAAGGGGCTGCGGTGGAAGGAGTCAGGGCACAAATCAGATCACCACAGCATCGAGTCATTTCAGTGTCTGTCCCTCTCGCTGAAGGCTGATGTCCAGTCTGAGCCAGTTGCCACTGCTGGCTGGTTGATGGAGAGAAGATCACCTTGCACCTTCAGGTGGATAACTTGGTAGAGGGCTTCTCATCAGGAGGTGCTCTTCTTGTTTCCCATTGGAGAGGGATCCTTCATTTGACAAGTTTTCTGACTGTTTTTAGGTAAACAAGAAGAAATTAATGCTGCAGGGTGGGCAGTTGTTAAGGCTGCCCAATCCTTCTTGCTACCGAGCTCTTTTAATGGCACCTGATTTTTTTGCCACACTTATAGCCATTTGGCTCCTCTCTCCTTTGGATGGCTGCCTCATGCTAGGAATGATGCAGTCTTCATTATTATTTTTGTCTGCTTGCTCATATTCAACCTAAACAACCACATACTCAAAACCAGCTGAATTAGGGAAAGTAAAAGGAAATGGCTATGTTAAGTAATTCTAGAAAACTGTTACTTGAACAGCTGCAATGCTGCCACCCTGCATGAAACCACCCCAGGCTGCAGAGAGGGAGGACTCGCTCCCCACGGGGGGTCTCTGTGCCCAGTTGTCCCTCCGTGGTCACCAAGGGACATCTAGTGGTTACTGAGCGCAGGGATGGGGAGAAGGAAGGGAAGCCCACCACACCTGCAGGATAGGTGGGTGGCTAACAGGGGCTTCGCAGCAGTGCTGACCTGAGCTATCTCTGCCCACGTATACGGTCTTCCAGTGTAAGCCACGTGGATTGGCAGAGTTAGTGTTTGTACAGAGGTTGGTATTGATCAGTTGTGAAGTAAGGATCCAGGGCATTACTCAGAAAAGCCAGCAGAAAACAGACTAAATGCTTAATAGAAGTGCAGCAGCCTGGAGTATTACATGGAATGAGCCAATATCTGCCATAGCTTTATTTTCACGATACATGGAATAAAGGCTGAGCTTGATTAAACATTTGTATGATAAAGATGGACTGAGGCAATTTCCCCTCACCATAGAGGTGTTGGAAAGTGAAGATCAGCTTGGTCATCAGGATACAGATTGTTTCTCTGTCATCCTGGAAGGTCAGAGCTGACGTGTGCTGCACCAAGGGGCAGCCCCGCTCCTGGTGCTTCATCCTGCTGCAAAACAACACCGCAGATAAACCTGTGTTTAGCACAAAACCTCAGGAGCTGGCAGGGCTTTGTAGTGCTAACATACATATGACATATGATTTGCCAACATCAAGCATTCAGAAATCACTAGACAGATTTTTAAAACGTCCTGGTTTGGAAAACGTTTAGAGTCTTTTTTGTTGTTGTTTCTTTTTTTCCTCCTCTCAAATAGTAGGGGTTTTTCGAGGAATAACAATTGATAGATATTTATTTTACTTTTTTTTTTTTTTTTAAATGAAGCAGGAGATTGTAGAGGTTAGCACCTCCAGTACACACAATATCACAAGCTGTGATTAAAAATTACAAGCGCTGGCAACCCTGACATATATAGCTGTATTCCATTCTGATACTCAGCAAATTTTTCAGCAAATCATAAAAGCTAATATTTTTCCTTTTTCCAACACTAGAGGGGGTAGGCAGCACATAAAAAGCCTCAGCTAAACCAGGCAAATGCTTGAGAGGCGGGATGAATAGTAAAAGCAGCGCTTACATGCCTGTTCAAATTTGTTCAGTAAATTAGGGCATGGGAAGATGACCTGCTGGTGGCAGCCTGTGGCACACGAGAACAAGACTGCTTGCATCACTCTGAGACAATCAGTGGATTGGCCTTACTGTGCTTTTCTATAGGAGTCCTTTATTAAAACAGTAATTCAGCATTGAGTTGACACAAGATAAATAGACTGTATGGGTACAAACCACTTGTTTTACATTTAGGAAAAATAGCTTGCTTGTTAAACTGGAAAAAAAGGATCCTAGGATGTTGTCGTCATGTGAATAAAGTCAAAGTCTTTGTAAAATAAGTAAGCTGTGCAGCCAGCATTGTAATTGGGAGAGACACTGAAGTCCTTGTTTTGTTCAACAGCCAGGGCTACTTCTTCAGTGGTACCCTGTGCACCTCTAATTAGGTTAGGCTGCCAAAATTTTGAAATGGTTCAATTACTACTGGAAAAAGAAATATGAAATAATTGTTATATTGAGTTGTATAATTCCCTACATGTGAAGCAGCAATTCACTCACTCAGTGGTCAAGCCACATGAAACCTTGCATGCAAAAACTTTCTTCCACCAAATTTGCAATTTATGATTTTTGAATTGGCTCGTGTCCTCTTTTCTAATGTGCAGAAAAGAACTGATGCTAATATTGTGCATTTTTCATTTAAAAGGCAAAGTCAGAACTTCTTAAAAATTTGTTTGTACAACTTTTTGTTCTTAAGGAACTGGGAAAGAAAATCTGAGTGGAGATGTTTCTGAGATGGAGCAGGGATAGGTAATCTGTAGTTCACATAATCCTTTATAAAATGCTGAATAAGGTGTCTGTGTCTTACTGAGTGTTGTTCTTTTTTGTTTTGTTTTTGGTTTGTTTGTTTTGTTTTTTTTTTTGCATCGGACTTGGTGAAGATGTTTCTAGCCCAGTGAAGCTTCATCGCACAGACACTTTTCCAACCTACAGGTCAGACCATCGGTAAAGGAATGTAAAGAACTTTACAAACTTTTTGTCTTCTCATAAACTGCCCCAGTGGATGATGGTGATGATGATAAGCAAGGATGGAAAAATGGAAAAGTTGAGGTAGAATGAAAAATTCTTGCAATACAAAGTTTTTTTTAAACTTTGCGAAAAGTTAAAACTATTCTCTAGATATTGGGGAGGGGAGCAAAAGCAACAAACCCTCCAGTGTTTCTTTTATATCTTACAGCTGGACAGAGAAGAAATCACTCCCTAAATATTTCCAAATGTTTTTGTATGATAGGTATGTTGTAAATATATGAGATTTTCCTGTTGTAGTGTGGTTCCATTTTGTGTCTTACAGCTGTGTGTTTACTGATGTCAGCTGTGTCATCCTTGTTTGTTGTAATACTTATCTTTAGTTATTTACATTATTGTTCAGCCTAATCCTTGACCTTTGAAATGTGGCCAGTTTTAAGCAGCTATTGGATATAATTTTTCCTGTTTGAAGCCTGATGAAGACTTGATTGATTTCTTTTGAAAGCACCCCCTCTCTCTTCTATTTCCTGTATTTATTTCCATCTCTGTAAATGTTTAAAATAAATAAAAAAAAACCAAAAAAACCCCAAAAAACCTACTTAATTTGTGGTACAGCCCTTTTTGTTGTCACTATCGGCGTCATGAACAGAGCTGGTGTGGAGCCACTAGGACACTAGAAAGGAGGATGGAGGGGATCTTAATCACCAGCATCTTAATTTAAATGCAAAGAAACTTCTCAAAAATAGTATGGTTGACTACTGTGTGCTATGGGAAATGGTCAGAAATGTGTAACAGCTGTAGATAGAAAACTATGATTATCCTGAATACAAGCAAAGCACTGCCTTTAGCAAGGTGTAGTTAAATCATGTTGTTAACAAGCTCTGAGTCAGGATGTCCTGTCAGGTTACAGGTCAGACTGATCGTCTCTAGCCACGTAATTCCTGCTCACTTCAGAAGCTTAAGGACTAGGTCATATTTTGATTGCACCCGTGGGGAATATGGGTCTCTGCACATTTTTAATTGAAAAAATGTGCGATATAATTCTAATGATAATTGCATTTATGTGGGCACATGTAATGCTAGCAGCTAATTTTTCAGCAGATATGCTGGGAAAAAAGAATGCAGTGGCCAAAGTAGGTTTGTAGAGAATGAGCTACATTGGTCTATGTTTGTAGAGAATGATTAAACACAGGCTCATTTTCTCATGTGACAGAGGTAATGGTCCTGTGGTTTGAGTAAAAATAGCAAATATCTTAAGCTTGGCTTTTAATTCTAAATATGAAGTTTCCAATTGGACTCGGAAGACATGATGTTGATCATGACCCACGTGATGACTAGAAGTAGATTTCAAAACTGTACTCCGTTCCAGTGAGCTGTATGAGATGCTGCCAGTGCTGAGTGCTGGAGGAGGGTATCCAGAGTGATGCCTGGTTCTCTGTCTGGTTCCAGTTGGAGTTAATCGCTTGGACAAAGCAGTAGGGAGCAGTAGGGAGTGTGCTTATTAAAATTGCAGATCTATAAATAAAAAGGTAGGACACAGGAATACAAGATTAGAATACAGAATGATCTGGACAAATTGAAGAAATTCAATAGGAACAAGTGCTTCTAAGCAAAGCTAATTGACTACAAAAACACATGATGTGAAGAGAAGCAAGGCAGCAGCCCTTTAGAAGGGGATGTAAGGGTTATAGCAGATTACAAGTGGAACAGGAGGCAACGAGGCCACGTTGCTGCAAAACAAGTAAATATTGTAAGGGAATGTGAAAAGCATTTAGCTTTCAGGACAGCTGAAGTAATTCTGCCCTGCTTAAGGCTGACGAGGTCTCAGCTGGAGTCCCGGATGGTGGCTGATCCCAGGCCAAGGTGCTCAGCTCCTGCAAAAAGCTGTGCCCTGTTACAGTGCCAGCACATTGGGATAGTTCAGCTCTCGATTTGCGCTGTGCCTGGTATGTCTTTACTTTCCTTTATTTAACAGACTTTCCAGGAATAAGGAAGGAATCGATGTCAGTTCAGCCTTTCTGCTTTTTACAGTGTCCTGAAGTAACTAGTTACTCCAGTAAGATCTTTTTTCACCTGATTTGGGCTTAGGATCTGTGTGTCAGTTTAATAAGCACGTTATCAGTTGCGAAGTAAAAAACTGGGTAAATAAAAGAAGTTGGGTTTCTACATCCAAAAAGGTTGTACTAGCAGAACTGGAGGTGAGAGAGGCTTTCAGGGAAGGAAACCAATGAGTGTGGTGAAGGTAAATTTGTTTCTGAAGGAAAAAAATCAATATGCCATCATTGTTTTAAGATACACCGTAGTGCAACGATAAGCTTAATTTATTGTAAATAAGGATTATGTTCACTTTATTTCAAAGATGAACTGCTAACATAAATAAGTGATGGAAAGGCATGTTATGACTAATAGGTCTTTATCTTTCAGGTTTACTTCTGCTAATGTATTCCCTTGGAGCTGACAGCATCTGTTGTTTTATCATGGATATGACAGTTCAGTAAATGCTTTTATTCACCTTTCGCTCATGCAATGATTGATATAGTATAACTACCTGTGGTTGAACAGTCCAGTTGCAAAGACAAAAAAAGCCACTCTAACCTTGGCCTTTAAGTGAAGGGTCATTAAATCAACTAGCTCTGATAATATTCTTTCTAGTGAAACTGTCTGCAAAGGATGGAAAAAAGGCCTAAAAGTAAGTTTGCTTTGAATTGCTGTGCGTGTATGACAAAATAACCCAATATCAAGAAGTTGCTGTGTTTTAATTTGTGATTAAGGCACTTAATCTTTGCATCACTGCTGACTCAGTTAGCAAGGTCATGAAGGAAGTGAGAGGGTTTGCTTCTCTTATAGTTACTGGCTTTATGGCAGGGGAAAGGTCTTCACTGCCTCTGGAGCTGGGGTGTACATGCTGTACAGCACACACTGTGTGTGTGCAACACCGATGTATGCCAGCTGGGTGCTGGCAGTACCTGGTACGTGGTGAAGAAAAATGCAGAACTGGGGTGGAAATCCTTCAGGCACCTAAGCTGTGCTCTGTCGGAAGAGATGTACTTCAGAAAAATATGCTGTAGAGCTGTGGGGCTTGGGGTTACCATGGGATTCAAGGATCAGTGTGTGACAAATCCTTGAGAACTATTTTTCTTCATTCTCTGCCCTACACTCCACATTAACAGGACTTCACAAGGGTTTTTTTTTTTGAGCTTGTCCTGCGTGTAAAAAAGATGAGAACAATTTTACAGACTAGTTTCAATTGCTCTACCACATTCCAGCATGGCCTTTTGTATTCTTCAACCTTGTTCTTTCTCGAATGTCCACAGATCTTCCTAGATAACTTTTTTAAAGGCAGGAAAGAGTTCTGCAAAGTCATCCACATGAGGAGGTTTTTGGCTCCATGTAACCTCTCCCATTCATAGGGCTCTAAGTAACGCTGTGCCATTTCTCAGACGGCTGCACCTCAAAGCCCAGACAGAAATCTTGTATCCTCTGGTCCCTTTCATCCCACAAAAGACCAGTGGCCAATGTGCAAGTCATAATAGTGTAGACAGAAGAATATGTTCCAGGGGTAAAAGAAGAAGGGGTGGGAAGAGAAAGCATAGAGCTACTTACCCCACTTTCCAAATCCATGCTAAGAAAAGTTGTTCTATCTTCTGAGCAGGTATGAACCAGGAAACTGGTAATAGCACAGTGGGTAGATGGAGACAGTCCAAACTGCAGCAGAACTCAGCAGGTAATGATCTTAAAAGGCTAATCTTGGAATCAAGTACATTAGGGGGAAAAAAATTCATAATATCAAGACTTCAAATTACACTTCTTTTTCTCAGATGTTCTTATTACAGGTAACAGAATGCAAATGCCATTATCTAAAATAGCATAGAGGGCAACATAACTACATAAATCATTGTGCTGCGAAGAGAAATGGGATGGTTGGCATCCTCTCCATTGCTGTTTTATAGAGGGAGATGGAGTTACACAAGGACTTGCCAAAGGTCACTCAAGACCTCAAGGTATTTTCATCATACTTCAAAACTTTTTTTTTTTTTTAAAAGTAAAGGAGATCTTGCACTTTTTGCTTGACCAAGATTTAACAAAACAATTTTTGCTTACTTGATGGAGGTAGGGTAGTTGTTTAAGTCAGCTGTTTCAGCATTTCTCTGAGTGAAACAGCTTTATTCTTTGTGCTTGTACAGTTGTTAATATTTATTCTTAAGATTGCTAGTACTTAGTTCTCCTTTCCCTTCTTACACCTTACAGCAGAAAAGCATCGTTAATATATAAGCAGATGAACATCTCTTGAAGTTTGTGACTTGCAGCCAGAATGTCATTAATTTAAATAATCACACAGATGAAATTAATGCAATAAGAGTTGTATCTGAGTCCTGTTGCTGAGCAATTCTGGTGAGCGCATAATAATACTGCTGCCTCAGGCATTGAGATCAGGGGTCATGATGTGATATTTCTGCGTATTCATTAACTTCCACAAGGGCAGATTGATCTTCTGTTTCTATGAACACTAATGAATCATTCTTATTTTGGGGGAATATTCTATTGCTACCACTAGCCACGTAGTGTTTAAAGAAAAGCTGTTTTCAAACAGAAGCCTCTAATTAGAATTTGGGCCTCAGCTATATTGATTGCCCTATACTTTCTGTGTGGATTTACAAATGCCAGCAAATAAACTTGCCAGGAAAAAGTTTATTATAGTGTTTTTCTCTTTGGTATTTGGCCTGTGCAATGTTCTGTTTTTATATTACAAGCATAAAAAAAGGAATTAGCAGCTGAGACACTCAAAATAGTTGGGTTTGAATATAAGTATTTTCCCAGCTATCTGTCTTATAAACACTCTGGAAATCTTAGAAATTAAAGGTGTGAGGTGGTCGTCTTACTCTAAGCTATCTACAAAAAGTTACAGTCTCTCTGATGAAATTAATTCCTGGTCTGCCAGCCATACAAATGTGAGAAAACATAGAAAGGAATAACCAAAAATAGCGGAGAGTGTGTTTGGCTCTTGTCTCAGCCAGTCTGCATCTCCCGAGTGCCTCGCAGATGCTGGAAGCCACTTGGTGCGGCGGCGCGATCTCTGCCTCGGCCACCGGGTGCCAGCCTTGCCATGGGAAAGGGAACGAGGGCTCCGGCTTATTTACCTTATCGCTGCCTGCTTGGCTCTCTCATCTCCTGCTAAACTGCGTCTTATAGCTAATAACGTCAAAATAGCTCGTGCTTTTTTTTTATTTATCTGTCTCATGGCGCCTTCCATCATTTCTTCCATATCAAGCCTATACACTCCATCTCTTCCCTTGCTTGTATATCAGTGGAAACAAAGTGAAACGTTTGCGTTATTCTAAAAGGGATCTTTATGGCTAAACCTTATAGAAACACGATGGAAGTGTAAATGTTTTGGAGAACTATAAGTTCTCCATGTACGAGCAATAAATATGTAGGAAATAATGCTTTCCTACGTACTACTGGTGCCGTTTTTGCACGTTATAAACCGTATTGAGGGGAGCAGCAGCGTGAGCCCACCGATTGCAGGTTGCTGCTGACCAAGTGGGTTTTGCACAGGGAAAGGAGGGATGGTAGATGCAGCTGGCTAACAACTGGATTTGCACAGATTTCTCCCGCCTCTTACGTGAATTTGAGAAACCAAAGCTGTAAATGAGCCCTGACCCTCTGCTTTCAGCTCCTGCCATGTCCCAGTGAAGGTGTCGGAGTTGGGACTGTGCAGCACAGCCACGGCTGCTTTGTCTGGGAGATGGGGACAGGTGGGCTCTGAGGCTTGCCTGAAGGAAGGTAGTTCATTTGTTTGCTTGGGTGTCAAACCAACTGCAGCAGGTCATCTCTAGAGCTTCCAGAAAGCCATATCCTAGCAAGAGGAGCAGCGTCTTTCTGAGCCAATTCATCACAGCTGAGAAGAGAAACTGGGGGCTGCAAAGGATTTGTCCTGCCCTTGCATTTCTGCTACAGGTCACAACCTAAGTGAAAAGGTTTATATCCTCAGGTATATCCAGAGGAAACTGGCAATGTCTAGATGGGCCCATTTTTTGGCTCAGGTTCTTTTTCCAGTCCAACCAGGGATTCTCGCTTGAGTTTCCAAATCTTAAAAATGTAATGGCATGTCTGCAGGCAGGAGTCCCCAGGATAAATGTGTAGTAACAGTTCTGCCTTTTTCAGAAACAATGCAGTAAGGACCATGTAAAATAGTGTGAAGACAACCTCTGGTCCTATTGGACAAATTATATTTTAAAGGACACATAAAAATGAGACTGTAATTGCCAGTGCTCATTAAGATGCTTTTGTCTTTTTTTTTTTAAGGGAATTGCACCCTAGCCACGCTTAAACTCCGGCAACTGCCTGAATTTTGTCTCTCAATTTTCTAGGTTGACTTTCCCTAACCTCCTGTCCTATACTTTTATATTCTGCTGTGAACTTAAAAAATCTAGCATACTCCACCGCAGAGGTGGACACACTGTTTATGTGTGCTATATGTAATCATGCTTGTATGAAATTATAGCTTCTAATCAAATATGGTATGTATTTTGAGATCACTGAATAAAAGACATTACAAAATGACTAAGAAAAATGAATAAGAGAAATTCAGTTGCTAATCTAATTTATTGTATTTTTGTGACTGAACGTAGAGGGCTTAATTTTACATAATGAGATAAACTGTATACAGACCAAATGATATAGAGAACCCTTTGTGCTGAAGGCAACACATCCTTTTTGGAATATATTGCCCATAAAACCGAAGTAAATAGTTGCATAAATACTTATTTCTCCATAAACGTGTAATGACTCAGCTGAAAGCCAGACAGTATTAATGATGTATGATCTCTATTTTTGGCACATTTAGGAAAATGAAAGTGTACCTACATTTAGCATAAATGAAACACGTAAATGCTGTTCCACAGTGTAGGAAGGGAAAAGGTAGCGAAATTAGATTTATAGCTCCTCTGCCAGCTGTGAGAGATAAGAGTTGGAGGGACCTATCCCAGCTAGAGCTGCTCGGGAGCTCTGCTCTGGTGTACCCTTAGTGCCCTTGAATAACCCATCCTTTTCTTCATGTATTTGTCTCAAAATGAAGACCAGGCCAGGCTTTCATGTGTCTTTTAAATGTATCAAGGTACGCTTAAAGGAACCTGTGTATTCAGATACTGGAATCCCCCTGGCCATAGGCAGCAATGGGGAACAGGATTGGCTATGATGATGTCCACAGAAAGCCCCAGCAAAATTACATCAATTGCAACCTTTCTTAAGCCACATGAAGAGATGGATTGTAAGACTCAAGTCTGGTCTCTCCAGATGCCACCGCACCTTGCAGCCATGGCAGCCCACAAACAGGAAGGTGTCACACAGCCCTGCCTTGTGGAGATGAGCTGTGGTAACTCACCTGGCTTGGTCCATCATGCTATGGTCCATCACTGCTCACAGCTTCCAGCTTTTGGATCTCTTGTACAGACCCTGCAGCTCACAACACGAGTCAAAAGGATCCAGGCAGATACTGATCCTTCCAAAGAGAGGAGTGGTGGTCATTGACATGGTGCTGGAAAGGCACTGAGGTACCGTATTCCTCTTTGGATACAGGCTCTCAGTGGAAATTCTGAAGAAAAAAATCTCTTTTATCCAAAGGCATCCATCAGTGGGGAATGGGCTGGACTCACACCCACGGGTGGTCCTTCCAAGACATGAGTGACATTCCTGTTGTTGGGAAAGAAGGTTGATTTGGTGCAATACCCAGGCAGAGATGCTTTACTAGAAATACTGTCAAGTGACATGCTTTTACCTGGGATAACTGCACGTTCTTACTATTTTTTTCCCTTTCTTCTTGAGGCATTTGGAACTTTTACCAAAGGCTTTTTCAATATCAAACTAAAAGCAGAATGCATACTTTTAAGAGGAGTTGGGTCGTTTTCCTTCCTGAAGGCCATGGTGGGTCTCTAGCACAGTCTATCCTTTTCTCTACTCCAAAAAAGTAGCAAATATTTGCAAGAAAAAAACCCGCTTCTGTGGCAGACCTTTGCTGACCCTTAGCAATGAGCCAATAAGGATCGATCCAAGGCCAGGATCCACCTAGAGCAGCAATATATATACAATAAAAATTCTATTTAGCTTTGTTTGGGGGTGTGTGTCTATTATTTCTAGCATTTGTTTATCCCATGTATTATTCAATTTACTTGCTTACAGAGTGAAACAAAATCAATTGAAAGTTGCTTTTCCTTTACCACACATGATTGTCAACTCCTTCTGGAAAATTGCTTAAATTGTGTGATCTATGGTTCAAAGTGAGAACGGAATGCTTAATTAGAGTTTAATTATCTTGGAAGATTTGACGCTCTCTGATTGCTTTTGTTTTATTTCTTTACTTGCTCAGTGGTCTCTGTTGAAGTGTGTCTTCATTTTTAGCAGAACCAGGTGCACAGGTTGACACTGCGCAGTTCACTGCATGTGAGAACATTTTTCTCTTCAGCCTCATGCATTCATGTCTATCTGTCCAACTGACCGAGTAGTGAGAAAAGTACAATAAGCCTGTTAACATGGGTCTGATCCTTAGAACTGATGACTAAACACCTAAAAAACCACCCCAGATGGATTTCACGGACCTGGATGTTATGTTCTATTTCAGTCACCGTTTTTAAGGCTAGAAATAGGGTTTGCTGAAGAACTGTGATCTTTGACGTTGAAAGCCACCACTTGCCCACCGGTGCCTGATCTGACCCCAGCTGAACTGGATGAGTTTTTCCCCTAGGGCAGCCTAGGTACTTAAAGCTCAGCTTCCCATTGTAACCAGGCTCCTAAGATGCTGATACACTGTAGGATGTTAAGAATATATCACTTCCAAACCACATTCATTTGGGTGGTGGAAAAAGGGGGAAAAATAGGCTGTGTCCTGATTTAGATCTCCGTCTTTAGATCTTTGTTCTGGCACAGCAAGAGTTAGATCTCCTCCAGCAGGAAACTGATCTGCTTAAAACTGCACTTGGTTTGGGGGAATGTTTTATTTGGGTAGGGCTTTTTGTTAGGTCTGTTTAACTTGAATTAGTTCCCAGGTTATCTTCGCTCTGGCGCTGCTGGCACAGAGAGGGGCAAAGCAGAGACAGGAGCAAATAGAGGGGAGAATTTTGGCATCAGTGCCAAGCTGTCCTGGTTTATGAAGGTCACTGAGTTGTGGTGCAAAGCCCTGCCTGAATCATAAGTGAAACAAAGGGAAGGAAGGCATCAAAATTCATGGGAAGATTTTGACAATGAAAATCTTTACATCTGATTCAGTATAAAGAGTGGGTTTGGATTTGAGTTTTACTCAAGTTTTGGGGTTTTTTTTAAGTTTCACTTTATTTGTGCTAAACGAGGATAAACTTGTTCATTAACTTCTAACCAGTTAGGCTTGTGCTGTCTGATGTTGACAAAGACATCTTCATGTCAGATGTGGAGAGTTTGGCTGGAAAACTTGTTACCTGTAAGAAAACTGGAATTAAGACCCCCTTAAGTAGATGCATTTGCAGAAGATTGTTTTTCTCTTTTGTATGTCTTCTTTTCCCTGCGGAACCTCCTGTGACAGCATGTTGTTTTCCTGAGGAGCCATTATTTAAATAAGAGCATATAGCCGATTATATAAGAAAAGGTTGCCTTCAGTGTCAGGGTTCCTCCAGACTCCCTCCTTGAGCTACACAGCCCAAAATAAAAGCTGACATTTGAGCAAGCCCAGGTGATGTTTGTGTTATTTGCAATAGTCACCTTGTAATTCAACCTTAAACTGGGAAAGTGAGCCAAGGAAGGCGGCAGGAATCCTCTCCATTGATATTGCTGGGCTTGGATCAGGGAACGGTTTATTAGCACTCTTGGGATTGCAGGAAGTCAGCGTCGAATGACAGTGGCATTATTACTGGCTGTCACTGCTAATATCAATGCGAACATTAGGTCTACAACACATAAAATGAGTCAAGAAATCTGAGCTCAGTAGAAATAAAGAAGGAAAACCTAGAAGAGGAAGGCTTGCAGTGCTATTTTTAATCTGTTTGAATCTACTAATAGGCTGGTAACAAATCTTTGCATATTATTCGATTATGTTTCTGTGCTAGTTAATTTGTTTGACTATGAGTAGGGGATTCTGAAGAATAATGCAAGCTTTTTTTGCTTTAATAGAAGAATCAAAACTGACACACCATTATCCATGAAAGGCTGTGAGTGTTCCTCCTGCTTTTGACACATGTTCATTTATCTACCCCATGAGTCAAGAATACAAATCCTGGTACTCCAGAAGGTACTTGCAGATGTGGTTTTACCTGCATTACAAAATGTGGGATGATTTTGCCAATTTAGAACTCAAACCACAACCCCTGCTTTTCAGGGAAAACTAGATTTATAGCATCTTTTAATTGTATTGATTTCCAGAGTTGAGCTGGGATGGTACTTCTGTTCCCAGGAGCAATATCTCATCCAGGCCTTTTGCAGATGAGAAAGGAGACAAAAATAGACAGGTCAGAAATCATTCAAAATACATCTAAGAAAGCTGGATGTAATCAAGGACTGGAACTTGTACTTAAAGCAATATAAGAAGCTGGAGACAAGTTGTTTTATGACAGTAAAATATGAACAAGCTTTTTTGTTTTGGTAGGTACTACTGCAGTGGCTCTCCAGCAAAGATGCCATATGGATGCTCTGAATGCATCTGTCAGTACCTACCACCTATGTGTGACCTCTGCTCTTTGACTGCTTGGAGTTATTAGAAGCAGCTGCAGGTTAAATCAACTTTTGGCTTGCTCTAAGTTGGATCAAGCACTGTTTTGCTGAACAAATGTGTGTGGCGTAGGAAATTTGGCTGCTGCTTCTGTGAGCAGGGAAATACCATGCAAACCAGTAGACAATTGCTGGGAGAGAAAGCCAGGAGCTGAAATGCACAGGCAGTATCTGAGAAGTTTAGACCCCATCCCTGTAGTCCATGCAGTTTTCTGCAGATTGCATGTTCCTTTTCCATGTTCTGAAACTGTGACATCTCCTTGATTTCCCCTTCACTCTAGAAAATATCCCAATCCAAAGCACTTCCTAATGAATGTCATTAGGAAGGAAGCATTTAGCAGGATGGAGTTTGTTTCAACTGGAAAAAGAACTGAACCATCAACCTTTTATTATTTATTTTTTGCATTTTATTTTTCATCAGTTTTGCAGCTTCTGAACAAGTTAATGAGGAGTTCCTTGTCAAAGATCCCAGGTAATGTTGTCTCTGACACAGTACACCAAGGTGTGTTTTCACAGTGGTTCAGTAAAAACATCTTGACAGGAATTAAAGAGCCCCTCTCCTTCCAGACATAGCAGTTTGTTATCAGATTTACATGCTTTTATTTTTTCTTTATGAAAAGCCTGAGTCAAAGAATTTGGAGAGTTACTTGAACAGATAATTTTGCTGGCTTTCCTGCACAGACAACTGTGAGCTCTTTTGCTGCTGAATGAAGCAGAACATACTTTTTGACATTGCAACATATTTGAACTCTCCTTGTTTTGGTTCTTTTTGTGAGGGAACATTTCTTTTATAACTCTCTTGATGCCCTCAAAAAAGGAAATCATCAGCTGGAGCTGGAAGTACTTTATTGTCTAAGTGCCCAACTCTGATTAGCATAAAGAGAAATAGGATAAAAGTAGGTGAACCACATAGCAGTAACATTTAAATGACTGTCTCAATTGCTAGGTGTGCCAGCGCTGGCAGTGTCTGAGCTTTAGGATTTTTTGGTGAATTCTCACTTTCCTTTCAGCATCTGCCGTAGGGAGGGAGCGCTGTCTTTCTGGGTTGCAAAGCAAAGTAATGAACACCTGTGGAGGTATCTTAAATGTCTAATGAGGTAGAAAATACACAAAGGTATCAGGATGTCTATTTCCACCTAAAATATTGGAATTTTCAACATTTTTTCCAGCTTTTTCCCATGCCACATGAATTTCCTGCAGAACACAGTGATAGTTACATTATATTAAAAGAGATTTTTAGATCACAAAGCAATGTGCTGGTGCCCACAGTAAGGATGAAGGAAAAAAGTATTTATGATGTACTGATACCAATCTAGAGATTCAAACTTCCATGGAATCAGAAGCTTTTGTCCCTGTAGTAAGCTGTGGCCTTAATAGCCCTTTAGAAAGTGCTAGCTTCATAATTACTTTGTTTTACAAAATTGCACTGAATTTCAAAGAACCTAATCCATTGAAGTTGCTTGCATTATAAATACGGCAGATTAGGGTGCAATTTAAGCGGTGCAGAACTAGCTCAGGGGAGCATCCCAGATCTTCATTTCATTTAGCTGTTACTGATGTGTTGAGAAGAAGAAAGAGTTGATTGCTGATTTATATGCCTTGTCTTTCATTATGTTACATTTCTGCTGTGCAGGGGGTCACAACAGAGTCTATTAACAACAACCAAGGCAGAACCAGCTGATGTTCTTACAATCACGTCAGAATCTCTTCAAAATTGCTGTTAGTTGCTTTTTCTACATTGTTGTCTCCAAAGTTTGCAGTCTGCTCTCCCAGCCATGACTAGAATTTTAATGGCCTTGCAGTCTGTTGTCTATTAGGGTTTTTATTAGTATTAATATGGTCTATTTTTCTAGCTGTCTGTTTCACTATATTTAATTTCAAAATGTTTCTGAAGTATAGGCTAAAAGGGTGCTCCCAAGGCACCGTTTGCTGAAAGTTCATTTTAAAGCCATTAATATATGCCTCCAGCAAACCCACATATTAGGTTACACAGCAAAGGCTCTAGAACCCAGCTTCTGAGGACACATGCGATTTACTCCCAACTTTGAAGATCTTTAAAAAGATCTTGACACTCTTTTATACCCAAATAAAAGGTTTGTCAGAACAGAGCACCTCGCTGTTCAAACGTACTGACGGTAATCTGCATTTGGGTTTACACTGTGGTCATGGTTTCAGAGATCATCAACTTCCTACAAGCTTCATGAAGAGCAGAGGTTTTCTGCAGAGGGAAAGGCTGAGATATGAATTCACCTTCGACTGGACACCCAAGAGACCCAGGTAGGCAAAGGCAGGTGCTGCGGAGCTCCCACCCGATAATTCACTCACAGGACACAGGTCCCTGAGAAGCTGGCCCCTGCTATTTCGGTGGCATGTAAAACTATTTACTCAACCTTGCTTACCCCCTTTCCAGAGGGAGATTGAAGGAATGAAGAGAGATACAATGCCAGAGCCCATCTGGCTGTCAGCTACCTCAAGAAAGGGAGTTTTCCTGTTGCTTTAATTAAACAATGGTTTTCTTTTGAGCCCAGAGTGCTCTCATTGTCTGTGTCAGTGGCTGCCAAGTGGGCAGAATTTCAGCTGCCACTCTTCTCCAGGCAATATAAGTCTGTGGAAAGCGGGACACAGAGAAGACACGACAGAAATGTGGAATTCCTGCAATGCATCTTTTAATCTGATGTGTAAGAAGAGAGAATTCTGTTGTAACACACCAGTTTTGCAGGTATATCTTTTATACAAAAACCTGCAAAAGTTCACAATATCAAAAAAAGTCCATTTCCCAACCATGATGCAGGTGCCGTCCCCGGGCAGTGCTCCCACTGGTTCCTGGCATCTTGGGAATTTTGAGTGAAACTTTAGCCTTGTCCCACCTCTTCCCAGTACCAGTTGAGCAACACATACTGGTTTAAACAAAGGACTTCATTAATTTTGTCTCAGAGCCAAATTCCCCTTTCTTAAACAATAGTTTATCTCTGTAATGTTTGAAACCAGAGCCTGAGCTATGAACCTTCTGCCCTAGGTTTGGATGAACTCTCTTGCATAAAAGCAAAGCCCTGGTCTGCAGACTGTATGGCATGAAACCAAACAAAACCACAGTTGTGTTTGGAAATAACTGACATTCTCTGGTGGAAAGCCTTAGTTGCTATCTCTGTTTTTGTGATATTTGTCTTCTGCTCTATTTCTCTTAGTTAGCAAAGAATTTTTTCTTTGGCAGAAGCAAGGCAACACAAGAAGTCATCTTTTACAATTTACGCACAGGGTGGAAAGCTTTATTTTCTTCCTGGCTTCTTTCACCAGCCCGCAGCAACCATTTATCTTCTGATTCCTCTAATAGGATGTGACTTGTTGTGACATCATATTTTGAAAGGCTGCGATTTAATGGGTGTATTTTATCCCCCCTTCCCCTACACGCATACATTTTGCAATCATTTAATCATTTAAAATGCAGTCCAACCTCCTGGTGACTGGAATTGCTGCCAGAGGCTTCTCCAGTGCACTTGTTCAGTCGTGACTTTGCACAAGTCCATCACAAACAAACACCTTCTATATCAGGCTTGCTCAGAACCTCTCACAATTCCTGTGATAACGCCAGGCACTGTAATGCAGATTGCGGTGGCAGGGTCTAAGTTGCTGAGAATTAGCCATACCTCCTTAATTCGTGCACTGAAAGCCCCAGAAACAAGAACATTGAGTTCCTCCTATTGTTTTAGCAGTATCAAGTACAAAAATCCACAGCAACTCACCGGTAACTTAAATATCCATTTCCTCCCCTCACAGTGTAGATCGAAGATAGAATTCATTCCACCAGGGAAGCACCCTACAGGAATTCTGAGCTGTCAGCTGAAGCAGCGCTGTATATAAAATGTCTCTGGCTCTAGAAGTATTTGTGCCATTCCTGATGAGAGTCTTTAATCGTCCACACCTGATTCAGGGGAGACAGGAAAATACTGTATTTTCTTCCCTGAATGAACTGTGTGAACATATGTTTTTTACATTTTTGTTCATGATTTTAAATAAATAGAATCGACGCTAAGCAAATCCTGTACAGTTGATTTCAGGTGGGTTTTACAAGCTGGGATTGCCCTCTCTGAAAAGAATCCAGCCCTGGAGAAGGGCCAGTGCTTCCCAAAGAGAAGGCTGTCACATCCACCAAGGCTGTGAGTGACCTGGCAACACCTCAGCACCTGGTCTTTGCTCTGGAAAGTGATGTTTCTCAGTCAAAAGAGAAGGAGCATGAGCATCTTGGCCGTCTCTCAGAGGCAGGCTGAAGCTCCATGGCATATAGGAGGTGAATGAGTAAGCGTGGGTGCTAAAGACAGAATAACCACAGTAACACAGGGCTTCATGTGGGCAAATGAAGAGCCCATATGCTCATATCACTGTCATGACATTCATAAGTGTAAATGCCACATACAAGCCTGACTTCTGAACTTTCTGTCTCACGAGATCATTGTGGCAACTCATATTTATTACTTCAAAACAGAATTTAATCCATTTTATTTTTCTTGTTTTCAGCTACTAGCTGATTCTTAGTTTTGGCTTATTCTTTAGATGTAGAAAGGCCTAGTGTTTTAAAAAAAACACACCTTAACATTCAGAAAGAGAGCATGTACAGTAGAACAAATTGTCCAAGCAGATCATGATGGTGAAGCTGCAAACCTGTGCAGCTCTCGGGTGCCCACAGCTTTTGGCTGTGAAACAGCTGTTGAGTGGGTCATACAATTAACAGAAGAGCATGTGCAAGTGTCTATGCCATTTCTTAAGAAAATAGAAAGGCATACACTGCCGTGAAGTCTCTGAAATCCTGCCTACGTATGTCTAATTGCACAGCAAGCAAAGAGCAAAGTTACTGCTTTGGCTCAGGTATGAAGATTGAGTTCAGTCAGCTGAGAGCATCAGGGAAATGAAATGAGAAAAGCCAAGAGCCTCACCTTTTGAAAGTCATGGAAACACAGGTGCTGATTTCTTCTTGGGGTTACGTTCTTTTCTGTAAAACTAAATGAAAACATCCTTCTGGTGATGTCCTGAACAACAGGGTTTGTTGCCAGTTTCCCTACTATTAAAATCCAATTGTATGTGTCCCTGTAGAGCAGAGCAGCCTGCAAGCTGGCCGGGATCCTCTTCTCAGCTAAACTGTGTGCTGTCTACAGCAAACCGGGAGCATGAGCAGCCTGTTATTTAGTACATATTTTACACCAAAATGTGAAAAATCTCATGACTGGCATTTGAGTAAGGACCTCATCTCTCAGTAGGTCGTGAGCATGTGGAGAGGTTGTTCCCAGTGCTCCTCCCAGGTGCTGGGATCCCACATATGGGACAGCAGAATAGAAATGCAGAGGACAGGTCTGGTTTCTGAAACGCTGCCCTGTGAAGTCAAGCATCTTGTGCTGTTGCAACCTCTGTAGGGAAATAATGGTCATTACAAAAATAAAATGTTTTTTGTTGGGCTAAGGGGTCATTTTACAGACTGAAGAGGCAAGAGGGAGCCCTGGGCAGTGTGGGAGCTGCTGGGTTGTGGATCCAGCCTCTCCGCCTCTTTTCAGGGCTCAGAGCGAAGCGGCACACAACCCCCAGTATTCACGCGCCAGGCAGGGAGGCGAGGGGTCCCTGTGTGTTTCCTCTCCCGTGCTCCTCAGTAGCATCTCTAGAACTTGATTAATGTACGTCGAGTGCCTAGTACTTCTGTTTATGTGGTTTATGTTTTCCTGGAACAGTAGTATAAGGACTATTTAAACTTCCCCCAAGTGCAAGTTACCCCTCATACCTGTTTTGTATTATAAAGTCCTTGCAAAAAAACCCCAACAAAACAAATAAACAAACAGATCTAAAAATTTGAGATTTTTGTTTTGAGTATGAGACATTTCTTTGTATCATTATAATAATTGAAACTTCCTGGTTAATATTAATACCTAAATTAACACTAAATTAATCAATTAATTAACTAAAAAATACGGAATAAAAGTTTGCAAATACCACAAAGGAAATTTAATATCTTTGAATTAAAATGCTACTGGTCTCTGCTGTAAACATAGTACTTTGTTTTTGTACATGGTCAAACATGGAATGAGGCAATTTAGCCAAAGGAAATGATAAGCAATGTAAGCCATCACGGCCCCATGGAAATCTGCAGAATGCCAATAATTTAATAAAACATGTGCTTGCTAGATCAAATACTCCTAACTCTCTTTGCTCTGCAGTGAAACCGTGAGATCCAAGCAGAAGGTATGCTGAGATACTGTGCTCCCCGAATCAGTAAATTGCTGAGTACCTAAAATCATCAGCTACTTCAATTATTCTTGGTAGCAGGATGTATCTGTGTTTAAATAGATGTTAAGGTTGTGACTGTAAACAGGAAATAAATAAATAAGAAAGCTATACTGGAACAGAAAAATAAAAGCAGATTATTTCTAACTAATGTGAGACAACAGTTTAAAACTGTGAAAATATAAAATAAAATATAAATAAAAAAAATATATAAAATGGAAAGATAGTACAAAGAACTGTTCTTGCTTGTGGCAATGCTGAGGCTGGCAGGAGAACTGACTGCAGGTAAATGGCTGAAGCACAACAAATATATATGTGTGCTGTACATCAGTAGGATATGCATTATGTACATCAGTAGTATGCTTGTGCATGGGGAATAAATGGTGCAATATGTTAGTATGTGATACCCACACTTTTCAAATTATGTTTGCTTCAATATTTATGTATATTGGCTGCAGAATGAGTCCTTTCAAATCTAAATTCTCATTATGGTTAATGTATGTTTAAAATGTATATTAAATTGCATATTGAAAATCACAATACTTCTCTTACCCTCATTGACTAAACTGGGAGAGAGCAGTGCATAGTTTAGGTGTGTGGTATCTAAGAGCTTGAAACCAGTTCAAGGTCCCCCGTACCTCTGCTGCGGTGACAAACACCCTGAATTTCAGCCCAGACCACAGCCCAGCTCCTCACTCAGGCACGTTAGCTCTTCCAAGGGGAAAAGCAAGGGAAAGGCAGTACAGGAAAAGGCATACAAACCGTGGGAAATACATACTCAGATGTATGATCTATGCAAGATCTTTGCTTGAGTTGCAGACAGGTACCAAAAATAAATACAATTTCCCTCTCACTTTCGCTTCTCTCCATCAGGCAACCTGCCTGGGGAAGGCTGGCCCCTCTCTGCCACGGCTCTGAAGATTTCCTCAGCACATTTCAGGAACCTCTGCCGTCTGTGGTTACCTGCTGGACTCCCCCTGCCAAGCCAAGTGCCACAGCAATCCCTGGGGCTTGGGCTAATGACCTGTCTGATGGGCTAACGAACACCCATCTGGTATGGAGACAGCCTAGTGCGGGTTGTGCAGGGTGACCGATGGCTCACCTGTGATGTGGAGCTGTTGTTTACTGACCCTGTGCAGAAGCCAGTCTTACTGAAGTCAGCACTGAGGTATCCTTGGAGGAGGAACCAGGTCTCCTGCCTGAAGCCATCCACAATGACATGCAATCTCAAACAAAGAGATTGTAGCATGTTGAGGGAAGTTTTTCTGGGATTTCTCCCTCTCATTTTGCCTCTGCTGTTAGTGTAAATGCACATATAATATGCAGATATTCTCCAGGATGAGTGCAAGGTATGTTCAAATATTTTGGTTTCTCATTTTCAGGTTGTTTTGATTCTAATTCACAGCTAAAAAAGTGAAAACTTTCAGAAACTTTGAGCAAGAATCATGGAGGATACTCCTGAGGTATGCTCTTTGAATTTTGTAAGAGCATGTTAGCTCGTCTGCTTAGTAATTATGTTGGCACAGTTCTCACCATCCACTATCCGCTTATTTTCCATTAGTAAGTTCATTATGATGCCATTCAGGTACTACTGCAAAATCTTCCAGAGTTTGGAGAACAATATCATCAACATTATTCCGTAGAAAAAAACTCAGTCTGCTCTGAATCGGCAACATCTATTTGTCTAATATGTAGGACGCACAACTGATTGCCCAGCTATTCTTCCTGTTGCTGGTTCCTTTCCTCTGAGCTCTAACAAAACGTAGCAGATGGTTAAATTTACTGTATATATCTCAGAGCAAGAAAGGAGGTGCTGACTCTTCCATTATGCAGGGAGAACCGCATGTGACCCAGAGGACTGCAGCAAGAACAGAGCCAAATAAGAGCTTTATTAATTAATACGATCTTTGTCATTCCCACAAGTATGATTATGCTGTTTCTTCCTTTCAATTTGCAAACTTCAGTGTCATACTAACCCATTCCTTTCTGTACAGGAATGGTCTGGGTAGGATGGTCACTCCCAATACCCACTCAACTTTTGGTGAAGTGTCTTCAGATCTTGTGATTTATTTCTATCAAATCATCCCTAACTTTTCCTGTGACATTTGGAAACTGCTGATCACCTCAGTTGGTCTCAGAAAGTGCCTTCTGCTCCTGTTCAACCCTAATGGAAAAAAAAATGGTGGCATTAGTGCAGTGCATTGTAGAGAATGAATTATGGCGACTTGCCAGGTAACAAAACTGTCCTGGGTGTCCTAAGAAATGTGCTCAATATTTATGGCATCTCTTAGCAGCGGCAGACAGATGTGACTAAGAAATGAAACCTAGTTTGGATTAATAGAGGGGCTGTTTTCTTTTTCTAGCTGATTTTGTAAAATGAGCGCTGTCAGGATATTTTGTAGAGACTATGGCTATTTTTTTTTGAGAGAACTATCAAGTATGAAAATGTTTAGAAACAAGAAGTTGTGTTGAAGATGATAAAGACAGTAAGTAATTGAGGGTATTGAAATACTCTTCTTCATCATAAAACAAAAAAAGCTTTCTTTAATTTTTTTTGTGTCTCAAATTAAGGGTCAAAGCTTCCATAAAAGCAACACAGATTAATGCTCTTATCCTTTGCTGCTGGGGCCCTCATTGCCCTGACTGGGATCACCTGGGACCCCCACCCACACACCCACCCACTGGCCCCAGAGCCTCATTTAGGGCAGACTCTGGCCTTTGCAGGAGCTTTTTGCCTGCTGTCGCTAGGTCAGCCCTGTCTGCTCCCTGAATTCTGCTTGTTGATCCCTTTCCAGTTTTGCCCTTGGACCTGCTTCTTGCTTTGTTTGTTGTTGCTGGTGGGGATGCTGCCATGTTGTCACTTTTGGCTCCCACTCCCTCATCCTCTATGGAGCTGCTCTGCTCATGCTGCTCCTGGGTGGGCAGCCCCTCTCTGTGAGCTCAAGGTGAGATGTAATTAGTGTGTTGTGTGTTTATGGGGATGACTGCATCTGATTGCTTTGTAGCTTGTGGTTTGGGTTGGTTTTTTTTTTTTTCTTTAATCTCTGGAAAACCTTTTTTGAGTTATGGAAGCTGTAATTTTTTTTTTTTTCCACAAAATGTAGAGTTGAATCAATTAAACTGGGGCCCAGATATGTAAATGTTGCTTCCCAAATCCAGCAGGAGCTGGATGCCTCAGTACCATCTGGATTTAACTACATGGTCTAACTTTACACTAGAAGCCTGCAGGAAGGCAGAAGTTTGAACATAAGACTTTTCATTCTAAGCTTATTGCTGTGCTGTGCCCTGTAAGAGGTTCTGGAGATTATCACCTACACCAGGAAGAAGAAGGTGCTACCATGATAAATTCCTTTATCCTCTGAGCCACTAGAAAAAGGCTTTAAGTAGAGAAAAGATGGAAACTCTTGTGGGGAAACAGTACAGAAAATCTTAAATAACTTTTACCAGTGCTGAGTGCTGCAAGCTTTTTTTTTTTCTCTGCATCTAACCAAGGGCTTGCCAGTCATTTACATGAGCAGACTCATAGGGCACAAAAAGAATTAAACTTCACTAGTTCAAGGAATGTAATGTGCTAATATAAACAGTAATGAATTAAACATTCCAATATTGCTATTTATTAAAAGAGGAGAGAATCCATCTTCCCACAATATTGGCTACAATGCAAGACTCAAATTAGACTTCACTGGTTTTGCTTCCTCATAATGATTCCCTTCTAGATGTCACATCTGTGGATTCAAACACACACACAGCTGTATGGGCATGTGAGAAAGGAAAACCAGTTCTATTTCCAGCCTTAGAGTGTGCCCCCAGCAGGAGCCCAGGGGAAGCAGCACATGGATCTGAAGCACCCTGTGGCTTGGGAGAGAGGGAGGAGTAGAGCTTGGTGATTCCAGGTGCCTGACCCCAGGAGGCTGCTTTTTAAAGGAGGCTGTAAGGTGTTTCAAGGGAAAGTAAACCTAGAGCAGCAGATAATCTCTATTTCATGAGAGCAAATTAAATCCTGGGAATTCTCTGCTTCATGCATAGAAGGAATTCAGGCTTCTACAGACAGATCCTAAAGGGGGGGAGAAATGAGGTAAGCGAGTGGATTATATTGGTTTCTCAGCTATTTCCTAACTATTTTTCAGCTGGATAACTACACACATGGATGTTAACAATCAAAAATTGGGGGGTGGGGTGAGGAGTACATTCCTACCCAAAGATGAATGGAGACACTGCAACCCAATGAAGACATTATCCCTTGCACAAGTATAACGTGCAGTGATAGTTCAGCACAGGAGACCAGTTTCCTCTCCCCATGTTCCAGTTATACAGGCTTCAGCCTCAGCTGGGATGTTTGTTTGGCAAAGAAATCCATTGCCAGTCCTGCTGTCGGGGTGCTACTCACCCAAAAATTCCTTGTGGGGGGAGGAAGGCCCCTGCAGCACCCAGAGCAACCTCAGGCATCTCTGGGAGAGTCCCCACAGGGCTGTTTGTCTTAATGAGCTTTGCTGTAATTACCAAAGGTTCACTGAAATGTTTACACTGTGAAATTCCTCAGAAATTGGAGGCACGTTTAACACATTATTGCTAAACTTAAAAAGAAACCTGTGGGGAGGCTGATGCGCTTGTCATAGCTTGTCGTTTGGAAATTGAATTGTCCTGCTGGAACTGTTACCCATCTGTTGCTTTTCCTCTCTCTTTCATCCTTGGTATTATTTTTCAAAGTGTGATAATGCATTTCAAAAGCCTTTCTTGATTAAATAATTGTACGCTGATAAACAGAAACTGAAGTTAATATCGAAACGCACAAGATTGATGTAGTGTAAAGATTCAGCAGAAAGACTCCATGTGTTAGAGTCAATAGAGACCTCAATTTACAGTACTTGAGGATCTAAATTCCTGTACAAGGCAAAGGCAACTGTAACCAATGCAATGCTATAATTAACTTGATAGTGCTATACAAAGAGATGAAAAAATAATTTGTTTAAAGACGCTTGTGTAGCCTTTTTTCTTCTTGGAGAATGACTTTAAACTCATTGCACTTGAAGTGAATTCATGAAGATTTTTTTGCATTTAATTCTTGGATTTATTACAGATAATGTTCAAGCATATTTGTTATTACAGGCTGGTGGAGGTTGGTTTGTGGCAGGAGTCATGCTATGTTTTCTGTTCTGTGAAAGACACATTACACTGATAATTTTTTCCCTTATTCAATTAAAAATGAATGGGTTGCTGCCAAAATGGAACAAGAATAATTATATGTCATAGGAAGATATTGTTTTGGCATCAGATAAAATTTTTCTTTTGGTTTTGCATTTGTAACTGGGTATTAGACTGATCAGTATGAATTGCACTCCGGAAAAACCAGCATCAGAAAGATGTTTTGGTACAGACCTGACTGCAGAAAGGCAGAGTCCTCGATGCACTCGGGTGTGCATGTGGCAGTGGCACTGTGCTGCACACAGGGGCTGTGGCTCTGGGTGACTACCCCTGCACCCAGATAGTTGCCTTTAGGCAGCAGAGACAGGTTCTCTGGAGTCATGAATATGCTATTTGCAGAATAGTAAAAAATTCCTCCTATTATCCTGATAACAAATGTGCCTGGGAAGATTAAATACCTGGTTGAATGATCAGCATGATTTAATGCATGTATAAGGGCAGGCCTCCAGCAGCTCCCGGCCTCCAGGTTGGCTGATGGGAGAGAAGGCAGGCAGCAGTGCCACTGTCATAGGCAGACAGCAGGCCTGCAAGTTTGTTAGTTCACTAGTTGCACTGAATAGACAACACTTCAGAAACAGGTCAGGGCTAAATCAGCTTAAATCTGTTCCTTGGTAAACTTCAAATGTAGTTATTTGTACTATGGGTGGAAAGATGCCATTACTTACCCATCAGTTCGAGTCTCTGTGTCTCTGCAGATCATATTTCTTTCTCGCTTTTTTATCTGATTTTTGTTCTGTCAGTGAGATGATTCCCAAAATACCTTGGGGTGCATTCCTCAGTCTGGATGTTCATTATCTGCAAATGCCCCGAGCCCCATATATTTATTTTCTATAGACAGTCTGGAAACAAAACAATAGACTCTGCAGCTTGTTGTGGCTCTGCAACAATCTGCAATCTGACTTATTTATTAATTTACTTGTTCTGAGATCTTGTTTTCATTGTTGTCTGCTGCAGTGCAAAGGGGTCTTCTGTGTTTCCTTTTCAATAGTTTTCCCCCAAAGCTGAAATTGTATCATTTTCCCAGATGCAGGTCACTTGTCATGTCATCCACCTTTCTTTAGCTCTTCCCTAACCCTAAATAACCCAACAACAAACTGACCAAACCCCAAGCAAAAACAAACATCTTGATCGGTATAAATTATTATATCTTTACAAAAGTTCAACTTGATCTGCTCCTGATTTCTAACCTCATTAAAAAGAATATTGAATAATATGGAAGGACTTATTTGCAGCTGACAGAGAGAAATAGTAGTGAAGCAAATGTCCTCTTTGCTTTTTGGGTTTGCCTTTAGGACTTATCTTTGCTGTAGGTTTAAAGTCCTCTTCCCTGCATTTTACCTAAACTCATCTACCATCACTCCCCAGGCTTATGCAAGCCTGCAATCCAGGGCTGTTTTATGGAGGTATAAACTATAGTCCTTCTCCTTTGCATTTTGGATGCAGATCAATCTTACTTTACAGAGATTTGTGACAGTCATCTGGTCACTGGCAAATCTGGGCAGTTTATTGCCCTGGTGTATTGGGTCTGGCTGAGGTGGAGTGAATTTTCCCAATAGCAGCCCTCCTGTGCTTTGTATTAGGAGCTAGAAAGGGGTTGAAAACACGCTGGTGTTTTGGCTATTGCTGAGCAGCACTGGCACAGCAGCAAGGCTGTCTCTCCAACATTTCCCCCTCACCAGTGGGCTGCGGGTGGGCAAGATCTTGGGAGGGGATGTAGCCAGGACAGCTGACCCAAACTGACCAAAGGGATATTCAATATCATATGATGTCTGCTCAGCAGTAAAAGCTAGGAGAAAGGAGGAGAAAGAAGGGGCATTGATTATTTATGACATTTGTCTTCCAGAGCAACTGCTATGTGCACTGAAGCCCTGCTTCCTAGGAAGTGGCTAGACATCACCTGCTGACAGGAAAGAGAGAATAAATCTTTTGTTTTCCTTTGCTTCTGTACATGGCCTTTGCTTTTGCTTTATTGAATTGCTTTTATCTTGACCAGTGAGGTTTTTCTCTTTTTCTATCTTATTTTCTCCCCTGTGTCCTGCTGAGGACAGGAGTGGTAGGGCGGCTTGGTGGGCACCTGGTGTCCAGCTGACATCAATCCACCATATCTGGCTCTGAGTTTAACCCATAACCCCAAATATAGGGCCTGTGCAGAATGGCCTGGGCACAGCAGGATGGGAAGGGTTTGAGGAGCTTGAAGAGATCTTGAGCACCTTGCATGGCTGGGTGCCTGGGGATGCTCTGGTCATGTCCCAGGGAGCTTAGGTATGGGGCCAGCAGGAGAGATGGGAAGGAACCATGGCTGGGCAAGCGCTGGGGGAAGCCTGCTTTGGCAGTCACTGCCTAGGGGCCACATAGTTACTGCAGTGACAAGTAAAGGAAAACCTACAGATGTGTTCAATTGCAGCAGTTTGAAGGAAAAAGCACAAGAGGCAAACTGTAATTTTGCACCTTATTTGGATCCAGGTCACACACAGCTCTCCTGGTCATGGTGCCCGTTAGTTTTAAATGAGAAATATTAACTTCAAATAAGTACCACTTCCCTCACCAGTGTGGAGGAGAGTAAATTTTTGGTCCCAGACTGCTCGTACCATGACACCTACATGCACTGCACTTAACTTCCCTAATTGTCAATGTGTACCTCTCTCCAGGAAATCACTTGGGTGCATTTTTAACTACTTTAGGAGAGTCAAAAGAGGCCATATCTTGATGCACAGACCAAAATCTCAGTGAGGGAAAATGCTTCCATGGATCAAGGGTGCTGAGAGCCCTGAAATGTCCTTGATGTTTCATTCTTTCAAGGGATATTGTTGATAGAAATGCTTTTTGGTAATGACTAAGTACTGATGTGAAAGACAGTGCCTTCAGAAGAGGGACTGTGGGTAGCTACTTCAGCATTTGAACTCTTACTCAGAGATAAGTGTCTTCCCTGAACTGGATTCTCAGTAGTCATTACAGATAAGGACCACACAAAGATGCTACCAACTTCACATACATGCATTTCAGTTTAAAAAGAGTATATGTGCTATATACTTTCTTTGTTGGGATTTCAGGACGGTTTTTGGTAAACCTTGCTACTTCTTTCTTTTCATTAGAAGAAAACCTAAAAACATTTTAAGTCTCTCTACCAAGATCTAACCATCTCCCAGAAATATTTTCTGTTACGTCAGACTGTTTAAGTACACACAGTAACAGAATAATTTTAAAGTACTTGAAATGCTTCATTGTTATACATTGAATAATACAGAATAGCATAACAACGCAGATTCTTTCAAAGCTGAATAGTGAATGTTGCCTGGAATACTTTTGCCCTTTTGAGGCACCTGATTGCCAACATAATGGGTCTCAATGGGAATTCATAACTATTACAGTATCTTTCAAACTACAGTTAAAAATATGGAAGCCATACAATAAAGCAATTTTCCCGGCATAGATGCCTGGATCCATGGTCTTAAAGTGATCAGGTGGAAGACACACAATAGGTCCCAATTTAATTACAAAAAGAACCAACCTGCAAGCTTCAAAAGAAGTAAAACTGAAATGTTTTTCTTTATTTCTTAAGAATGAAGATTCTTTTTAATTTTCAGCTCTTTGTATCTTTCAAGGTCCCAATCAGATTTGGGAATGTGACAATAGTATGAGAAAAATCCCACTGTAAGACTTTTCAGGTGAATTTTAGAGACCTAATGGTGTTACGTAGGGTGAGGTAAACAGTGCAGCTGTGGAGGAATGAGTGAGACCTGGCCAAGGTGGGTGAGAGCTTGCAAAGGGTGAATGGGGATGTTGAACACAGTGGTTGGGGATGTGCAGCCCTCCTGGCCTGTTGGGGATATGTAAGTGTGGTTTGCCGTGAGGAGACCTGGCTTGCTATGCCCTGAAGCTTTCAGAAAGGTTTTTGTTGGACATCCCTGATGCTGTGAAGGCAGAAGCTGGGAGAAGGATGTGTTCTCCTGTCCAGGCTGAGATGGGGAACTGATGAATTTCAAGGTCCTGTGGCTGAGCCAGCTGACTAGCTGGGACTTGTAGGGGTTTGTCCAGGTGCTTTCCCGTGAGTTCTGCTTGTTTTCCCCATCTACTTTATTCAGCTTTTCTCAATAAACCTGGATTGACTATAGCTTTTATCTCAGGTCAGAAGCATGTATCAGGTGTAAAGCCTGGGTCAGGATGTGTGATGCCTTGGAGTACTAAAGAAAATCACTATCAGAATCGTGAAAACAAAAAAGCTATGGATTTTAGATTATGTATGTGGAGGTTCTATGGGAAATAAAAAACCCTACAGTTTGAAGGAACTGGATTCACAGGAGGGAAAATCCAGCTCCAGTGAAGTCAGAGTGATTTATTTGGTCTTCATCAACTGAAGGGACAAATAAACACTCCATTTGTCATACATGCATTTAGATTTTGATGGTAAATGACATTACTTGGGCAAAAGTGTCTTTGCATAAGGATGTTGCTCTGGCAAAGCTGTCATCAAATTTATGAAAATGCTTGTATAGCAAAAATGAAACATGTCTTATTAAGCCTGCATGTTATTTATTAGTGCAGTCAGTTTGTTATAGGAAGTATATCAGCTTAGCCCTGCATGAAAAAAAAAGTAGTTCTTGGGTTTCTTAGCATGAAATTTGGCAAGAGACTTGAAAAATCATACCTTTATATTCCCTGTGTGCTATGAGGCACTAGAAAGAATATAGCTGAGTGTTCATTAAAAGTAAAAAATATTTACCATGGCAACTCCATTATGCAATCTGGCTGGTAAGTTTGATAATCACAGAAGTTAAGAGGAAAAAGAGCATAGGTGGGTAAAAAAAGAGGAGCTGCCTCATTCATGAAGAGTTCTTTTAAGTAGAAATGGAGCCTGTGGAGTGGACATATGTTTCTCATTTAAATAAAGCCAATTTGACTCTGACATTTATGAAAGTGAGACTAATGAGCATAGACCAAGCTGTGTTCTCACCCTCAGCAGGGTAGCACCAGCTTGACCTGACCGCACATAAGTGAGTGTGCAATCTAGTTTGGTTATTGTCTAGATAACAGACAGTTGTTACATACAGATCTTTTCGTTATTTTTTCCGCAATAGAGTTTAGTTGGCATAAATGTGTAAAGATGGTCTTTTCAAAATCCTGCATGCTTGTATGTGACAGAACTGCTAGGGTATACAAGCAAAACTTCCCGCAAGCTGTACCTGCGTGAAGTGTTGCTGGTTGATTTGTCTGATCCTCTACAGAAATTTGAAAGGGAAGGAGAAAGTACTTATATGTGGTCTTCAGGCTGTTTGCCAGAATTTCTTAAATGTTCCTTTCGGTATTCCATTTTATTTCATGTCTCTTAAAGAACTTGTTATTAAATAGGATAGTGCCAGGACTTGATGTCTGGTAACATTCAACATAGCTGGAAGGAGGTGTCACAGTAATGTTGGATTTTAGATGGATAAATTAATAAAATAAACTTAATGCTTGGATAAAGCTGTGGAAATTATTAACAGAGAGGTAGCCAGAGCTGTTAAAGGTGGCAGAGTGTGACACTAAGAAAATGCGAGCATAACAGGCATGAAAGGAAGTGATAGGAAACTAAAGGATTTAGTTTCATTTACTAGTGTTCTTGCCCCAGAAATGTTAAAAAGCTGAAACAGTCTGGGATCTGTAATACTTGAGGCCTATTACCACTTAATAGCAATGGCTGCTTTATTAGTTTACTTTGAACACATCTGGTCCCTGTAACTGCTACACAAGGCGCAGGAATTAACATCGGTTAAGGTACCTCTGACAGGTATTGATCCAAGGCTGCATGGAGCAAGTGAAGGGTGCAAGCTTAGGGGGACTTCCCAGATGTTTATTGGGACATTATCAAGACAAAGTGTTGATGAATTCTGGTGGACTTAGTCTGGTTTTAGAAACATCAAAGTTAGAAGCTGTTCAGTACAGCAAGAGAGACTTGAAGTCACCCAAGTTACAGTAATTTCAGTTGTTATCCCTTTACTCATCTGGATTAATTGTTGTGTGCACCAGCCAATTGTAAATAATGTTCCATAATTTCACAAATGGCACAGGTTAATGAAATTTGGACAGCTGTGTAGCTGAGTTGTGAGACCTGGTGTAATTTTGTGCTTCTCAACCGGTTCCATGGTGAAGCCATTTCTGTCACTTAAATCCAACTTCTATTCTCTTCTAAATGTGAATGTGCTGTATAGAAAGGGCAGGTGATTACAATGTTTTACCATCAAGTTGAAAATATTTGCCCTTTTAAAATAAATTTTCTTGCTGCAAGTAAGAGAAAATGACTCACTTTGTGATTCAATTAGGTCCATAAAGATAGTGATGCTGTGTAGTCATTTCATTAAGTTTCTGGGTTTTAACTTAATTAAAAGTTAATATACCAAGCTAATTCTTCATACATGAGACAGACCTAATCCAAGAAGGAGCTCTATATCTTATCTTCTGCCAGTCCTGGAAAACAGCCAGGGGGTAGATCTTTGATCCCATTTAGCACAGCAGCAATGCTGGTTTTACTCGGACCAGAATACTTTACTCAAAGCCATTTTTGCCTGCCTCAGACTCAAAATTCAGTTTACCAGCCCAATACCCCTTTGCTTTTATCCTACCCTGATGAAGAGTCATTTATTCTAGGAAAGGTAGGAGGTTTTTTGGAGCAAGGGTGAGTGGAGATACCAGTATTGCAAAGGAGACTTAACCCAAGCCATGAGTGTTAAATGCTGGGATGCCTATTGACTTAAGTATACATTAAATCTATATATTAACTTTTTTGTCTCTATTTTAACCAGATTTAATCTGAAGATCCGTAGATGTTGTCCCACATACCGCTTCGTGCTTATTACGAGTTTCCTCTTTCCCTGAGCACATAAGCCCTGTCCAAGCTTAATGACTCTGCAGTATGATTACTCATTACAATGCAGAACTGTATCTGGAAGGGAGTAGCTCTCCCAGAGGAACTCAGGCAACTGATAGAGCTACAGTACAATTGACATCTGTGTCACAGAATGTTTGAGGTTGGAAGGCACCTCTGGAGGTCATCTTGTCCAAACCCCTTTTCAAGGGGGTTGAGGTGGTTCTTGAATATCTCTAAGAATGGAGACTCCACAGACACCCTGGACAACCTGCTCTAGTGCTCAGTCGCTCTCACAGTAAAATGGTAACCTCTGTTTCAGGTTGTTCCCATTGCCTGTCACTGGTCACCACTGAGAAGAGCCTAGCTCTTCTCTTCTTTGTACCCTCCATTCAGGTATCTATGTACATTAATAAGATCCCTCCTGAGCCTTCTCTTATCTAGGCTAAGCAGTCCAGTTCTATCAACCTTTCCTCATATGTGAGGTGCTCCAGTCCCTTAATCATCTTTGTGGCCCTTTGTTGAACTTAGTGTTTCTTGCTGCAACTGTACCGACAACATTAGCCATATCGCTACCACAGCAGGGAATCACTTCTGAAGGATCAGATTTTTTTACCATTGTAGTCAAAGAATAAGACACGAGTGGTTTCTGGGAAGTGAACCAGAGCCTGCTGCTAGGGTCGGTTCATAACTAAAAGCAAAGTTCTCACAGAGAGATTGGTGGCTATTGTTGTGTGATTGGAGACAGTCTATCTCCAGTGGTGTTACTGATATAAAATTTATCTGCCTGTGTTTTTTTACTTGGAAAAGAAGCTATTTTGAGTCTTTAGGAGTGAATTCATATAAGGTGAGTTGGTGCTATAGCAACCATTCATCTGACCAAATGGCCTACTGGGAATATTCAGGGTATGACTTTTGTCATTTATTTTCCTGTTGCAGTTTAACTCTATCTCCTGCAGCTTTAAGTTTCAGAGAAAACTAGTGTTTGCCTTTAGGGAATTGTCACTTTCATTGTTTCTACCTTTCCAGTTTTGTTTGAAAGGACTCTATATGTTATTAAGGAGTATATTAATAGCTGATTGGCTAAAAAAACAAACACCACACCACTATTTGGGCAACTAGTCACCAAAGTACAACATTCTTTTGCCCTCCATAGCAGCTTCTTTACCACAAAACAAATAATACAGGGGCATCTCAATGGTGATTTGGCCACAGATCACCAGACAAGCCATATTAAAAATGCTGGGGATATTCACACATTTTAAACAGTGGGCCAAAAGACTAGCTGTTTTCTTAATTTCTTACTTCAAATGCTCATGGCTCTTTCAATGTTTATGGAACATTTTATTATTATTAATTATTATATTACTATTTATTAATATTAGGGCTAGGCTGTTCATGATGGCATGAACAGAATTCAAGCTCTTCTTTTGGCATGAAGTTAGAGGTAGCTGAGCTCTCAGATGGTGACAACCAGAAATCTTGGGTGGCTGCAAGTCTGCATCAGAAAAACTCTTGATTTCCAATTTATCAAGAAGGTGTTAAAGTTGCAGAGGTGGTCAAAGCATATTTCTTTGCCAGAAGTTGCTCTCCTAATGAAATAGAAGCTGTGTCTTCCTGTGCCTGTGGCTATCCTGGCCTGTCTGAGGCTGAAAATTGCTTAATGAGGTGGCCTATTGTACAGGTTCCGATAATATAAGCACAACGCTTCCTTTTAATCATTTTTCTTCAGCTTTCTAAGAAAGACGTTGGCAGATGAAAAACAGAGTGATGCACCTAATTGAAAAACAGTATAATGGGTTTCTGAAGACAGCTATCTTCTCATACTCAATAATCAGAAGCACATACATGTACACTTTTTCGTGCTTATATGCACCTTTAGTTTTAACTTCTTATGCTAATTACTGCACTAGTCAGTTGTTACACACTTGAGAGGTGCATGAGTTCTGACAGCTTTGAAGAGGGATTGATAATGAAGCCCTGAAATGAATAAAATATCTTATCTTCTGTTATCTCTGATAGCATGTCAGGGATCACTTGTACTTTGAAAATGGGCACCATTCTTTAATGGTGACTTGTTCACATTTAGATTATCATTTTGTGTTCCTGTGGGCCACCATGTCTTGCTACTACAAAGACAGTAGAGAATTGAAGGCACTGTCAAGCTTCCCTGTTTGAATCACTGACTTTCATTTAAAAACTTGAGGGTGAAAAGCAAACCTGCTTGTCCTGTATTTTTGCTAATACATAGCTATGAGGTGCGAAAGTAATGAAGAAATAACTTTTCATACATATCATCTCAAGGCTGGAGCTAAGTGACCAGCAATAAGTTCAAGGAAGCTGCCTGTTTCTATAGAGACAACATTTTTCTCTATATTCTATTTAAGAAACGGAATAGAACAGCTGAATAGACTTCACAATGCTCCTTGGTTCTAGGAGCCTTAAATAAATCTTCAAAGTGTGGTGACTTTATTTCAATTATGTTTTAAACTGCTTAATAGGCAGAATGAAAATAATGTATCTTTGTACATGCTTTAGAAATAAATATCAAAAATGGATATACATGTTTTAATGAAAGCAATGGTGGAGCTAGAGTATTTTACAATATTATAAGTAACAGAGAGACTTACTTTTGTAACACCTTTATGCACTAAATGTTCCAGAACTGGAGTACAACTGAGCAAAACACATGATTCCCTTTGAACAAACTGCAGAAACCAGCAAAATATTCTTTCAGCTTCACTGGAGATATCTAACTTTTAGTATTTCATGATATACAGCAGAGTACCTGACAAACAATGAGAAAGCATAGAACAGATAGACGAGTATGAAATTCGTCCTCAATAATCTAGAATATATAGCTTTAGGAATGAAAGTAAGTGATGTTTCTGTCTCGTGGATCATGTTAATCCTGAGACATCAAGCAGCAGGATGACCTAAAAGTGTGGATGAGATCCAAATCTTACCTGGGAGAGATGTGAGCTAGTTGCACTGCTGAATGGCTTTTCTGAAAGCCTGATTCATTCCTCAGACTTCTGGGTGATATCGGTGGATGATTTGCACAGAATACTTCCCCCTTCATGGTAAGGATGCTTTGAACTTTCATACAGTGAATATGAGGAGTAATGTATTATTTCAGTTGCAATGATAATTGTGCCCCAAGTCTGCTTGAAATTTATGGCCATTTTTGTATATCATTGTCTTCTTGCATACATAGTAGCTATCCATCTTTCTTCCCAAATTAAAGTCCTTTCATGGTTTTTTCCCACTTTTGTACCTTCTTGTATCTGAAAAGCTTGCTAAGTTATCTGTATTTATGAAGCAGAGTAAGAAAATAATTGCTTAGGTCTCTCTAATGAGATTGAGTTTTTTCTCAGGATTTTTACAGAAGAGTAGTAAGCAATGACCACTACATAATGTTTTATGGCGTGAACTCTCGAGAGAATAACTGTCATAGCCAGGGGATATGTAGGCTTTATTAAACAGCATGACTGACGTACATCTGATAAAGTTTCCAGTCATCTGTATTTTATTCTTATTTGAGGCAAGTTCTACTCTGGATTGCACAACCAAAGGTATCTTAATGAAATATTTTATCCAGTCCACAATGACTTTTATTTTTATTCCAAAGGCAGGAGAGGTTACAATATTTTCCCATGTATTTTGGAAAAATGAGAGCTGAAGTCTGGTGTTACCAGACTCCAGTGTTCATACAGGACAATACAGGAGGTCCTAGGCAAAAGGAGGGCTGAGAAGGGCACAGCTGCGTTCTACGGATATGGGAGATGGTTAAAACAAGGGGAGAAGAGCTATTTTCACTGAAGGTAAATATGAGAATAAATAGCTGTAAAATGGTCATGAGTACATTTAGCCTGTAAATTATTCTTTTTTTTATCATCAAAGGTACGAGCAAAAATGGAAATAGCTTTTTCAGCAAACTGCCTCCCTGTGTGAATCCAGAGTAGTAACTGCTGTCTTCAGAAAAATACTATCTGTGAAATGTTCAAAAGAAAATAAAACCCTTTTTGTTTCATTGAGCAGCTAGGTAATATTTGAGTTTTCAACTAAGGCAGGCAAAAAAGAACAAAACCCCAAACCAACCAATCCTCCAAAGGACTTATGGTTTTATGTTCTTTAATCTGGAAGGATGGGGAAAAAAATAGTTTTTTAAATAGGAATAGACGAAAGGTCATTTTGATGAAAATTATGACCAACCTTATCTAGGGAAATAGAGGCCACAACTTGTGCAGAGTGTTCTATATAACTGGTAATAATAATATACAAGAAAAACTGTAGCTTAACCCTTGGATCTCAATTCATGAAGCCTTAGGAACAAACTGACACCACCAGTTGCTGCTTTACTAAGATATTTTTCAAATGGGTTCTGCATGTATATTTTGATAGTATAGATAATTGAATCTAAAAATTAATGCTTTGGCCAATTCTTAGCCATTCTAAAGGTCCATGCACTGATAACAGTCATCAGTACCTCTTAATGCGTTTGATCCCAACAATTATGCAGGGTGTTTAAGCTTTGTAAACTTAGCCCTTTACAGTAATGTAAAGATTAATTGGTTCTGTTTGGTGCCATCACATGCATTGAAGATGCTCTTGATCTTTTAATGGCAGTAATACATTAAGGCCAGACCATCCAGTGGAGTTAAACAAAGCCTGTACTTCTAAGGGCAAGCACTTCTGAATTGTTAAAGTTTGGTAAATCATATAGGTTCTTGGAATGCAAGGTATTTGGTAACTGTTAATTGGGATATTAAATGGGTGTCATGCCATTCCTTTCTGGGTTCAGTGTTTGAAGAGAAACCATCAGAAGAATTCATGTGGCCACATTAATAATCAGGCTGTGGAAGTAAGGATAAAGGAGAAATAGTCAGCTGGCTTCCCTATAGGTGAAATATACTGCATAGCAAGTCTCTAGCTATTATTCTTGTTGCCTCTGTGTGACCTCAATAGTTATTTATCATTCCTCACAGTTGAAATGCTGCTTTCTCCATTAACTTCTATCACTTCAGCTGTCACATTTGAATTTATTCATTCCTAGAAAAAATATTTATTTTCCTTTCCTGTGAAGTGGGAATGCAATGATTAGCCATACAATCAGGAGATGTTGATCTTCATAGAAATTCTATATTTTATGGCATGAATAGGAGTTATACACCCTTAAACTGTATTAGTTACACTCCTTAGCCAGATACTGTGCAGAGAGACAGGCTATTTAAGCAGCCTAATCTGAAGTCAGAGGAAAGGCTTGCACTAATTTCAGCATGCTTTGGATCGAGGCAGAAGTTTGAAGTAATTATATCTTCAGGATTACAGCAATGAAAGAGTAAAGTAAGGCCCCTTATCTTCAAGCTCTTCCACTCTGAAGATACTTTGGAGTGGCACTACTTAAAGCAGGAAAACCAACAATTTGTTCTACCTTTTGGAAAGTAGATTAAAATAATGGATCTGATTCATTCTTATTTTATCACTGAATACCATCATTATTGAAGACAGGATTGTTCCTTGAGCTCCTAAAGGACAACGCATTATTTCGTTTATATTTCTTGATATCAGTATGCCTAACTTTGTGGACATTGTTATTCTTCCACTTAAAAAAAAAAAGCCACTCAGATATGTTTGACTAAGAAATCATCCTAGCAAAATGTAAATTGTTCCAGAGGGTCCATCTACATAAGTACACATTAATCTACTTCTTAAATACGTAGTAGAGTCTTCCCCCCAAGGAGACTGTGGAGCTGTGAAAATATGTAACAGTAATTAATTACTAGCCAAGAATAGATTAATATTGCATGCTAGGAATAATAAAACAAAATATATGTAACTAAGTGGTGTCTGCAGGGTAATGTGAACTGGGAAGAAATATCAGGCAGTGACAGTGTTATATTTAATCTCTCATCAAAAGGAAAATGCAGCTTTTTATTTGAATGACATTTTCTCTATAGCATAGCTATTTATTTTCCCAGCTCATATTTTAGACAAACAAAAACATTTTATTTCCTATTGCCCAAGAGAGCTGGCTTTATTGTTGCTGCAAAAAAGCCACTTCTTTTAGGAATTGCCGTTGGACATGTTACTGAGGTCTGTGCCTTGGTATTAAATATAATTGCCCTGTCCGTGTTTGTGTGTAAACTGAAGATGAGAATGTGTTCCTGCAAATATCTACCATGCACTGTACTTTGCCTTTTATCATTTAAAGTTTTTGTCACAGTCTCGCTGTACTTCAGCCATTTTCTCTGCTGTTGTTTGTTTTAAAGTTGATGTAGCAAATATCTCTAAGTGATGTATAGATGGGCTATCTCTAGGTTTAAGTCAAATATAAAAACCCCATTAACAATTTCAAATTTGAATTATCACGTGTCATGTATTAAGCTGAACTCCTAAAAAACCAGAAGATTGGTTTGAATTACATTGCCATGGGAGAGCCACTGCAGTTCTTGCTCCCATTTTATCCTGTAGTGATGGAATGATTTGCTAACACGTATTTTAAATTAGGGTATTAGCAAAGGACTCAAGCGCTAGGTACTTAACATGAGAATATAAAGTGGAAAAAGCTATCTAGGTCACTGAATTCAATTTCTTGCTGTTGGAGGCAAGCACATTAGAAATATTTAGTCCAGAATATCCCTCCAGATCAGAATATTTCCTGGCTTTTCTGTATCTGCAAACCCTCGCAGGACAGAGCACTGCATCAGCAAGCACAGAACCCATATCTTTTAATATAAAATAGAAACTATGATATGCCTCAAGAAGAGAGCAACAGAGATGTTGATATCCAGGAGCCCACAAGTATCCCAGATTTCTAGCAAAAGCCCGGGCACTTGTTGGATGAGGCATCCTGTGACTCCAAAGGAATTAGAGTGCGCAAAGGTCCCTGTGCAGCCTGTGTGAATCACTGCCCCCCTCAGCGTCGAGAGTGCAGGGAAAAGACAGCTGATTGCTTTTCCTCTCCTAGGGCAGAACTGAGGAAGCAGTGCTTGGTCTGGGCTGAGAAGTGCCATGATTATCTCTGCTCTTTCAGAACTGACAGCTTCATTCTGCCTGAAGGAGCAGGTGAAAGCTGGTGTTGGCTTCCCTAGGACCACTCTCATTCCTGTACCAGTTCAGACCAAGGTTTATGCTTCAATTTGCCAGACATAAAATTCTTCCACAAGATATGTAGATCCCAGCTCACTAAATGTGTGTGATGGCATATTTGCTTTTTGGTTTGTCCATAATTAGAAAATAGTCTTTCACGAGGTAAAAGCAGGATGCGGGTTTTTTCTATGGACACCAGTTCAGGATTGTAGAACAAATTACTTCCATGCAATTGAAGGTCTGCTGCAGGCTTTTATTCTTTCTCTTCCAAGTATAAAAATCACTTATCTAATAAGTGGGGGAAAAAAAAGCATATTTAAAAATCAGGCACACAGTGTTTCCACCTGGGTGAGAAAATGGGAGGAGGAATGGAAAAATCTAGTTTAGATAGTAATGATGGGTACAACAAAAGAAAGTGAACAGCATAGCACAGTACTTCAGGAGAGGTTTGTCAGCTCTCATTTTAAAGTGGCTGGATTTGTTATGTGGATAAAAAGCAGACTTCATTTTCCACTGGGGTAAATTCAACATCTGTTCATCGAGCCCATTTTTAAAAAACAAATTTAAGTGGAGTGAAATAACACCTTCTGCCAAAATCTTTGAGATGAAGATATTTATATTCCTCACTGTAGCAGGGGAATATAGTATGAGGTTTAAAATATCTTGCTTTCTCCTTTTCATGAGCAACTATGGCACTTTGCCAGCTGAAATGGTCTTAAAATCCTCTACTTTCCAGAGAAATTGAAACCTGCTTGGTTTTTTTTTTTTTCCCCTTCTCTAGGTGCAAAGTATCAGAAAACAGCAAGTATAGCATCAGACTGTAGCTGCTAGGAAGCGTAAGCATTTCACTTCATCCTATGCAGCATTTCTCAGGAAGGTCATTTAGAGAAGAAAGATCCCATGGTACAATTTCCCTCCTGCTTTATGAACTGTCTGTACTTTTTTAGCATATGGCTATGTGTTTATCTGCTTTTGCTTATGTTACAAAAGCAAAGAGGAGATAAGGTAGGGGAAGAATACCTGGTAAGTCATCTGTGTCTTTTGCAAGTGTTCCCTAGAGTAGATTTTTTTCTTCTTCTTTTTTTTTTTTTTTCCCTAGCACTTTCTTTTCTGTTCTAGGCATTAACAGCTTGGGAAACAGACGTCTGTGGTGTTTGCTGTGTGTCTATAAGCTGTTGGAAGAGTGGAATGAATATTAGTTTGATTATATAGGGTCCTATTTGTGCTCCTAAGTTACCCATTTATTATAAGGACAGGTTCTAGTGTGCACTAAACACACATTTGCATGATTGAATGTGTTATTGTGCTTCTAAATGCCTCTTTGTGTCTGCAGTTATTCATGACCACATGATCTAGTGGCTAGAGCAGGAGGGTACGAGTCTGCAGACAATAATTCTTGTACCACCTCCACTGCTGCTTCATCATGTGACATTGGGAAATCGCTTGGGGAGGGGGGTGGGTAGAGGTGACAGTAGTTATGCAGTTATCTTACTGATATGCAAAAGCATATACTAGCTAGTTTTGCTTTACTCTGCAGAAGAAATACTCTGAATACTGGTACAGATGTGAATATTTACCTATTCTTTGTGATCCGTATCACAATGTGTTAGTAATAAAACAAAAACTCCATGCACCCCTCTCATGTTGCATGGCTTGGAGTGAGTTTTTGAAACAAAGATTTTATGTGGCTGAAGTACATCGAAGGTGTCATGGTAGCTGTCACTCATGCCCAACCTGATCAAAAGTTTGTCAGTTTTTAGCACTCTTTCAAAAATTGTAACTGTTGTATCTTGCAAAGTTTTCCTGGCAGCCAGTGAAAGGAGATTGCAATAATCTGCAGCATAACGCACAGGGAACACTACATACTGCCTTGCTAATTTTCTTTTGATAAATAGAGGGGCACTCATGTGATATAGTCAGTTTGGTCTTTCTCCTCACAAGACTGAGCCACACACCTGAAAAGTAATAAAGGTAATGCAGATATGCTATAAGGATATGCTGGATGCTGTAACATTATTGCTGCTTTGGTTAAGTCAAGAGACTTGCCTGGTGCAATTCTTTCACCATCACTTTAATGGTTGGTGTTAGCCTCTACCAGATGAAACAATAGATTAGATGAATCTGAGCTATGGCAGTTCTTTTCATGGCCTTGTTCTACTCCACTGGAAAGTTTCACATACAATGAAGTAGAAAAAAAGGTCTTTTTTTCTTAACTTTGTAATTTCCTGCTCCTTCAGCCTTTGTAATAACATATCACTGTGTCAAGACTTGATTAATTCAATGAATTATAGCAGAACTGGAGCTGTCAAGAGGTTGCCAGTGTGTTTTGATTGATATTCAATTACTTTTCGTGTAAACACCAATGATTTTAATGTCCTTATTTTCCAAAGTTATTTATGAAACAAATTTCCTGGAGCCCATCAGTGAAACAGCCAGAGTCACTACCCAGTCCCACATGTGGCACGGTGGTGATTAGAATGAAATGTGGTAAAATGCTTTAAAATTTGGTCACCAAAAGCACATGGGACCAAAAACTTCCTACTGTAAAGAGTGCCTTGAAATTAGCTACATCAGAGCCTCATGTTAGGTATCACACAGGTTGAAAATGGAGACTGATCCAGTGTCTTTGTTCTTTCAGTCTAGCTGTACGGTATTTGTACTGTGGGCTCCTCATTCACATTATTGAGCACATCTCTGAATAGTTCCAACATCAGCACTGATTCCACAATGACCCTTCAAGGACTGAGTGCTTTATGTACCCTTAGTGACCAATGCAGTCCAAGCAATTCTCTCTCTTCTTGAAAATCCTACCTGAGGGAGAACCTTACAAATGTCAATTTAGCATTTGAGAATAAAGCTGAATATGGTCAAATCTGGTAACGTGTTTTCCAGGATGTCATAAAAATGTCAGTTACTTAAATAAAAATAAATAAATTAGTTGTTTGACCTTGAACACGTAATGAGCAAAAGGATCATAAATGTATATATGTGTACATTGCAACTTGGAAACGTAACTACAGTATGTTCTGCATTTGTTGCTTTTTTTTTTCTTAATGAGTACTGTGTAAAGCTTTAATGAGATTATTACCAGCTCTACTATGAATTTAGTGGCAGAGGCTGGCTTGTTGTGAAATAACAAATCTATCTGTAACAGGGCTAAAAAGACTAAGAAATCTTGTTGATTCTCTGGAAGGCAGGATCATCAGTTCTGTATCAATCCCAGCATCTAGCATTGCTGGCATGGCTGGGAAAGTTTGCTTAAGTTTTGGTGAGGTGGGGGTTTTTGTTAGGGTTTTTTGGGTTGTTTTTTTTTTTTTAAAGCCTTTGGCAAAGATGAGTCTACCATCTTCCCAGGCAATTCTTAAAAGCTTCTTGATATCTCATTGGAATCTTCTGATGTTAATCACCATGTGTATATTTCTTGCAGAAAAGATTGTTAACTACTTTGCTCTATAAATAGATTATTTTGCTATTTTAAAATACTTTATCTTTTTTATACAACTTTGGGATTAACCCACTGGTGCATTAGGTATATTCATTGAATATCCTGGAATTCTTAATTGTCATCGTAAACCTTGGAGGATAGATTTAGGAAAAAAAAAATTGAACAGTTTCATTTTCAAGTATCTTAGAACTTCTTTGTTTAAGCTTGTTCTCCCAAAACAAAGGACATGTGACACTGAATAGATACAGGGTATGCTCTGAGGAAGGCAGGTATCCAGAAATATCTGGTTTCTTCAGCAGGTATCATTGGCCCAATCAGATTGTTTCATTCTATTACCATATTTTATGAATTAAAAATCTGTATATAAATGTAGAGTTTAATGGCAATTTAACAGCATATGCAATGAAATGCAAATGCTTTCTTAAGTGCAGCATTGCATTCTTAATTTTCCACTCAAGTAATTTAGAAGCCATTAGTTTAAGTGAAAATCTAAGATAAAGCACATCCATGTGGTTACAATGGCTCCTCTGAAGACTGCACTTGTAATTGTCTGAGAAAGATAAATTCCTAATTGCATTTCATTACATTTTGTTACAGCTGGTGTAAGTGTATTTTGTAGATACCTGCCTGCCAGATGGGTTTAGGATGTACAAAGGCTATATTTTCACACAGGAGCTATTTTCTCTGTGACTTGATTTGCTAATAATCTCTTACAAATGCTTAAAGTGCAGGTGACCATTTCAGACAGATTCTGATTTGCAATGAAGCAGTATAATTTTAAAGTTAAAAGAAAGTGAAAATCTTCAGATTGTGTTGAAAACAAATGCAAATATTTGAGAAGGGCAGGCTCTGGCACTTGGATAGAGATGCAGAGCTAAAGATATACATGGTAGGAGCTGCCACATTCTAATAAAATACCATGACCCTAGAAAGGCTTGTAGATAATTCCACAGAATTGGAAGAGTAGCTCAATATTGGAAATGTGAGACAAGATCTGCTCGTAAAAAGAAACGGCCCAAAAGGAGCTCAGTGACAGCAGGGTGACCTCTCTGCATTGCAGCTGCACTCAAGGTAACAGGGCTATTAGGAAAAACAGTGACAGTACCTTAGGTCCCACTGCCACACATCACCAGTTGCTTAAGTTTGTGCTTGTCCAAGTGGTTAGATACGTAAAATACTAATTAGGATTTTGCCTTCTGGGATTTCATAAGAAGGTTCATAGACTCACCAAAGAGAATTCATGACCACAGCAAAGGTTGTGAAGCTGTGTACTGTCTGAAGGTGCAGCACTATATCTGAGAGGACTGCGGGGGGACATAAATGAGAAGATATTGTTGAAATTTGAATGGCCTCTCTAGCATGCCATAACTATCAGGACATTATTACCTAAAATAATTTTCAATGTGAAATCTACTCCAAAAGATTAAAAAAATGACTTGCTTATCTCAAAATGTCTGTTAGCTTCTAGTTATCAATGTCAAATATGCAAGAGAAAGCAAACAATGGAGATAACTAAAAGGTCCTCTTGACAACTCAACTTACTTTGGAAAATCAGTTGCACCTGGTCTTAGTCAAATGTGGATGTATCAAAGGCCCTGTGCCGATGGCCTATGTTTCTTTTCCATATGTTTTACAAATAGGATTTCTGAAAGCAGAAGTATTGAGAACAATCATTAGGAACACAAGGAAGGAAGTCTTGGAATTCAGTTTCTTTTTCAGTGGTGCTAAACTTAACTTCTAGATTCTCACAAAATGATGGAACTAAAGTTGTTGTACGTAATGGTTCTTGGCATCTTTATGTTTTCCCATCCTTTCCTGTTACAACATGGAATGTACAGGCTTTCTGCAGACTTTTTTTAAAGCTGTCCTTGTTTTCCTTATGTTGATTAGCTCATTAGCAAGAAGCTGTATCCTCTTAAAATATAGAAGAGCGCAATAGTAAAATGTTGATCTGTCAGAAAACTGCACCACGTGGAATTGCTGAACTCCTGCTGCCTCCCTGGAAAATCATGCAGCATGGACAGGATTTCCCTGGCCTGGGAGGAGACAAAGCAGAGATTCAGAGCTAAAGCACAGAAATGCTTTAGTGGGATACTGGAATACTTGAGGTTTCAGCTTTTAGGAACTGTATGTTTCTTAAAGCAGCAGTGTAAATAACTAGGCTGGTATAAAAAGGATGGGAAGACCATTTTTGTGCAATTTTACCTATGATTACCTTTAGGGGATACACAGGAAAATGCCTTTTTTTTTTTTTTTTTTTCCCCCAAGCTAAGCAACCTCCAAAAAAAGTGTTATAGAATTTCTTTACAATTTGATGATTCAGAAACCAAGCAGTCGCCATTAATTTTGCTCCATCTGCTACAATAATTCTCATCAGATCCACAGTGTCTGAAGAGACAGCAGGTGTCAGATCTGAAGGAATAATTTTTGTTTGTTTTAGTTCTGTTGCCATCTCCCTTGACGTATTTTGCTGGATTATGCATCTGAAGATGCTTCACAATCAAATTAAGGAGAGACATTTACTCTAGATACACTTTAAAATGTGAGCTTTGTATTTTTTGGTTGTTTCACATTTTTAAAAGTCTTTTTTTTTTTTTAAAGTCAGGGGTTACTAGCTCAATTAAGTGTCATACGAACTTTCACAAAGAAGTTATTTGTTCCAAACAGAAGATCTTTGGGCTACCATTAAAAGAATGAGCCTCCGCTCTTTCTTTTTTTTTTTTTTTTTTTTTTAACCACGGCTGCAAAACAGTATGAAAACTTGAGTTTTTATCTTTTCTAAAATTTCACCTCTATCCAAATGAAGTTGGGTGCAGCAGAAAGATTTCCTTTGGTTTCAGTGATTTCTAACAGGCTCTTTTTGGCAAAAACTAAATCTGTCTCCATATGAAGTAGAACAGCATTATAATATGGCATGCATAGAAGTTCACTAATGTATACTGTGAACCTGTCACCTTGAATATCTCTGGGAAGTAGCAGGGTTTTTTCTTAGAGAAGATTACAGTGCATGATACTTTGTTAGTTTGAAACATTTATTAGGAAGCAAGTAGACACACAGTTCAGAGTTGTTTGCTGCTGGATATGGATATTTAAGTGTTTTTGGTTTTCCAAAGCATTTTTCTTGACTAAGCCTGGAACAGAGAGTAGGCATCAAATCTATAGGAATAACTTTACTAAAGTCTTGTCTTATATCTCAGGATGTAAGCTGTCTCTATGAGCACATCTGTTATGCTGTTATCATAACTGTCTTGTTGTGTAAGATGCCAGGAAAATATGAACTGGAAAAGCTCGAGGCCTGGCAAATGAGATGTGAGCTGAAACTTGGCAGTCATTCAGAAATTGGGGTGTTTCCTCATTCTCTGTGTTTTCATGAATATGGAATTCAAGTGAATCACATATAAGTAAGCTTTGTATTAGAACAATTAACAGGGCTTATTCCTTTAATTTTTAGTTTGCTACTTTTTCTAAAGAAAGAGATTTCAGGCACACATGCTTGGTCTTCTGCTTCCCCCATAACTCAGCTGTTTCAGATCAACTAAACTTGGTGGAAGATTGAAGGTCTCAAATTTTCTGCAAATTTTTTGAAAATGCTTAGGTGAAAGACAGCTTATTACTACCATTACTGGGCAGAAATTAGAGAATCTACATTGAATGTTCATGTTACAAAAAAAAAACCCACAACACCTTGTTCAAGTTCAGGTGTTACTAGACTCCAGGCAAATAGATAGGTAAAGGCCTTATCTGAATAAGTTAATTCTTTGTTGCTTAAATATGAAGTCTCAGTAAAATCTCCCTATGTTTAGGGAATTGTGCATGTCCTTTTCTTGCAAGGGTTATGTGACTAGTTTAGCATGAGTGAGTTTACAATTAATTTGCTAGAAAATCAATTAACCATGACTAGAAAATATTGAAAACCAGGTTAGGTGGTTATTGTGGTGGTTGAACACAAGTTGATGGCTTGATATTTGTATTTCTGTGCATAAAATTTCAAAAGGTAGACTTGATATTTTCCAGTCTGGAAACAGTCGAATTCCAGGTTTTGATCTGAGGCAGGCCTATACAACACAGTGCATTTATCTGAGAATAACCTAATTGTGTGAGAGGAACTGCTGAGCTGTTCTGAGCGACTAGGTTGCTAATACACAGTTTAAGTTGGTTGTCTTTATTTTCATCTGCTTGTCATTTGGATGCAATTCTCTTCCTCTGTCCTCCCCAGTAGGGGTGCCCAAATTAGCTGAAGGAACTGACTCTAAGATTTCTAACTTGAAGAGAACTATGTGCCCCAAAATTACCCTTTTTAACTCCCTTTCATTATGGCTGCAGATGAAGGTCTGATCTAAACTCATGAATTAAATGGGAAGACTCCTACTGACTTCAATAAGCATTGAATCAGACCCTAAAGGCTGTGAATTAAAATCAGTTAAATAATAGTTTTCCTGTGGCTTTCATTATGCAAATATCCGAACACCTCAAATACCTTCAAGGACTTTTGTGGGGATGAAAAACCCAACCAAACCCAAAACCAATCCATGTTTCGCATGTATAAACTTTTTCTTTTTCACTGAATTTTTTAGAGATCATCTAGTCCAACTCCCCTGCTGAAGCAGGATTGCCTAGAGCATGTTACTCAAGACTGCATCTAGGTGGGTCTTGAAGATCTCCAGACAAGGGGACTGCACAACCTCCCTGGGCCGCCTGTTCCAGGGCTCTGGCACCCTCACTGTGAAGAAGTTTTTCCTCATATTTGAGCGGAACCTCCCATGTTCCAGCTTGTGCCTGTTGCCCCTCGTCCTCTCACTGCCAACCACTGAAAAGAGTCTGGCTCCCTCCTCTTTCAACCCACCCTTTAGATACTTATAAGCATTAACAAGGTCTCCCCTCAGCCTTCTCTTCTCCAGGCTAAAGAGTCCCAGCTCTCTCAGCCCTCCTTCGTAAGGGAGATGCTCCAATCCCTTAATCATCTTTGTTGCTGTTTGCTGGACTCTTTCCAGTAGCTCCCTGTCCCTCTTGAATTGGGGAGCCCAGAACTGGATGCAGTATTCCAGTTGTGGCCTCACCAGTGCAGAGCAGAGGGGGGGGAATGACTTCCCTCGACCTACTAGCCACACTCTTCCCCATGCAGCCCAGGATTCCGTTGGCCTTCCTGGCCACAAGTGCACACTGCTTATTCATTGTCATTTTTCTGTCTACCAGGACCCCCAGATCTTTCTCTTCAGAACTTATTGATATTTCTTGATATGTAGTTCTGTCCATTGACTGAAATGGTCTCACTTGAATTGACTTGCTGTAGTGTTTTCAATCCAACTTGGGGTTCAGAGCACTTCGGCCTTTGTTTTCAAGTAATGTTAATTCTCATCTCTTCCATTTCCTATTATTATGCTGTATAAAAAGCTTGTCAAAAATAATTGTAATGAAACTCAGGTTGTCCCATGGACAGCCCCCATTTATATACTGAGCATGACTTCTATGGTATGGAATATTCCGTTGGCCAGCTTGTCCTGTCTATGCTCCCTCTCAGCTTCTGTGGGAAGCTGAAAGAAGTCCTTGAATAATATAAACACCTTCTAGCAACAGCTAAAACAATACCTATTATCAACATTCCTTTCATACCAAATCTTAAACACAGTAGCCAGTAGAAATAAAAGTAACTCTATTCCAACTGAAACCAGGACAGCAGGTAATTATTTGATTTTGTTTGCAGTACTTCAAACATTTTTCCCTTGGAGACCTACCTTTCCACATGCAGTGGCTGCATTTAACATGAACAGTACTTAGTACGTTGCACTCTGTCCCTTCTGCTGTTTCCATGTCAGTTCATTTGTGATTTATTATTGTTGAAGACTAAAAAAGTAACATATGCTCTGATCGCATAATAAAAACACTTTGAAATAGTGATTTAAATGTAATCTTGACAGGTCATATGCTCATTTGATAGAAATTGATGGAGTCATAGCAAACTCTGTATAGCTTTGCTGATTTATACCTGTCTTAACCTTGAGTTGTAAAACTGAGTTTAATTTTGTCTAAAGTGAAATTCTTATGAAATGCCACTGAGGAAAACTATATTGAATCACAGTCTTCACAGTTTATATCTACTCCTTTACACAGCTTTGTACACAGGATTTGTTTTTAAAGGAATCCTAAACCTGCAAGTCAGTTGGACTCTTTCTGTTGATATTGGGGCTAGGCCATATGGCAATCATAAACAGAGCTACAGACCCTGGGGATGAGGGAATGCATTTGCACAAATCTGTTAAGGACTGGTATTAGCTTTTCTTGCCTTGCTTGACTGTGGAGATAATGGCCCAAATCCACCTTTTGTCCCCAGTGGGGATTACACCGGTAATAACTGTGCCCCTGTGAATCTTGGCTACCTACACTGTGATGAAGTTGCTCTGATGCATCAGCTGCATCAATATCAGCACCTGTCATGTTTTAACCCCAGCCAGCAACTAGGACCACACTGCTGCTCCCTCACTACCCCCAGTTGGGATGGGAGAGAGAATTGGAAGAGTAAAAGTGAGGAAAAAAACCCTCATGAGTTGAGATAAAGACAGTTTAAGTAAAGCAAGCTGTGGATGAAGCAATGCAAAACAAGGAATTTGTTCACTGCTTCCTATCAGCAGGCAGGTGTTCAGCCATCTCTGGGAAAGCAGGGCTCCACCACACGCAATGGTTACTTGGAAAAACAAATGCCATCCCTCTGAATGTCCTCACTCTTCCTTCTTCCCCCAGCTTTATATACTGAGCATGACATCATATGGCATGGAATATTTTTTTGGTCAGTTGGGGTCAACTGCCCTGGCTATGTCTCCTTCCAACTTGTGCACCCCCAGCCTACTTGCTGGTGGGGTGGTGTGAGGAGCAGAAATGGCCTTGACTGCTTAGCAACAACCAAAACCATCAGTGTGCTACCCAGGTTGCTTTCATCCCAAATCCAAAGCATAGCATTACACCAGCTGCTAGTAAGAAAGTTAACTACACCCTAACAAACTATGACAGCACCTTATGTAGGATGGTGTGGATGATATTTCTCCTTCAGGTGTCCAGAACAGACTTTTGAAGGATTGAGCTCTGGGGTTTAGCTACCTGCAGGTTTTAATGAAACTGAGATAATATTCAAAATTAAATAGGTAACTTTTCACTGACAATCAGCTGGCTTCTTCAAGAAGTTGTTGAAGACACTGACAGAAATTATTCATGGCAAATTACCAGTAAGGGTCTGCAGAGTACATAGACCTCATGTCAAATTCACGGCATTTATTCATTTTTGCTAAGAACTCTCCAACTTTGTGAAAGATGCTGTATAGTCAGTCATAGCTGTTATGGGAAAAAATCATATTTGTGTTGATCTTTGATCAGAGGTATGGTAAATTCACCGATACTGTGAGGAAATACTATTAATGTTGTGTTTCGGTATCTAACATAGTAAGAATAACAATCCATCATGTAATGGTCAGTGTCTGCAGTTATGGTCTCAGCTTTGTTGGTTTGTCATCTGTTAGAATCAAAAGTTACCAAAAAGATTTGCTAGGCTTTTCAGGATCTTGAATTTAAAGTTGCATGATTTTAATTAGCTAAAGTATGCAGAATACTGTCTGGACTATATGTTAGCCGTGGAGGCACAAGAAGGTGCACTACAGTTTCTTATGGATTTTTGCTTATAAAACTAACCTGATCATGACCATAAGGTTAAGGAAAAACATTTTGTTTTCTGGAAGTGTAAGACACTGAAACCTGCTTGCATGTTTGGATGCTAGAGTCATCCTGGGATCCAAATAGTTTTAACTCCAACAGGAACTCTTTCTTCTAACTGAAATTGCAATTTGCTGCTGTCTGAGGGCTGAATTTTCTGGCCCATATGTGCTCAATATTAGTACAAGGCAGGAACAGAGACAGCCTTAGGCTATGTCTGTGTTAGCAGTTTGATGGGAGAGGAATGGATCTATATGGCCAGGCACCTGCTGCTGAGGGTGTGATGTCAGCAGGAGACAGAATAGTTTTCAGTCTGAATTGGAGTTTGTGAGTTTTGAACATTGGCCAGTAGATAACGTGTGAGCCTCACATCTGGCATATGTCTTCTGGTTTAGTTTTACCTGTAAGATATGTATTTTCACACACACACATGAAAAAAATATACTAAAAAAAAACAAACCTAGAATCCCTCTGCTTTTAGACCACTCTTTCTTTAGTATCTGCTGGTCCTGCAACTCCCACCTTGAATCTTCAAATGCAGTGGCAGATGTACAGCAAACTGTTAATATATACTGCTATACAGTATACAAGTAATCTCTAGAGTGACCATAATTGCTGACACTGTACGTGCAATTCAGTGTATTTAGTGGCAAAAATAACTGAAATAATTTTTTTCCTGCAACCCTTATGAAAGTGCTTTCTTCTAGAGAAAGCTCTTGTACTGCAGAGATAATAAGCATGTCTGTTTATTTTAAGTAACCTTTTTATTTCCATTCCCCACACCCACATGTATTTACTGTCATGCCTTAGTAGGTCATATCATCTTTAGGCTACAAAGCTCCTGGGAACAAGGACCTGTTTTTTCTCCTCGTCTGCAATGCTTTGTGCATTGCTATGACATTATAAAATAACAGAAAAGAGAAATAGAACTGACTCAGACGCTTGATAGCTTTTTGCACTAGTACAATGAATTAATTGAGGGAAAAATCAAACTGAATGTAAAAATAACTTCTTGTGTGTTCTTCCACTTTAAACAGTTTCTTTTCTCAAGGCTTTTTACAATAACTTATTAGCTATTAGAGGAAAAAAGTGCTGTATTTGTGTGACATTAAGGGCTTAAAATAAACTATCAAAAGGAGTCAAGAAATTCAGTGTGAATGTATAAAGCTAATCTTGTACAACCTATTCAGATATCTTTTCTAAAATGTGTATACTTAGTGATCCATGCTTAAATGGCATCAAATTTAAAAAGCACTGGCCTAAGAATGCTCTGAATTAATCTGTATTTAGATAACTTCTAAAACTGCCACTTGCTCAAATCGGTGTGATTTTTATGGGCTACTAAACACTGAGAATTGTCCAAATATGTTACCTTAACAAAACAACTGCATCTGAAATGTTTGGACCTCATTCAGTGTGAAACATTTGCTGAATTTGATAGCCCTGACATTCAGGTATTTCTTTTAAAGATTTGAACCAATGCTTAGACAGGAAGCTGAGGGCTGAGCCTGCTGAGCTCCAGGATGGCTCTACTCCACATGGCAGATCAGGTGCAGGAAATTTATTCTATGTGGATGGAAACACAAAGGTTCCCTTTGAACATTGTAGCTTCCTCTTGCCTACAACTTTTGGAAACACAGTGAGGACACTGCTAAACTAATTGTAGCCACAATTCGCAGACCCTGGGGAAAAATAAATTATATTGAATAATCGATAAAGCTGATTATTCTTCAAAGTCTTGCTAATTTGTGTAACCCTGGTACTGTATCGATATTCTTAGAAGCAGAAAATAAATAATTTAAAATAATGCTTGCTTGTTAATGTGTTTTCATGCCAGGCAAAATCTTAACCTTTGGATTATCGAAGTGTCTGCTAGTGATGCAACTCTTCTTTCACTCCAGTCTCCCCTTCAGAAATACTCAAAGGAAACTCCTCCCTCCTCTCCTGTAGCAAATCTGTGCTGATCTGAATGCTTCCATCTCTCAAATGCGTAGATTAGGTAGTGTGGAAGTTTGTTTCTGTTCAGCTGGTCTATTATTTACATATTAAATTGCTGCTTGTGATCCTGACACATCACCTTCAGATATTGGAAATCAAAGGATAGTTGAAGAATGTATTCTGTGTGGCTGAAAGAACAAATGACTCCAGAGAGACAAAGTCACTCCGAAGGGAAGAATTGCCATCCCCTAGAAGAGTCTTAGGCAAATCTTTCTGTAACAGTGTTAAAGACACAACAGGGGCAAAGTCGCTGCACTTAACTGGCTGTTGAATGGTATTGATGCTGTTCAGTGGCATTGTCAGGTCTCACAGAAATTCTTCTTTTTCTTTCTGTGGTCAGTAGAAATGAAGTTAGAATGAAGGTGACCTGTCATGACAAAACCAGGAGAGAGGTAGAATAGTGATTGAAGTAATTTATTTTCTGTACTAACTGTATTTTTAGTCTTAGAATTCTTTTGGTTTTCCCAGAACAGTGTACAGTTCTTATGCAAAATAAAGATTTCCTTAGAGATTGAATCACCCTGCAGTCTAGAAAGGATGCTCATAATGAAGAGGTTTCTGGCAAGTGCACGGCACAGCCTTCTGCACTGCACAGGCAAAAGCTGCTCTAAAATTTTCTGAAGTCAAATCTCCACTGTTTGCTCCTGATTTCCACATACTGGCACTGTAATTTTTTTACCTCTCTGTGCATATATAATGCACCTCTGAAATGTATGCTCTTCCCCACTCCTTGCCTCTGAAATATAGGTTTTGACATGGGTTGTTATAAATGGGAGCAGGAAATGTATGAGACCCTGAGGCCATGAAGAAAGGTTAGTATGAGCTGCTCCTGGTCTTTGGCTTTTGGGGCTGCTCTTTTTCCTTTTGGTTTCTTGCCTAGAGGTTTTACTGGCTGGCTCTGGCCATGGTCCTTTTGCCTTTGGCCAAACCATCATTCAGAGAGGATCATAGTGAGACAGCAGGCGGTGGAGAACTGGCTGTGACAGATATGGCTATTTGGCTTCTCTGCTAAACTTAAACAAACCAACCAACCACAACCAAGAACACAGAACAAAAAAAACAAACACCAAAAAACCAAAAGTACCAAAACAATACTCAAAAAAGGGCTAATTATTGAGTGTGGATAAGGACTTCTTCACATAGAAGATGTGGAGTGATAATAACACAATTTGCTATGACTGAAAGGGAGATCTACTATGTGCCTTCTGGGATGATGTGTTCTTGGGTAAATAAAGGTGAAGAAATAATTTCCTATTAGTTGGGGGAATGTCAATGGGGTTGATCAGAGTAAGACTGCTTGTTGGGTTGCAAATGACTTGAGCAAGCATGTGGGCAGCAGGACAGCAATACAGCAGAAATACCAGAATGCTGTTTCCTAAACCTTTTTCTGTTGCATCTGGATTTCATGTATTTGTCTGAAGTGCTTTTTCACTTTTTGTTTTAAAGAGACTTTTAAAGACTTGAGGGCAAAGTCTTCTAGATTAAAGAATATTGTTTTCAACTTCCCTGCTCATTTGATGCCTCAGAAATGTGTCCCCTCCATCCAAATGCTTAAGCTCATGGATGCATGCTACAGTGCTGTTCCAGAGGGACACATTTACAGTGACTGGCCATAAAACTGCGGTCTCCGCTTACTTTCAGAGAGCTCTTGCTGTCACCGAAGTCAATGATTTTAAAGTTCATGGATTGTCTTGATTTTGTGAATGGGACCTATTTATGTGAAAATTAACTTAATTGGAAACAAATAGTCTTTAAAACAGCAGGGAACTATGGGCTTGGGTTGCTCTTTAAGGAACTAAAAAAGCAGTTGTATCTGTAAAGCAAAAGGACAAATTGGTTTGGAGCAGTGCCATAAACTCAAAGAGTAAACAACCCAGAAAATATATAAATAAATAAGACATCCCTATGCAGTTCTTTAAATGTTTGAAATAACTGTTAAGGTAGCTTTTAAGTTAATGCAGTGTAAGATCAGGTTCTGAAGCCAGCTCAGACACTGCCCTTACAAGCTGCCTGAGAGCAAAACATGGGATGTTGGGGTGCTCTCTCCACGCACCTGGATCAGAGAGAGCTGCCGTCCAGGCTTTGCTGTTCACATTCATCCTCAGTGTCAACTTCAGCTTGTATTGAAGTCAAACATTAAACATATTGTTACTATTATTCAAAAAGTAAGACCAAGTTGTTTGAATGTCCCAAGAGAAACTTTCACTTCATGAATAAAGTACCGGCAGGATTCAGCAGGTCGGGTAACCTGACAGGAACTGTGAGCAAAAATGAGGAAGCTATTGCTGCCAAGGCAGCCCTCAAATTACCTTTCCGCACTTTGCAGTTGACAGTGGTGATACTGGCTGTGCAGTCATCATTATTCTAAGTCCTTTCTGCAAATTGCCTCCTACCTGTAGCATGGCTATAATAACAGGAATGACCTGCTGCCCCAAAATCAAGAATAAGATTTTCAGTTTCCTTCATTTAGCATCAAGCCAGACTCCGAGGGCCCAACCTTCCTGAGCCCTGCCAAAATTGTAGCATTGACAGGAGCCTGAAAGGGAAATTAGGTTACTAGAAACATACTCTAAAATTGAAACAAACAAACCCAAAACAAAAAGCCAAAAAAAACCCCAAAAGTGAGATGTTGGAGATTTTTCCATTAACTTCTTAAAACTTCCTCTTCTCTCTCTATTTTGCCTTTTAAAAAACATAAATTGTGAGGGAAATGACCATTGATAGTCTTGTGTGTGCTATTTCTGTTGAGCACTTGAAGGGAGGCATTTTGGAATGGATGTTTTTAAAGATCACAGAGAGCAGAACTCTCAACTCCTGAAGGGTAATTCAAAACTACTTCTCCTATTTACTAATGTAAATATATAATTGGAAACCTCGATTTCATATTTCCTTTCTGTTCCTTTTCCTGTATTTTCTCTTTTCTATCATCTTTAGCATGAAGATGGGAGGTGGGTGAAAAGCATAGGTAGTATAACTTCAGAAACCTACTGGACAATGGCAGATCACATTGTACTGGTTTTAAACAGTAGAATTGGATCAGGATGAGTTAGTTTCCTTGAATTCTACTATAACTTTAGATTATTCCTTCCATAAAATACATAACTGGCAGTATCAATTACTGTTACTTGATTTCATATTTTACTCTTAAATTCTATTTAAATTGAAAGTCTCTCCATTAACCTCATTTCAGCTAGAAATATCCAATAAAAATTGTTAGTGAGTATAGGCCCATCCCACTTGGATTTTCCAGTTTAAAGAGCCAGTTATGCATTAAAAGTGGGAATAGTAGGCATGTAACAGACCTTTAATGTTAGAAGAATCATTGCTCAGTCAGTTCAAATGGCTGGATTTAATTGCAAGCGCCTGTTTTTTGTTAAAATAAACTGATGACTTAAATAAGAAATTCATCTTGTTGATTAACCATCTCAAGATTTTTTTTCCATTTGCTTAATTTTACTGCCCTCAAATTTATTTTTATAGGCAGTAGGGACTATGTAATATTTAATACATGAGTGAAAGATCTGGATGTTTATAGAATATTTATTAGGTGGCATTAGAAGATACTCTTTGTGAGTATCTGTTTTCAATCACAGCCAAAAAATGTTGAAGGGGAAGAACATACATTGAGAGAGTTTTGCTTTTGCATGCCTTTGGGAGAACAGAGGTGAATAGCAAGATAAATTCCACCAGTGTGCAGAGGTGAATGCAGCATGTGAGATCCTAGAGTTAGGGGCTGGGGCTCTTTTAAGATGCACCTCTCCACGCCAGCGGGAACCTGAATAGACCTCTGATTTTTTTTTTTTTTTTTTGATCCCCATGGTATCTTCTTGATGGAGATTACAGTATGCCTTTGGGAATTATAAACCTTTTTAACTTTTTAAACCTTTTTAAACTTATAAACCTTTTACAAACTTTTCTTCTGCTGGAATATTTAGTCCCAAGGCCAGTTGCTCCTTCCAGTTATATCTGATTTATAGTTCAAATATTAGGCTATTGCTATTTGTTTTAAGATTTAATTATAGTTCTTAAATGTAAATAGAAGAATCTCATTAGCTTTGTTTAGGCAAGAAGTGAGCCATCTCTGTTTATTGGATAGGTTGAGGTTCCTATTTTTTGGATATTGCAGAAAAAACATAATTTAAAATAAGGGTATGAATCCTTTTTCCTTTTAGATGAATTTTTGCTGTTAGAAGATTTTGATATTCTTGAAGTACCTGCTAGTGGCCTTCTTGAGAAGAATCAGTATAAAAGCGATACAGAGAGTGGACAGATACATGCCTTACTGATAATACTGTGGTTTTCTAGCAACTTGAATGAGATTACTTACCACAGATTTTTCAAATAAACTGTTAATTTGAGAGAACTTTTCCCTGAGCTGTACTTGAGAGATATTGACTGCCAATTTAGCCAACAGCAGAGCAGTTTTCTTGAAGTACAGCATGTCTTTCAGGTGAACCATTTTTCAACTATGACGATATTGAAATCTCATGATGAGAAATAGGATTAGGTATAATCTCACTACAAAATGTTTTAATCAATGAGAAGTAGTCTGAAATTACTCAGTCCCAACTGTGAATGTAGTATTTATATGTAGATATTTGAGCTATGAGGAATGTTTCACATTCTTAAGGGAATTTTGTTGGAGATAATTCCCAGGTGCCATACGGTAGGACAGTTCACTACAGAAATGAAAAAAAACAAAACCACCAAAGAACCAGAAGTTAATTTGTGAATTGCACCCAATGATTATGCCGTTGGACCAGACGATCATTGTAGTTCCCTTCCACTAAAATTATTCTGTTCTATTGTTAACACAACTTTTTAATGTCAGATTTAACAACTTCTGTTTCCTGTATTTAGTCTTAAATTTTGTGTACTGGCATAGGATAGTAAAAGTAGTTTCTTTTTCTTTACCTGAAAATGTTCTAAAACCCCCTTTCCACCTTTCTTTCCCCAATGTTTCGGTTGTGTTTTAGAAACAGGCTTCTGATATGGATCATTTGCAAGGTCAAGGCATGAAACTTTAATTTCTTGAATACTGTAATTTCTTTATTAGCTTAAAGCTAAAGAAAAAAGGAACCTTATCTGGGACTTAGTTCTGGGAATAGTTGTGGTCCTGCTAAATACAAATGGTCAGATGTAATATTGCGATGAGAGATGATTGTGAGGTGTGCAGCTACTAGGGGTATTCTTTTATATAGCTTTTAAATCTATTTATTCTAATTCATATGCTAGGCACAGTAAAAGACCAGATTAAGGACTGATTAGAGCACAGGGCAATTTACAGTAAAATGCAGAATTTCATAAGGGATGCCAGGAGCCTGTGCCTTTGTGATAATAGGACAACGTCAGCTATCAGAATTATCCTTGGCTATCAAAGGAATGTCTAAAATAATACTTTTTAATTCTTATTGAAATTTGGTTTTAAGGACCTAATAGTCTAAAATTTTTTATTTAATTTTGTTGTAACAACTGAGATCTAGTATTATAATTGCAATTAAAAGAAGGCATGGTGGAAAACAGTATAAATTTGCTATTGTAAACCACCCTATTGCTACAGGGGAGANATGGTGGAAAACAGTATAAATTTGCTATTGTAAACCACCCTATTGCTGCAGGGGAGACTAGATTACAGAGGTTATCTGTTGCTGTGGCTTTTTGGATGAGAGTTACTTTCTCAGAAAATTAATCTGGTATGTCAAATACTCAGCATTTTACCTGTCGCATTTCACAGCTGGCCACAGCCGTGCTATTGCACTGGGTGCACGCTCACAATGCCGAGCTTCTGTGTTCTGAGCTCTTGAGCTGGGCCAGGATTATGAATTTAGACACACCTCGTAGAATTGGAGAGAATGGAAAGGCTGTATGCTTTTAAAAAAAAAAAAAAAAAATCATTGTTGATCCTGGAGCACTTGCCACTGTTATTCTGTGTACTGAATTTTTCTTTATTTAAAAGGCAAAAACCCCAAATCAACATTTTTGGCTAGGTTGCCATCATATTTTTCCTAAATGTTATTTAGCAGCTGTTTGTCTTACCGGTGCAGGAAAAAAGTTTATATGCATTGCTCTTAGTCTTGTCTTCAGATTATCTGTGTCCTGTGATCGTGCTTTGCCACCAGTTGGCTAGCTTCTTATCCTCTCCAGGCCAAAGCTATTCTGCAAGCTTTTTTGTTAAAGATTACCAGAATTGACATGGAACCTATACAAGAGATTAAAAGGAGAATTTCTGGTATAAATAAAACTTTCGTTGGGACGTATATTTTTTTAAGTTACACGCTTTTAAGGTAATTTTTAAACTCCAGTCTTAAAGAGCATATAGTGTGCTTTAAGTTCCCATTCCAACCTACCAGAGAAACAATTTGAATTATGCCACTCTGTGATAAAGTCACTGTGCTATTGTTCCAGATTCTTCTAGCTTTCTCTTTCACAAAATTTGTCTCTTCTGGTATTATATCTAGTATTTCTCTAAGATATAATTTCATGGGGATGCATGATATATCTTTTGTAAAGGCACTAAACTACTGTAGGGACACAAGAGTTTGCTCTGCTGGGGAGGAGGAGCAAGCTGTGGAACAGTGATTGACATGAGTCCTACCAGACTTTTAAGGATGGTTTCAGGACAGTGTGTGTGTGTAACAAGGGAGACCTTGTCACCCTGCATCAAAGAATGTCTTTAGGGTGGCTCAGGATGAGATGTTCTGGTGTCAAGAAAAAGAAAGGCAACTTGCAATACCCATACTGGGCTGTCATTAAATCAAGACATATTAAAGCAGTATTGGCGGCAAAGAGAAATATCTAAGTGGTGTCAGTTCTCCCAAGCATTCAGCACCAGTTTATAGCAGTGGTGGGGAAAGTTTACGGACCCATCCTAAAACACCTGCCAAGCTGTCTTTGATACATGACAGTTGGAAGAAATTTCTAAAATAAGCAGCCATTGAAGTAGTTAAAAAATAGTAGGGGAATGTAGAAAGGAGATAGGAATAGATGGCCAGAGGGTTGGGAGCATAGCAGGGAAAAGAACTGCTGAAGAAAATTAAATGAACTTTGAGTGACTCTAAATGACAACTGTGTGGGTTTCAGATATGTTGGCTGTCATAATCCATTTTCTACAAGACACATTTTGCTCTGTGTTGGCTATGATGACTTCATCCTGTTCATAGTGAAGACTATTTCTCAAACTCAACTTTTCTATTGTTGCCATAATATACCTAAGAGTTAATAAATTCAGCTCTTTCTAGGAAGCTTCACTTAAATATTAATTCTTGGTAGGTTTTTGCTGTAATGAGTCTCCTGTGGCTACAAGATGCTTACTTGGATTTGTTAACAAGTGCTAGATCCCTTAGTCAGTTTAGCCTTATCACATGAATTTTATTTTGAGATTCTCTCCTTATGTCACTTTTTGCATACCAGCACCAAAGATTTAATCTTAATTCATAAGTGGACTGCTGTTAGTATTTGAATTTTTCCTCATCACTCTCATTCAGAATACTGAAAAATTTTAGCCAGCAGTGAGTAAAGGTGAAAATTCCAAACTTCCATCTCAAAAGTGAAGGAAATGAGGTTTTACAGAGTGAAAATCTTTTCACTTGGTGATACACTGTGATATATTCATCTCCAGCTCAGATCTTAAAATCTGGTCTCTGCCACTGAAGCACATGTAGCCAATTTGGCAGGCATCAAAGAATGTATTATAGAAGCATCTTCACAAATTCAAGTCACAGTCTCAGTAAGACTAAAAAGTACATTAATTTAAATTATATTCTTGTTCCTATTGCCAATATTCAGAATGAGATTAAAATATAATGATTTGATATCTTGGGGAAACATTTACTTGTTTGTAGATTTTTTTTAAATGGATGAACAAGAATTTATAGTGCTGTCAATCTGTCACTTTTAATAGCATGTTATTTGTTTATGAATTTAAAATAAAATCTCAAACAATAAAGCTAAAATGGATATGGATATTGTGATTAAGGTGTTTATTATTCAACAAAATTAAAGGCATAGTTAGGGGGGGAATAAAGAATTTCAATTAGGTAGGAGAGAGAAGCTCTTTTAAAACTGCTTAGTTAAACCTTGGTATTAGTTTAGTAACTAGTGTTGTCTTCCAGAATAAATTAGTTTTTCAAAAACCAGGCTGAGGAAATTTTTCCAAATGATACATTTCATGATGCCTCGCTTAAGAAGAACAAAGCGGCTTGTGTAATTTTTAATCTGAGTGTCTTGCACAAACTCTGGCATATATTTTGTTACCTAACAAGTGGCATAAGGAGTTAAAACCGGAAATGTAAGAAGCGTGGCACAAGAAATATCCAATCTGTGGTTTAATCTTGCTCATGCCAAAAAAAAATATCATTGCTTATACATTATGTAGCAAGCTCATACTGTTTCAGTCTAGTTTACAGGTTTAGGTTACATTTATGTGACTAACTGAAAGCCAGTCAGAGCAGATGCAGTATTAAATGACTGTTTATGTGGCAGGTTTTATGGAAGATGTTTAGCACATTTGTCATGTAGAGGCTTAGCCGTGTAAAGTAATTGTTCCAGTTAATATTCTCTACATGTTTTAGGGATGTTTTGCTAATGAGCTAAGCTCCTCATCCCAATAATTGTAGAATAAACTGGCAAATGATGTAGCCTGCGGGATTTTAACGACTTCTTATGTCCTTCCTTGCAACTGACACACAAGCTGCGTTTGTGGTCACTGGCTGTGAGCTGAACATTGGGCACAGATACGTGGAAACCTATGTTGTCAGGAAAGATCACCTGTGTATGTCCTTGATGATAAAATGGTTGTGTCACTTCTCTGTTGGAAGAAGTTTGTCCTCAGCTACATTTCCAAGGTATTTCTGTTGATTTCTATCAGCAGTTCTCAGGTCCTGCTACAAAAACCATGTTCTTGTGCTTTTCCAGGTGGTGGCAGGTTTGCCTGTACAAAACCACTGCAGAAGTTAATGAATTAACACTCTCGCGTTTGAAAGTTTTTCTGACTCAAGCAGTAGAAATCATTTAGGAAGTGATACAAATCATAATCCTCTAAGGACCTGAAAATATTCAGTGGGTTTGGATTGCAGCAATATAATCTGTAACAAAACTAGCTTTCACAAAGCTTGTGGGTTCTCTGTGAAACTGTTTAAATAGCTGTGTTTGCAAATTGTAGATAGTTATACAATTTTTGAAAATTCAACCCTAAAAGACTTTGCCAAGCTTTGAGGTTAACAAAAGGGCAAGTGCTTTCACTGGTGGTAGTAGTTCCATATGTATACTCTCACATCTATCTGTCCTAGTAAATTTAAAAAAAAAAAATATGTAGAAAAATTATTTAACATGAAATTTTGAGGAGGATTCCTCTTAAATTAGATGAATTAGAGAAGAAAAGAAATGTAAGATTTTTATTAGATACTAGCATCTAATGGGATCTCCAAATGCATGATATCCTCAATAATAAGAATCATATCAAATGATGTCAAATTTTACATTATGAGCAGGAGAGGAGAGGACCACATAGTACATTATAAATAAGATGGAAAGTTATTTATGAAAGGAAATGTTGCTGCCATAGATATAAATGTCCTTCCTGATGGGCTTTATATTGTCCATGACATCTATTTGCAGAGGCAGCAGGGATGGTGAGTAAAGGAGGGAAATGGAACATTTTAACTTGGAGCAATGTGAATGTGCTGAGAGACAAAACCAGATGGGACTGAAACACAGAAGCAATGGTGAGACGGAACCAGGTGCCAGGAGGGGGCTAGAGACAGAGCTCTCAGCATAGAAATAGGGAGAGCTTCTCCTGTTTTGTTACTTCTGTAGTCTAAAATAACATCTTAAACAGCAGTCAACGTGACTGGGCTACAAAGAGTCTCAACATCATGAAGTGGTGCAAAATGCTCTCCCATGTCACATCCCAGAGCTACCCTTAATGTTTCATAACTTGAGTCTTGCAGTACGAAATATGAAAAACTGGGCATTGTGATGTTCCATAGGAACAGAGAAAATCAAAATATCCCTTGTATCTTAAATCTCTCCATAAAAGACATTTGTTAACATGAAATACAGAGACGATCATAGGAAGCGCTACAGAGGTTGTTGTATTGGTTCACAGGTGGGCAATAGACTCTAAAATGAAGAGATTTAGCCGCATTCACAAAAATACCTATGGCAAAGTCATCAATTAAACTTGGGTCTTAATAGACCTATGCTGACCTATGTTGCTTTTGGCCTTCAAAGAAAACAATAAAATATGTCTATTAAAATTAGCTGCTCTAGGGAAGAAATTTCTTTAGTAAAACTGGAAAAAGACCCACTTTGGATATTATTTGTTTCAGATTAAAATCTTACATAGCTGTCTATTGTTTATTCTTAGTCTGAGTCTACAATTGCAATATCTTCAAGGTCATGTTGTCAGAGTATGACCTTCATTTGGGAAGGGGAACCTTAATAATTAACATTAGATTGAAATGCCACATTCAGTGGAATATAATTTTGATACTCAAACTTCTATCTCTCATAAATTTAGTTGAGCTACACTGTAAACTGAGGAAAAGAATCTACAGTCTTCCATATTTTCTGTAACGTATTCAGATAAAGAGACTGCACAGTTACATGTAAAAAGAACAGATTAAAAAAGCAAATTGTTTTAGTAAATGGAAAGTCTTATCCTACTAAACACGTGATATATGGTGCCAAAATAGATTATGGTTCTATATAAACCCTTAAATGACTGTGGAAAAAATGCCAGATTCATAATATCTTGCAACATTCTCCTCTTTGCTTTTCAGTATACTCTGAGAAACAACATAATCTGGGCCTGTAAGCCACAGAGTAATTTACTTGTTGTCAGTTAAGGTCATAACAAAAATCTACTTTGTTTAACAGCTCATAAATCTAATTTTTCCCCCCTGTAGTAGTGTGTTTTCAAGGTAAGCACTAGCTGGCATGAGAACAGAAGAAACAAAACCTCAAAACAACTAGCTTCACAGTGCTCTGTGTAGCTATTTTAAATTAATATGTCATACAATATAGATTTTACGTGCCAAGTGTAACGTACAGGAATCTGGCCACCAATATTTAAATGTCAAGTATGTATGTATAGACACACACACACATAAAAATAGTATTTTTGTGCCAAAATCTTGACAGTTTTCAGCTGTGTCCTGTTCAATGTAACATTTGGTATTGTTACTGGAAGGCTGGAATGCACTGATTTAAGTATTTTTTCTATCTGTCTGTCTGCCTTGGGTAATGTTTGTTTTCAATGCCTAGCTATGCCCTCTATTTAATTTACATTTAAAATGAAATTATTATGCATAGTTAACTGGTAAAACTTGAGTATTTGAATGGATTAAAAAAATTAATGACAAATTAGATTTTAAATCACAGGGAATTTCAGCTTCCAATCCTATCAATTCCACATATGTAGTTTATTATATTCCTGGAGACAAATGCATTTAACATGCTGACAAGTTCAATTTCCTCACAGCTTTATTACACAAATTACTTATTACAAGGAAAAAATGTCAAATGCCTACTGCTCTAAACTATGAGCATGCCTTTTGAGCAAAGCCACAAGGGAATTAGTAGAAAAATCTAGTGATTTGCTTTTGATGCTGGCACCAGCAATGCTATAGCTACTTTTTTCCCTACCCCAGTTTGTCTCACTCCCCTCATCATCTAGTGCAATCACTCTTTCCCCAGTTGCTTGTTTAGAATTTATTGTGACAGTTGTATCCTAAAATATGTAAGCAGTTTCTGGATTTTTCTTTGCCCATCAATATCTTTCAGAAATTTGCCTTAATAACCGTATGTCAAATATAACAAGCAAATTCACTAAGGCATGCCACGGTTGCATGAAATATGTATTGTCACATTCAGTTGACATGACTAGCTAGCTTGTCTTGTGACCCAACCAAAGTTAAGAAAATATCTATTATTATTCAAGGGTAAATGTCTCAACGTGGTTAATGCAACCTGAATAGTGTATTAGCTTTGGAATGACCATTTACTGGAGTTGTTAGAGTTTGATGTGGTGGCGGTGTTGTTTGCTTGTTTGTTGTTGTAAATTGATTTGCAACATTAGTGAGAATTCAGAATGACTTACTGTGAAATTGGATTTATCTGTGATTCATTTTGATATGAGAGAATCAGGCATCAGATGGTTTTGGCCCAGGTGTAGACTACTCAGACTGGTAGGGCTGAAAGTGTGTTGCCAGAAGTTTTTGGACTTAACAGAAGTTTTTGGACTTAATTATCTAGTTTTTTGTTTTGCTATCCTAATATGACAGACAAACCAACATCTACCTAAATTGTGTAGAAACAAAAACAACACTTGCACAAATTTAGTTAGAGCTTTAAGTTTCCTCAAAGGTCTGCTTTGGATTTTTTTCCTTATTTGTTCTCATTTACATATCCATAGCCTAGCTGTTGCTTAATCAGTGCTCTCTCATCTGAAGGGTGTAAGTCTCACTTAATGATGTTTCAGTTAAAATAGAAGCTGTGTTCCAACTGGGATTTATTGAGTTCTATGCAAAGCTGTCCACGGACAAGCTATTCTTCCCGAACCACTGCCAAACTGAATCTGATTTATGGAAGTGTAGAAATGAAGATTGATGGCAAATGAAATAAATGGATTTGTTTTTTAAAAAGCTCACAGCCTGAAGGGAGAAGGCAATACCAGTGTTGGGTTTGTTTCAGGTGAGTGGTTGGGATGAGTTTGGTCCAGCTGGGTTACATGCTGGTGAAACCAGCTGAGAGCAGAGAGCCTGAATGAGCTGGTCAGTTCTGCACAGCAGGATTCAGTCACAGATATGGATTTATGTATTCCTGGTTTTCACTGTGGTGGATTGTCTGTTGTGAAAGGTTGCCTTTTGGTGGTATAGCTAATACTATATCTTTTTTATTGGGAAATATAAGAACCATATCAGATTAAAGAAGAAAAAAAATTGCTCATGCTGTAGTACTTCACGTCTGTAATGATTTTGCACTAAGTAGTTTTTGTAGTAAAAATAGTGAACTCTTGGTAGATAAAGGTCAGATTTATGCAGTAACTGCAATCAGAAGACACAAGAATAAATATGCATCACGAGACAAAAAAATGTGATTTACTTTTGAAATATTATTGGGGCAGTTACAGTCTGTTTAAACATGACAAAGAGCACTTGGATTAAGCTATTCCATTTACAGGGCACAAACAGTACATCTTATTTCACTGTGCAGGTTTCAACTTTGATGCTCCTTCTGAAGGTACGCTGCTGCTTTGCATCACTTCAGAGTCAGATTTACACAGGCAAGCAGTGTTTTCTTTGCAGTCCAGAGAAAATCCTGGCCTTTCAGTGCAACTGCATGCAATCAGTCAAACCAATTATCTTTAAAGGAATGGAATTCTTAAAGAAAACATTTCAGTTCAGTTTTTCTTTTCTTACCCCAAGTCATGATTAAATCATGTATTATCTTAAACAGGAATTCTTTCTAATACAATTGATGGGGTTTTAATGATGAGCCAAACATACAGTTTAAAGAAAAATAAAAACTCCCTCACACAATCCATCCTACCACACAAGAATTAATCCTTAGGCATGTCAAATTCAGTGAGATGGCAAGCAGCAATGTAATGCCTCTGTTGTCACTGAATTGTCTATCACTGTACAAAACAAATTTGGAAGTGACAAATGTCAAGCTCAGTAAGAGTGTGTATAAGGGGTTTTTGTTATCTCCTCCCATTCTGTTAAAAATTTGACTAAATTAAAATTCACTGAGCATCCCCAAGGGAATAAACAGCACTAAGCTATGATGTTCATTTTAGGACTATTCATGAAGGTACATGGAGCTTCATGAGAAAGGGAGACGATAGGGAGTCCTTCCCACTCCTCTGAGCAGGAGCAACAATCCCTCAGTTGTTTCTCTCAAACCTTCTCTCTGTTAGGGGTGACTCCACACAGATGCTTTAGGCACTCTACTCCACTAGTTCACTAGTCTTAAAATTAGAAATTAGTTTTGTAATATTTAGTCTCTTGCTGCCATTTAAACTTCTTCCCCTAGACATGCTGAATGTAACGAAACAGATGATTCCCTTACTTTGTCATGGACTCTTACATGTTTTGAAAAAGGCATGCCAGTTATCATCACACTTTTAGCCTTCTCTCTAGTTCAACAACCTAAACATGCTGAGTCTTCCGTAACATGTATTCCTGCTTGCTGCTTTCCTGTGGACTCCCAGGTTTTATCTCATCCAACCTGATGCACAGACTCTGAATGACTGTTGCTGAAGAAGAAGCCTTTATTTTTTCTGGGAGGAACCTAGATATGGTCCCCTCTGACAAACAGGACTCTTCTGTTTGCTCTTGTAGGAAATCTCCCTCCATGAAAAAATCAGTAGAAGGTTTACTTTACTGGGAATTTCTGGTTTGGGTCCAGTCTCCCAGTTCTCATAGCTGGGAGCAAATTTTCAGGTATGTGGCTTCCATTCAGGCTTCTTAATGGCAGCGTGAACAATCTCATTATTTAAAATGGAAGCTCCTTGACTTTTAACACTTCTGTCTAACATTTCTAGAGAGATCATCTATCTGCTGAGGTTTTTTGAAAAGGTGATTGAAATTTTTGCTTAAGTGGGAATTTAATCCCTAAAAACTCCATTCATAATAACATATGGTGTGATTGCTTCAGAAATAAAACAGTAAGAACAAGAGAAGTTGATTAGAACTAGTAAAGAGCGAGGAAGGCTTCGGATATTATTCAGATTTAGTACTGTAGTCATCACTGAGGGAAAATCATTAATAATTTAGGCAATATTGTATTATTTGATCTATTTCTATTAAGGCTTGTAACTGATCAAGGTTCAGACATTGAACACGGATAATTAATTGAAATCTAACCTTTCCACTGAAATTAGTTGGCCTTTCATTAGCTGTAACAGACCTGTCCTGCAGTCTTTGAAAATGAAAGGAAAATCTACTTCATTTTAGATATAGGTTGTTCAGTCATGCAGTCATGTTTAACTGGATGGTTATGGAAATATCCAAATACACTTATTTTTATTCCCATTTAGGAATTAGTTAGGTTTTTACTTGCTTTTTAGGTCTTTCTTTCTAGTTTATAGTATGCATGAACATTTTTCAAGCAACTGAATAGGTTACTGAAAACTGAATTAAAGACGAGTGTCAAATGCTTATGCAGGTCCAGGTAGATGATGTCAGTTGCTCCTCCCTTATCTACCGATGCTGCAGCCCTGTTGTAGAAGGCCACGAAGGTGTCAGACATGATCTGCTTTTAGTGAAGCCATGTTGGCCGTCACCAATCACTTCCTTATTTTCCATATACCTTAGCATAGTTTCCAGGAGGACCTGCTCCATGATCTTGCCAGGCACAGAGGTAAGCCTGTAGCTCCCTGGGTCTTCCTTTTTTGCCTTAAATACGGAGGTTGTGTTTCCCCTTTTCCAGTCAGTGGGAATTTCACCAGACTGCCACAACTTCTCAAGTATGACGGATAGTGGCTTAGCAACTTCATCTGCCAGTTCCCTCAGGACCTGCAGATGCATATCACCAGGTCCCATGGATTTGTCCAACTTCAGGTTCCTTAGAGTGCCTGAATCATGTTAGAATCATTTTCAGGTGGTTTATGATGATTTCCATGTGTGTATTGTAATGGTATTCTCAAATGTCACTGAGCTCTTTATAAGCACAATTAAGGAGATATTAGAAGTCCAAATTATAGAGAATTATATGTCCTTTGATCCAGACACGGGCTCCCCCAAGTAAGTTGCCTTCAGAAATGAGCGTTTGTTGTTCAGATCGCCAGCAGCAAGAGCAGCCAGCACAGAAGCTCAAATACATCATAATTGTCATGATTACTCTCTCCTGATTTAGGAAACATTTGTTCCCAGCTCTGTTCCATTTAATGTGGCAGAGAAACATCTTATGAGCGCTTGTAAGCATGAAAGGAATGCTGTTACTGGACTTTATGTCCCTACTTTGGATCTCTCATGACTGATGCTTGAAAGAGGAGGCTACCAAGGGCACTAAGTTAAAATGTGCTTTTGCAGCTACAAGTGTGTTCAAAACTCTCTCATCTTTGACTTGATATGAGACAGCAGAAGGCAGCCTCACTTGAGGCACTGGATGCCTGAGATTAACCAGGGGAGTTCCAACGGAGAGTGTAACTACTCTGAACTTCAGCCTTTCCTTTGAACACCTATCATCTTACAGAAATGGCTGAAAATTTTAACATCATGGTTCCCTTAAAATGTCACTGTTATAGTCTCCAGAGGAGTCCCTTTTGCTCACTTGGAGCTTTTGAGACCTGTTCTAGATACAAAGATTTTATTGATGATAAATTTCAGACAACTTTTCCCTGCTTTCATCTCTCATCTCACTCTCTTCTGCCTTTTAGATTCAACTTGCAGGAGAAGAAAGTGAATGTGTTCAATCCCAGAGTCTGATTTGCCTTTTGGTGGTGCAGATCCAGAGATGGTTTTGGGTGTTACTGAAAGGAATGGGGGGGTAGATCATTGGCCAGCCTTGGCAAGCAGACCATGTCGATGATGAGCCTCAGGATAATTCAGCTACCTACATTCAATAGAGTTAAATGACTCTATGTATTGCAAATATGTGGACACAAATGGTAAAATCCTGGTGACTGATGAATCAAAGATAGTAAGTGGCTGGGGACTGAAGCAAGCTGGATGATCCATCTCATTTTCCCCCAGTGTTTGCATTAGTTTTCTAGGACAAAATTTCACCTTTCCGTGTTCTACAACTGTATCATGTTTATGTAGTAGTTCCTGAGCTTCCTGGGGAGGGGGGGGGTTTAGTTGTGAGTTTGTTTGTTTGGTTTTTTTTTTTTTAAATGCTAGGTTTATTATAATAGTTTCACTTCCCTCTTTCACAGGTAATACTAAAGACATCCCAAACACCATACACTGCATGCAATATCAGCCTGGTAAGATTAATCATGTCTTCGTATACACCTAAAGTGCAACCTACATGGTCATGAAGTTCTATTTATAACAATCAATGATGTGTTTCTGTTATCTGTGTTTCCTGTGGAATTTGTTCTTTTCCCCCTGCTAATGTCACCTTTCCAAAGTGTGGTAGCCTTGATGTCTCTGACTTCTTCCCTTAGAAAAATATATGAGGGCATGCTGTCAAACATTTTTTTTTCTTTTTTCTTTTTTTGTTTTAAATGTTTCCTTCTTATTACATATTTCAGAAAGGATTTTGAATTGTTTCCCCATAAGGTTGACCTTTCTGAGCTGTGGCAGGCAGATAGAGTATATCAAAGAACACTAACCTAATAATGCAACTGCCCAAGGTGGGTTTAAAAATGAAATCTTGGCTCTCGTAGTAGAATTGCTGCTTTAAAATATACATGAACAGGCCAAAGATTCAGCCTGGAATACCACAGCAACACAAAAGAATTCCCTTGTGTCCTGCTTTATTTTACTCCTCCCACCTCCTTTTCTTTCCATGTTAGACTGTGTGATCTAATAGGACAGAAACACTGGTGGTAACACAATGCCATAGTGAGTAGCCAGATGCTATAAAGAATAATGTGCTGTTTGTGGATATTGATGAAATCATCTAAAACTTTGAGAGATTTCAGGAAACATCCTCTACATAATTTCACCAAGGTATAAATTAAAAACTGCCTAAGAAGCAGAAGAATAAAACATGATGATAATAAGTTTTTAATGTTTTTGCTGGGTTTTGTGCTTGGTGAATGATTTATACTTAATTTTGTGGTTTGTACTTTTCTTCAAATAATGACAAAAAGTACAATGATTTAACTCAGGATCCAAAATAAAAATTGAGCTATTATAGCTGTGGCTGCAAAATACTTTCTTTTTACAATTTACATTTATTTAAAGTGCTATATTTTTCAGTCTTCAGAAGAGATGGATGATAACAGATTAATGATTAATAAATAGTTTAAACAATAACGTGTTCAGGAGAGGAGTGGAGTTGTTAAGGTGTCTTTTCCCCATGCTTTTGGGGGCCTGCATTTTCCTGGTTTATCTTGCAGCCTGGGTGTCTAATTAAAACAGCTGAATTATGAGATAGCAGTTATAACTGAGCTGGCTTTTCTCCATTTCCTGATGTTTGTTTTGGATGCCAATTTGCCACCATCTTCTGCATATTGGCCACTGCATGGCCTGATGCTGCCGTGGCCACTCCATGGAACTCTGTTCTGTATCTGTTTGAAAACAATCCTTCATTCAGATCTTTGCAGTCATCATCTTAGGAGGCCTGAGTATGTGTGAACAAGTTACCAGCTTTCAGCTGGGTTTTAGTAATAGTCTTTAAGAGGATAAAAATGAAGCCATGTGTCTTAGGTTACCTTTCTTTCAGTGTGGGAATGTGAGAGGTCTTTGAGCAATAGCTTGGTGGGAGAAGGCTGCACTAGGTCCTTGCTCTATGGTAAGTCATTTCTCTGTCCTTTTTCTGTGTATGATTTACCTTCCTTGGTTGCCTGTTTTTTCTAGGTTGCTGGAGCTAATTTCCAGTATAGTTTGTTGTATTGTAGCGGTACCTGCCTTTAGGGTTTGCGTTATCTTTCTTCTCTTCCTGTCTTCCAAACCCTTAAGAAAATGAGTATTAAGTCAGGATTTGTATCTGGATTTAGACCAAACGCTGTTCGTTCGTTCTTGTTTAATTCATTGTTGTGAACTTGAAACTTGATCTGAGGGAGTTGATGAAACTGTTTGTTAAGCTTATTTTAAAAAAAATAAAAATGTCAAGGGCACTCAAAGTACTTTTTGTCTTTTCTGTATGTGTTCTTATGTGCTATTTCAATATACATAAAACACTGTTGCCTCACAGAAACTGGTAAATGAGATTTCTCATGGACTGGGAACCATTGGAGGGTAGTATTAGAGACAGTCTGGTGGGAAGCAGACAGAAGAAGGACACTTCTCTCCCGTATTATGGATGAATGGAGTGAAAACTTTATTCTTAAATTTCAGATGGCTTTTCCAAAGATAGAATTTGTTCTCACTTATTTCCAGAAAAATACACAGGGCACTGGGGAATGTTTTAAGTACGACTATGCCTATTTGCAGCCACTGATACAAGTGAGAGTTTTTCTCTGTCTTTAAGGGAGAAGAATCAGACACCTAATCAGCTAATTGGCAACTTGCTTAATGTTTTGCCTGCTTAACTCCATTATTAGGGAAAAGATCCCTTGCAGTGTGTATTGATGTGTCTAAATAATCAATAAATGAAACATCTAATTTAAAAAAATCCATTTATATGGCACACAGCAATTTAATTAATTGTAGTTAGGAACAAATTGGGATTGATTAGTGCTCATTGTTACTTAATGCTACCTTCTCTTGTTATTACTCAGTAATATTGTTGAAAAAAACCCTAAAAGATGGAGAAGACCTTTGTTTTTTTCCATCATTACAAGACCAGAAATCTTTTCCAATGAGATTAATGTCAAACTATGAGGTTAACAACTCTCTTTATAGCATTTACATAAAATGTTCAAAAATCATATTTGTGAAAGCTGAGTGTACAAGATTTGGATATAGATTTTTTTCAGTCCTTTAAATATCTATTGATAGATCAGTCCGTTTTATGCAGCTATATAGGGAAATAATTAGGGAAGTCTAGAGTTTTTTAAAATTGTCTAGACAAATTTTTTATAATTGTCCATGTGTTCATATATTCTGATACACATTATAGGTTTGCATTAAGTTTAGCACTTCAGTGAATCTCTGAGAAGGCCCAATTAAAGATTCCACTTAATTGAGTGAAAGTTTAGTTGGAATGAATTTGATGCTTTGGAGAACATTTTTCCAAATTTCCAAACACTTTTCTGAGAAGGAAAGGAAGCTTGCTGATAGAAATGTTCTTTAAAACAATCCTTCAAGAATACTCTGCTAGCTTCATTTCTCTGCTTATAGCTATAATTGACACTGAAAATACACCCTGAAGTGGGACATGAAATTGAAACTGTAATAATTTGATCAGCTACAATTACTCTGCAAGCTAAATAAGGGTTTACTTTTACTTTCACAACTCTGTCTCCTCCATAAGGAAAGATGGCTACCCCTTCAAACTGGAACCCTATTTTTCTTCTTTTAATTTTGAATTTAGTCTTCTGTATTAGTCAATGAAAAATATTATCAGATGGTCTTGGAAATCTTTATGCTAGAGCATTGTTTTATCTTTCTCTGTGTTGTTTCCATTTGGAATATTTCCTTGGTCATATAAAAAACCACAATCCTTGGGTGGGAAAACAATGGTGACTGTTATTATACGTAGGAATTGAGTCAATACAAGAAAATATAGGAGCTACAAGATAGGAAATTCCTCCTTGGTGGGAGTGAGGAGAGTCTAAAATTGTTGTGTCTATGGGTCCCAAAAGAAACAAAAAAGAAAAATTCTAGAAAATAGACAAGTGGAATCCAATGTGCTGATCACTGAGTGAAAAGCTATGAACATTGCTGATCTGTTGCATACATAGAAGGTGCCACCAGAGTTCAAGGGTTGCTGGAGCAATATTTGGCAGAGAATAGAAGTGAAGGGAAGTTGAAGATTAGAGGTATCTCATACCTTCTTTCCTAAATTCAGTGATGATGGTTTTAACTGTAGAAAGGCTCGACTTCCCTGTGTGTCTTTATAATTTGTAGTTACAAACACAGTTTAAATAAATTGTGATATTTTTGTTTGCTTTACCATGAGACTAAAATTAAGTACTACTTTGATTCCAAAACAAATTATTTATTCAGGCTTCGATTTCAAGCATGGACTGGTCCAGTAATATTTATCATGCTCTACCTGACACTGCCTTTAAAAGATACATGCTGTCTTTAATGATTTGCATTTTAATATTTTTAAAATACTGATTATCATAATTTATATGAACATGCACTTGGTTAGTTTTGTTTTCAAGCTAGAGGAAAAACATATTAGGTTTACTAAGTTCTTATTCACATCTTTGACGATGAAGTATCAATCTATTTCTTTCATCTTTCACAGCTAATAAATGCTCAGCATCATAGATCAAGTAATAAATGCTAGTTGAAGATGCCTGCTGCTTAAATATAGATTTGTGGTTTTGTTTTACTACACTGGTACACTATGTTGATATTCTCATTATTTGATAATAGCAGGTTCACCAGATGTGCTTATACACTACTTCTTTTTTGGGAAGCGGGAGAATGAACAGAAATTGTCAATGCCTGTTTTAATAGGTATCTGTAAACAGATGTTGTAAAAATACAATTGTCTCCCTTACACCATGCTACCTAGAAAGACTTGAGGAAATAACTATTCACAGCAGTTTACTGTAAAATTCATGTATTTAAAATAATTCTCTACAGTATGTATAAATAAAGGAATTAATAATGAAAAAGGATTGATAAACACTTCAGTATCTCAATCTTTGGTCTGGTTTGGTAGAGTGGAAGCTGTCACCAGTAAAACTATCTGAGTAAGAACTTGGAGGAAAGGAGAAAAGCAGTGGATATTCCACAGGATGCCTGTCATACACTTGTTTTATTCGCTACACTGGGTGTTTGAGGTCAGTGTCTGACACTCCATCTTATAGCTACATTGGGAAGGATTAAATAAATGTTTCTTTGAAATGTTTTATAAGAGACTTGTCAGCTCTCATGCATTCCTTTTTGTGGCCTTGCAGGGTTTTTTATAGGAACCAAATGATCTGTCCACTTTAAAACTATTACTTTTAATTGCATGAGATAATTGAGCTATAAAATAATACCCATGTAGAATTGATTTTTCTCCAGTAGCATACAGGGAACAAAGAATTTGTTCATATGCACTATCAATAAGCTAACTTCTTAAAGTAGAAACTTCTTTGATATCGGTTGAAATGCAACACTGTGAAGGGTACAAACTTTTCATTATTATTAGAAAGAGATTGTGTTTGAAAATAAACTGTTTTCTACAAACATACTTTCAAAATTGATTTATGTTACTCCTGCATCCCACATGTAGAGGATCTCCAAGCATACTATTTTTAGTGTTGGTTATCAGTTATCGACACTGATTTGGATAATAAAAGGAGACTTTTTTTAAGAAGAGTAAGATTTTCTCCCTTCCCTTATCTCTAAAGGGCACTGTGTATTTACATTACAACAGTGTATAAACGTTGCTTAACAATCATCACGACTGGCATTTTGAAACATGCTAATGATAGAAAAGATGTAATGAAAATATATTTGATTAGAAAGTCCTGTTCTTATGGAGGAGTTCAGCAGAATACAGTGGAAGACAGTTTTTTGAATTTTAGTATAAATTTTTTAAAATATGCATTAGGATTAAGGGTAAAAAAGAAAAGTGCTATTGAAATGTATATATGTTCTACTAAATGCTAGCAAGTATAGCAACACTTCTGCAGGGTAGCCTTATATCATGCATAACTTCCTTTTCACAAAATAAAACATATATTTGGGCATTTTGAATTTTTTTTTTTAAAGAGCACAGCACTTCATTGGTATATATTGAATTACGATGGTAGAATATCCCCAATAGAATTTGAATTCCTTAGCACATGGCTGGCGTTTGGCAGAAGGTCCAGCAGCAGCGGCTCTCACCCGGGTGGATATTGAGCGAGGTTATTGGGATGGCTGGCTCTGGGCAGGGTCATACTGAGCCTGCTCGACGTGCTGATCCAGACCAAAAGCAAACCCCCAACCAAAACAAACAAACAACCTTCATTTTGGAACTGGGGCAGTTCTTCAACTGCTGTATGTAAATGCTGGTGTTTGCAGACTTGAGGGCTGCTGCTCTGGGCCTGCCCACGCTACTACTGAACAGCCAGGCCCTGAAACCATCCACTCCAGGTACTAAAGTTCTTCTGTAAATACCAGCAGATAAAAACTGTAACCTTATGGAAAAGGGTACTTTCTGCATCAATGTGTTCACTGCTGTAATGGTCTTTCAGAATCAGTATTTTCCTGTTGCGTTACACAGGCAGCTCCAGATTTGCTGGAGGTCCACACAAAGGAACCCACAGCCCGGCCTGAGCGAGGCCTGTGTGTGCTGCTGTGATAAATATGGAGACAGACGTAATGTGATTTCCACATAAAGCTTGAAGAATGTGAACAACTTTCACAAGAAGCAGTTTTGCCAATGCTAACTTCTGTCAGACTGGCAGTCCAGTTTTATGTCACTATACCCTGGGTAGTGTAATATATTACCTGTTCCGTGCCATACAAGGGGGACATACTCTGAGTCTGCTCTGTATTCCTGACTAGGAGTTAGTCTTTACTTTCTCTCCATTTCCCCTCCTCTTTCTGTGGCCATTGATTTTATCATAAGGTGGATCTTACTGACACTGAATTAATCAGAAAATCTGACCTCAGAGAAAGCAGAATAAGGCCTTATGTTCTTCAATTAGAAAAGTGCTTGCTCACCTTATTGCCTTCAAAATTTTGTGGCAATGTTTTTACTTTCTATTACTCTGCTTTCTTTTCTCCCCCTGGCCCAGGAAATCTGTTGAAATGATGAATCTGTTTGACATTCAGCAGAGGCCTGTGTCTCCCTATGTCTCTTACTGGTCAAGCAGTGTTAGTGCAACCGTGAGCTGCCGTCATACAGGGATGTTGTTCTGAGCTCATTTGTGAGCAACATTTCATATTCATGCGTGGTTCTGTATGGAAATGCCTGGGCACAGCCCCCAAAGAACAAAACTAGAGTGAAAAACTTGTCATTCATCTTATCCCAAGCTTTAGTGACACTTCTGTGGAAATTCACTGAAAATAGACTAAATGCCGCAAAAATCGCAAGCTGTTAATATCTAGAATGTTGTGCTCTGTAGCTATATTTACGGTAATTGCTTGTGTGTTTAGTTTACAGTTAAAAGGCAGCATAAACAAAGATGTATCTGGCCTCTTGTTTCCATATAATTTTCTCTGTTGTTATGAAGACCATCAGATATCTATGTGATCTAGTGGAAAATCAATGTGCTAAATAACTGCATTTGTAAAGACTTATATATAATAAGTTATTCGTGCACCTGTTTCAAAAGGCCACTATTAACATTTGGGTTTTGGCATTCCAACTTTGGATTTAGTATTTTTGTTTTAGCTGAAGTTTTTGGTAGCACTTCTCCATGGATGTTCCAGAACTGCGTATAAAAGAATTATAATTATTAATAGAGATAAATGCTAAAATTGCTTCCATAGCAAGAATAAAACAAATCTAAACATGTATGACAGTCAATTTTATTACTTGTTTCCATATGGGGAAAAAAATGATAAGAAGTATAGAATGGTTAAATACATTTCTAAATGCTAAAATTATCAGTTCTGGAGAGTGAACACTCAGTAAGACTTGAAAATTGATAAGAAAGTATTTCCATATGAGCCACATCTAGTGGGAATTTTGGAGGCTTTTAAAAAATTGATCAAGTGTTTGTAACTTGTGTATAAAAGATAACAGACACAGAACAAAGGGAAATAAATATGACAGAAATATGGCAATTTACAATGAAAAGAAACATGGAAGGAGGTATGCTAGCTGAATGTAGGGATTTATTTACCAAGATATTGTGGTAACCAAAAATTAACACCTTTAAATTTGTCTCATGATTTATTTCTTGCTTCTTGTTTGATTTAATGATAGTCTCTAAAAGCATGGATCATTTTTGGTTCATTTTCACCAGTACTTTCATAGAATTTTTTGCGATCAAGGAGTGAGAAATATAGAAATGATACAGTGTTTAACAGTTCAAGTTCAGGATTTATCATAGAGTCAGTTAGAAACGACACCAAAGATCATGGAGTTCCAATCCCCCTGCCTTGGGCAGGGACACCTCCCACTAAACCAGGTTGCTCAAAGCCCCGTCCAGCCTGGTCTTGAACACCTCCAGGGATGGTGCATCCACAACTTCTCTGGGCAGCCTGTTCCAATGTGTCTCACCACCCTCACAGTAGAGAGTTTCTTCCTAATATCTGATCTACATCTCCCCTCTTTCAGTTTAAAACTGTTACCCCTCATCCTGTCACTCCACTCCCTGATAAAGAGTCCCTCCCCAGCTTTCCTGTAGGTCTACTTTAGATACTGGAAGGGTCTATAAGGTCTCCCTGGAGCCTTTGCTTCTCCATGCTGAACAACCCCAACTCTCTCAGCCTGTCCCCATAGAAGAGATGCTCCAGCCCTCTGATCATCTTTGTGGCCCTCTTCTGGACTCACTCTGACAGGTCTGTGTCCTTCTTGTGTTGGGGACTTCTACTACAAAATGCTTGGACCAGTAAGCTTATGCCAATACTGAACCAAAAAAAAAAAAACAACCAACAACAAAAAAAACCAAAAAGGAAGTTGATAGAGTTGGATGAAAAAAAAAAATTAAAAAAAAGCTTTTAACACTTCCTCCTTTTCCACTTAGTTACTTATTTTTATTTTTTAACAAGGAAAATACTAGTTTTACAGTGTCTTTAAAAGATAGTCGTGAGATTTTCCTTCTGAGGGAAGAGAAGTTCAGATGAGTTGGAACTCTTATTAAAAAGCTGACAATGTTACAATATATTGGAAGTCAAGACAAGACAAAAGTGGGGAAAAGAATAGATTTGAAGTACATCTCACTCTTATTTTCTTGCTCATCCTGGGGCAGGGCATAGTCGAAAGACTTTTCATTTTGTAGTACCTCGTTTCTGCTGCATTTACCAGATGGAACATATACATATACAGTCACTTTGAGATGTTCCTATTGTGCACTAAAATCCACCCACCTTAAGGGTGAAAACACAGCAGCTGTTCCTCACTGGTATTGCTACAGGATCATTTCAGAACACAGACAGTCTTGGAGAATATACTGTAGCATTCATGTACCCTCTTCATACTATACCTCTGCATAAAAAAGGGGACAATCCTTTTTCAGAATTAGCTGTGCTTGAATGAATAAATTTTTTTTATAGCTACTTTTCAAATTATGCAAGTGTAATACCAAGTTTTTCAAAGTACTTATTTTCTTTATGGAAATCCCGAGTTCATGCATTTCAAGGAGACAAGATCTCCTTTTATTGAAGTATGGCAGATGTATGATATAGTAATGCACACTTACTGAATCATCTATTTTACATTATGAGCTGAGTGTGTCTAATTCTTCCCACAGCAACTTACTGCATTGCGATCCTGACCCTCCTCGAAGATCAATTTCTTTGGCAGCATAAAAAAAAATATCCCCTTTGTCTCAGACTATCTCCTTTCCCCTTTCCCTCCAGGCTTTAAACAAATGATTTTAAACTGAGTCGGGGAGTCAGGGGGGCACATATTTATGCTAAATAAGTAGTGGAATGATTGTATTAAGAGAGGTCAGGATAAGGAAGAAGATTGATAACCACAGGCAAGAAGGGTGGTGGTGAGAGTGTTTGCTTGGAGAAAAAGCAGGATGGATGTTGTTTAACTCGATATGAAGGCTTGGCCTCAAAAGAAAGTTGAAGTATGATTGTGGAAGAGTATTTGAAATTTTTTTAAACTATCAGCTGTCTGGTCTAAATATCCCACTGAGCTTCTTTCAAACCCAAATGAGCATAATGTTTCTGGGACTCATTTTATACAACATAAGATGAAGTGGTTTGTATTGCAGTGTGCTGAGCATTCCCAGTTCCCATAGCACTTGCCTGGATTTCACAAAGTACCTCACTGTTGACTTTTTTTCTTGTTGTCCACTATATTATCTGCGTGAAATACTGCTTTTCCTAGTATAAAGTAAGTGGCAACAATAGCAGAAGCATTGCAGTTTCATTGCAGGGTGGTCTAACTATCAGCTTCCCACATGCTGCGGATGGCAGGATATATATTCTGTCAGGACAGCACCTCTTCTGCCCAACAAGGGAGGCAGGAACCAGGTAGAGCCACGGTGTTTCATCACCTACAGTCTGGTTTAAATCAAGTCAGTCTGTTACCACTGCTCCAGCAGCTTCAGAGCTTCTCCCAGAGTGGTTGGAGTAGATATTGAAACTTTCCTCCTGAAGTAGTCTTTTCCCCCCTCCCCAGTTATTGCTGCTTCTGAGGCCCTCAGCTGTGGCAACTGGACTGTACTATGCCTCAGGTATGGGCTAATCTGGCTTTGAAGTGTGTAGCTGCAGAAAAGCTAAGTAATAAGACTTTGGAAATTTGGGTGTTTGAAACTTCTCATAAAGGCTAGTGAGAATCCCTCAAGGGGGGGAGCAAGATTGAATATGTAGCTAATTACATTGTTCAGAGAGAGATTTAATTGAACTATAAGGTTGGAGGTGATTAAAAAATTTCTCTGAGCTTTCAAATTTTGTGAGCATTCTGTGTGCAGATTTTTATTTTTGGAGGAAGAAGTGATTTTCATATAAGATCAGTAATGCATGTAAGGATGTGCCAAGAGAAATGATGTCAGATGCATTACCAACAGACTGGAATACAAAAATCAGTATTGCTTCTTAAGCCAAGGCACTAGGGTTTTGGAATAGATCAAAAGTGGTAAAAAAGCAAACTCATTAATAGAGTATGAATTTGAGTTTAACGTGGATTTTTAAAATGGGCTTGTCACTCAAAAAACTATTTTTCCTGGTGCTACAAAAGAGAAATGACTGTTCTCCCAGAACCAATCAGAGTCTGAGTCAATATCTGAAGTGGTTTGTGATGATAATGTATGGATGATAATGTAGCTGGAAAACACTTGACCTTCTGTGGAATTTCAGGATTTAGGGCTCTGGAACAGGCCATTGCTTTACTGAGTTTTGGCCATTGATGTTACTGGTTTGATATGAGATACCTTATCTAAAACTTCCCCGTTCTACTAAGGAAAACTGTTGAACTGTGCTGTTTTTTCAAAAGCAACAAAATACACCCACCCCACCCCCCCCCAAAACCCAAACCAAACCCTTTTGGGAAAAGTTTTGGAGAGAAAAATAAAGCTTGTTGATAATAATGAAACCTTTGAACGGTTGAAGAGGCTATTGACCATGGGGTAAATAACTAAAATAAACCAAAAACCAAAACCAAAAAACCAACCCTCCCTAGGAAATCAGTGCCTGAGACTCTTGCGATGTGGAGGTGGAATCTTGGTTGGAAGTTTTGATTTTTACACTTGCCTCATTGCTTTTCAGCGTTGGCTCCTGCGACTCTGATCAGGAAATCATGACGTAATTTTCTCCATTCTGTTTAGTGCAGTGGTGTTACTAGAGAAGAAACCCTGCAAATGCTTCATTTTTCCATAAAATGAATTTTGACAAGTGCCCAGAAATATGCCTCAAACTTTAACCTTTCATTTGTAGGCAAAGATAGATAACAGCAATAGAGATAAAAATGAGATGGTGACTTTGAGCAACATGACAAGAGATTATAAATCTTAGGGCTGGCCTTGTACTGCACAGAAGATTGCAGTCTTAATTAAAAAGTTTTTGAGTGGCTCTCTAAGCAAGCCAACGACTCTTACAGTTCTTGTGCATCCGGATATTTACCTGGGGAGCCCAGTCAGTCTGTCCTGTGCCTGAATGAACTCTAAATGAGGCAGACAGTTATATAGTCTGAATGTATATATCACAAGGGACAGTTATGGCCCTCTAATTCAAGACCAACTATTTAATTCAATGTGGAAGGTAAGCCCATGTTTCCCACAGCCTGAGAGGATAGACCCAGCATGTTGGGGCACTTTGTTCTGCCCATTGAAGTGCTGCCTCACTACAGCAAAGCAGTCACAAAAGCCTTGAAAAAACACTGAGAGCTTGACTCTGTAAACGGTGATTTGGGCATTCCATGGTGATGGATGGGGGAGGCCTAAATTTTGCCTTCCGCTCTCTGGGATGCTAATGGATTTTGTGGCGCAGTCCCAGGCTGAAACAAATCTCTTTGGAGTTGGGTACTAGCAACTAACATTTGTCCTATAAAGAGGTTACCTGATCAGTGACATATTTTGCAGTAGGGTTGTCTTTACTTCCTGGGAAAGAGCTTATTGAAAAATCAGAACAAGGCTTTGTTTTGTCTGTCATTCTTGTGGAAAGAGCTAAGAGGAGATCTAGAAATGTACCATCAGTAATTGCTGAGAAACTTTAAGCACTTTAGAGTGCAGAGTAATTATAGAACAAGACTGTTCATTTTTCACATAAAGTACCGTGATATTCTGGTTCTGTTGAACTCAATAGAAGTTTTACTTTTTCCTTAAAATGATCAGGATTGCAGACAGTGCAGTCTTTAAATCTGTCCTTTGCAGGCAGAAGTTTACTTTGTGGGTGAGGGGAAAGTAGGAGTTTTATTCTCATCTACCCTCGTTTCCAGATTAGCAACAGCTGGGTCAGAACACACACTTTTTCGGTTATGCACTCTGGTTACAGAAATGTGCAGTGTCTTGTTTAGGACAGCCCTCAATTCTTTCCTGATTTGGGATTCCCTTGCAAAATGAAGGAGTACCTCTTTGGGATAGAATCAGCATTATGTGTCATAACACATTGTAAAAACGGTTTTAATGCATACCTTTTATGGAAAAAAAATAAAGTACAATTGCAGTGAATACTTTTTTCCCCTGAGTAGAGAAATGAGAGACAACATGCGGTTAACTTTCCATTACCTTATTTGTATGTTTGATCTCATACCGATTAAAAGCGCTTTTTTAAAAAAGGGGAATTGTTTTGACTGTCTCTGCTTGGAGAAATGTGCTTTGGAGCCTACAGTGAAGATGAAGTGAACTAACTTGACACATCCCCCAAATGTCACCCGGAGATCTTTAACAGAGCTCTAACACCCTGAAAGCTTTAACAGAGCTGAGAAATAAGTCAAGGAGAAAATAGTGTGAGATTAACATACTGGTTATTTTACACCCTAATGCTTTGTGGCACTGATGACTGCCTTGTGCTGTGGAACCAAAAGCTGCAGGTTTGAGACAGGACAAGCAGTTCTACTGCTCTCCAGATGAGTTTTAGCTAGTAGCAGAACTTGTCCTGAGTAGGTATCAATTAGATAGCAAGAAACCCAATGAGCCCTCTAGTTTGCCATTAGTTTAATACTTTATTTTTCTGAGGATCATCCCATGTGGTTGTTTCCACATTACATCTTTCTTGTTTTGAGACTGCCAATGGAGTCTAACATTTTTGTAATGAATCGTTGTATTTGAAGAATTTATTAAGACCTAATTATGTATAAATCAGCTCAAGTAAATATAGATAACTAGTTTTATACTGATTTGAAAGCTTCTTAGAAGCAGCCTAAGTAGCTGTTGTGGGAAGGTTTAACATCTGGTGCTGGACCACAGATATGATCAGCTGCGGTATTCATCTTAAGCTGGGTAGTTTGGATCTCCTCCCCCATCTTGTTGCTGTATCTTCTGACTATAATTGATTTTTTGCTGCTGGTATGTAGCTATGGTATCCTTTTCTGGGTTTGCTTGTGTAGGTTTTAGAAAACTCAGTGCTCTTCCTAAATTAAAGGTGCTCTCTGAACTACTACATTCTAAAAAGCTATCTGTAAAGCAGTGCTTCCCTCAAAGACTCAATTTGGAGAACCAACCTCATCCTCCTCGATAATTTTCTTCTCTTGAACTAAGCTGTCAGGCCCCAACAAAATCAAACCAAAAGCCATTTCAGAGTTTTGGAAATGAATACCTTAACTTCGCTGTTTCCTGTCTTTCCATTATGTACTGTAATAATACATGTAGCATGACTCTAGACGTTTGTTTCTGTCAGGACAATTGTTGCAGCAGGGGGAAATAATGACTTGGAAGATCTAATTATGTACAGTGTTTAAAAAATAAAAAAAAGCCAGTTTTTCTCAGGATACCTGTGTTCAGTGGATTGATACTTTCAGTAAGGTTCAGCTCAAGTTCTTTTTGTAGCTCTGGAAGTACTAGGGCTACAGCAGAAGCAGTTAACGGAAGTTTGAGACATGGTAAAACTATTGCTAGTTTGGAATGTAATAGACATGCTAACATTAAGGAAGGAATAAAATACAGAAATTCAAATTATCTTCTGTGGTATGAATTAATGTCAGATGTTATGAGTACATGTTGTATGGTAAATAAATTTTAATTTAATCAGATAATAAATTTTTTGTTGAATTCTTGGATACTTTAAGTATTACCTGATTTTTTTTAATTTATTATTATTTTGCTTATTACAACAGTAACATTCCCCTTTGCAAAGTGTGTTATCCCAAATAGAAGATATGATGAATCGAAACTTAGCATTGTGTTCTACTGCTTCAGCCCACTCAGTACTGGGTATTAAATGCAGTCAGGTCAGACCCGCAGAGAAATAGTCTGTTACAGTCATTTTGTATTTTTGCATTGTGAATTTCAAAAGTGATTCTGATAGTTAAATGGAAATGGCTCATTATAAATTCCAAATTTTACTTTGACATCTAAATGAAGATGCTATGTTAGGCCCTTGAAGAATAGTAAACACTTTTTGTACTCAATGTCTCTTTTGAAAACACCTTTTTAGGTTATACTAGTTCTGAGGGTTACAACGAATGTAAATTGCTGAGCTGATAAGTGTGATTCAGTTATGAACAGTAAATAAGCTGAGTATTTCCAAAGGTGGAGATATTACTGAAACCTGGCTAGCAGTTACAGTGTTTTACCCTTCTTACTGTGAAGAATTTGTTTCTTACTTATAGCTGGATTTTTTCTTGGTGTAACTTGTGCTTCTGTTGCCTTTTTTTTTCTTTTCACTTCTTGTGTGGCTCTGTCGTCTTCTAACATGCATCAGGTGGTCAAAGGCATTAGTTCGATCCTCTTCTGTCATCTTTACCCTTCTTTTTCTAAAGGCTGAAGAAACCCAGCTCATGCAAATGCCCCTCTCAAGTTATGCACTCTTGAGCCACATGCTGAGCAGCATCCCTGACCTCTCTTATCCTCACCCCACTGGGACTCGTTCACTGGCTGAGAGTTCCCAATCCCACCACCCAGGCCCTTAACGAAGATATAAACCAGTATCAGTCCCATTATCAGCTTCACCAGTACCTGGCGGCCAGCTGTATTTTGTTCTCACCTGCTCACCCCCACCTCTTCTTGGGAAGACTTGATCTAGGAATCTTCTTTTAGTTTTCAGCATAAACTTACTAATAACAGCGTAATGCACTTTTGTGTCAACATTAGGATGTAGGTTTAAATAGTGGATCAACTTCACTTGTGTTTAATCTATTGTAGCTAGAGAGAGACAGTGCTATCCAGTTCAGTTTTACTTCTGCTAGACCAAAAGAGCAAAACTGGTTTTGAACCAGCTTAGAAAACAGGCTTTTTGGGTTCCTTAGACAGTCTTGTATGACTCTGCGAGAATGAATCCTCCAATGATATATGTGATCAGAGCTCTAGATGATCTTGCACCACCATCTTGCGTGAAAAGTTGTTTGTACTTTCTCATCTCAAATGCAGTTACTTCTCTTGCATGCAGAGGCCATGCTTGCTTCGTTCATCGTGTGGCCACAAGTTACTTCTGATAAATATGCCCTGGTTTTCCCCTCTATTTTTTTCCTTTTTTAATTCGTCAGATACGCTTCAATGACAGCTAGGACATATTAAGTATCACAAGAAATGGCAAAATCCTAGCCATATCCTCAGTATTAGTACTGCTTGAATAGTTTATTCAATGAGTTCTCTGAATGGGTCCTATAAATACACAATGTGTCGTATTACTTTAAGGAAACACCTAAGTGAGAAGGCTCATACAGCTCTTAAATATCGCATTCCTAATTCAGTTGTTGTAACGATGCCATATTGGGAAAATTGTAACCAAAATGGCTGAACTTATGGTAGAGAAAGCTAGGCTAGATCAGTTGCAGTTCTGAGAGGATAGATCAGTGAGAATTTTTGAGGTATAATTGAAAATGCAAATTTTAAATCATGCAACATTATTTGGTGTGATATACAGGGCTAGATGGAACTCTTCTGTACAGTGGGTTTGTTTCTTAAATGTTTAATTAAATATTACCAGGCTGAAGATGAGGTTATTCCCACAAAATGTTCTCTGGATGGCTGTTTTACAAAAAGCAAACAGTATTTAAGAGAAAATCGTATAATAGCTGTTACTATGATTCCCTGATGGTTTTATATGTAGATGAACCCTAAAAACACACACGATAGCTGAGTTCCTAGGGGCATACGCTTAGAAAGGAATGAGGGGTGTTCTGTGCATGTTCAGAATTGCAGATCAGTTAATTGAGTGCTTCTGGCTACAGGCAAAGAATAGATGAGAATTTGAATAGAGTAATAGTGCAGTCTGTGACCATGAAAGCATAAAGGTGGAGAAGCAAATGATGGAGAAGCACACAACTCTTACTCATATCTCTGCATGCAGGAGGAAAAGATATAACCCAAGGCTGAGCAACGGCATGTAGTTGATTTTTAGAAGTTTAATGCCAAAATGTATGAATGGTTTCTTCCTTTCTTTCTTCTTATTGCTTTTGTAGTAAATCTCAGCTTAGTTTCATTTGCATCAAAGACAAATTGCAGCAAGTGAGAATATTTTTTTAATAGGTGCATAACTTGGATAACTGCTTTAAGCCCGCATTTGTTCTCAGTTTTTGTCCTTGGTCGGTCAAACAGGTTAAAAATCCTGCTATGTTAGTGAGAACTGTTGGCTAAATGCAGAATTTTTTCCTTGTAACTTGATTTGAATGTCTGGATCTGAACTTGCTCTTTCCACATATGGTTTCTGCATGAATCCTACGTGTTATGGAGTTGCCTCCATTGTAAATTAGAGGGAAAATCAGTGTAGCCTGCTTCAGAATAAACAACATGCATTTTTAGTACATCAGTGCTTCTTGTGATGAGCTAGATGCTGATCCCAATTATGATGCTTCTTCAATCCCAATTAGAGTGCTCATTTTACCTGAGAGTGAGGTTATGACATACTGTGGTTTATTTATCAGGCCGCCTTCAATGTGGGAGGTGACTACTGAAACTTGGAAGGCCCAAGTAGAAAATGTTATTGTGGCTTTGAAATTTGAAATGTCAAAGAGTACAGTCTGGTCCAGAAGGTGTTCACTTATGGTTTCTCAACAATGTGATGTACAGACAGGGCTTTGGATAGTGGTCCACATGTGCAGCACAGAGGAGTTTCCAGTGCACCAGTTACTGTTTGTACCTAATTCTTGCAATTCTCATAGGGCCTAGGGGTAGTGTCAAGTAGCACTCCACGGGTATTACTCTCATCAGTAACATAAAAGTTTTAGCAAAAGCTCTAAAAAGCTTCGTGACAAAGATAAAACTACCAGTTTGTCAATTATCCCTTTGTGTTTTATAGGTCAAGTTCAAAAAACTGCTTAAAACAACGAAGTAGTAACAAAGGAATACAAAAATACATTACATATGAATAAGAATAGGAAATAAGAAAAGAAAGGAATAAGAAAATACATATTACAGAAAATAATTTCTTTAGTTGCTATTTGCCTAATGAATTTTTTTCACTTAGTCAAGTAACCTACAAATTCAACTAACCTGCAAGTTTTAGCAACTGGAGCAACCAAAGAAACATACAGTCCAGTGTGAAGACAGCAGATCATCCTGAGGAGGATATAACTGCTGGGTGGAAGCCACATGCAGGGGAGGGCCCTGTATAGGATCTATATGAAAACAGTGCCTTGCTAATCTAGAAAGAAAAAACATTCCCTTAAATAATTACACTATGGGAAATAGTCTTATTTTCATAGTATTTTATAACGAATTCTGAACTTGAGAAAGAATATGTTTAATGTGTGTGGTTTTTAGATAAATAGAGTGGCTGCTATTTTTATTTTACAGTGTCAGGGTAAGGCTCATTTCAGGTTTTTATTAAATAGTCTTTTCCTGCCTCTCTGTGTGAATAAAAATATTTTTTAATTTGAAGAAGTTTTAATGCAGGAAGTGTTGGTAGGCAGAGTCTGCTGATATGTGAACACAAGCATATGATTTCATCTGCATGTCCAACTACTAATTTAACCAAGACAAATAAAGCTACTGTTCTGAAATAACTTTTTTTTTCTTACCTGATCAGTTTTCACCTCAGAGCCATCCATCTCCTCCTTCTCCATAGAAATAAATACCAAAGTACTGTTCCTTTCCCATACTTACACTAGCAAAAGCAAAAAGGAAAATGTGAAGGGGCACAGATCTATCTTTTCCTGGAGCAGAGTGCTTTACTGTTGCAGGTGCTGAAAAGACCAAAGCGCAGCCATTTGTTTGTTATTCTTTGCTGTGTTTTGGAGAAGGGAGCACTACTAGATGATCAATGGAGTTTGGAAAAAAAGGATCTTGTTCCCCTTAAATCACAGGACTGAACTGAAAGGGAATTACTCACAAAACTGCTGTTCATTTAATTCTGTTGGATGAATTTATAAGCAATAGTTATACTGCAGCTCATTAGCAGGCTTTGTTCAGCATGTTTTACTTGTATTAAGTAATCAGACAAAAACTGGGAACAGAGCTGGATAAGAATTTTAATGGACTAGTATTCCCCTAGCCTAAAGAAAATCTTGCAGGTTAATACTGTCCGTTTTTTACAGAAACCAGTGGATTTAGCTGAATTTTTTACAGGTTGCTGTTTAGCTGTGAAAATTTGGTACTTGACCTGTGTTTGAAGAGACATCCAAAGACAAAATACGGTGTTCAGAAGACTTCCCCTCCCTACCCCAGCATCATCTTGGGGATGTCTTCCTCAAATGTACACAGTCTACTTTGATTGTAGAAAACTTGTAATTGCAAGGTGCTTTTATGTACCGGAAATCTTGGGTCTTTCTGGCTACTTATAGCAAGACTTGATCTGACTATTGGATGAGCTGACGTGACCTGAGTTTCTGGAGCACTGTCAGTAGTACTGTCATTGTGTGAGTGGTATTTCAGTAACTCATGATAATTTGGGATTTCATAAAAAACAAACACTTTATGAATTTGTGTATACCCCCTACACTGTGATGAACTGGGACTGGCACACCTGTCAGCATCTTCTCCGCTCTGTCTTTTCACTTCCGAACACTAGAAAAAGTATACTGAAGGGGAATCATGTTAGAATTTTCATATTTTTCTGAGGAAATGAATGGATGTGGAGTGAGCTGACATGAGCAGCAGGTTTCTGGGGAAGGGAAAAGTAATGAAGTAACTCTCTATTTTTCAGAAGTTTGTTGGAATGGAGGATTGGACGGTACTGGGACTAGTAATGAACGTTTCCAGTACATTCATGGACCAAGAGATGGCATTTCTAACAGTACACATTACCTCTTGAAGTGTTTTTCTCCATTACATGCAATTCCCATATTCTGCTGATACAAAAGGCTTCTCCCTGCAGAAGAGCAACTTGGTGAAGCCTGTCACTGCTTCTGACTTACTGAGACCCTCCTGGGGATAAAGTGGGTGATGTGGAAGGCAGACAGGGTGGCCAGGACAGATGCTGTCTGGCTAATAGAGACAATGTTCCCATCTGTTAGGAGGGTTTCCTGCAGTTCTGAATACTTGCTCCCCACATCCTCAAATACTCAACAGATGGTGGGTTACAAATGTGTAAATCACTTTGAAGTTTGGACGGAAAAATGCAAAAAGCATTATTTCCTGAAATGTGTAATTGTTGCTAACTCATGGAGGGATCTTACTGAACCCTGAAACTTCCATTATCTGTGAGCAAAATTATTTTTTTGCTTCTATTTGCTAGCCAGTTCTAAGAGCAAATGGTACAGAATAAGAACAATACTCCACAAATGTGGCCACCATATGAAAAGTTATTATTTGCCAATAGTTGGCACCTCTCCACAGATGTGCATAGCTATTTTCTATTCTAAATATAGAGGAATAAGTCCATTATTTTTCCTAATAATAGGTAAAGACTCTCCCTTTTCTTGCAAGTCATTCAGACATCACAACAGGCATAGACTTAAGCTGAAGTCATCTGAGCCTCACTCTAAGTATGTTGACAGTGAACAGAAGTGAAGGAAAGAAACCTTTGGAAAAAGATGGGAAAAAATATTTATTTTTCTGATAAGGACTGCAATCATGGCATCCTTGGAAATCAGAAACAAACATGTGTGGTAAACTACAAATGAAGATGAAAACAGACAAAAAAACCCAATTATTCTCTCTTATTATTTATTCCCTTCATACCCCAAATTTACTTCAGTTGAGGATAGGAGTTAACCTTCTACGTATGGAGAAGCTGAAGTATTTCATACCAATTAAAAACAGCAGCACAAAGAAACTCCCATACCCTTGCTGTCAGATGCAATTAGACAAGACAGTCATATAAACGAATTGTGAGCACAGGATCATTTCAGATAGTCAATATATTACCCCTGATACCTCAGAAAGTCCTGAGTTGTAACTCCTAAGACTTTCGGATTGAAACTGAGAACTAATACCATGATGCTTTTTATTTAGAGTTCATTGGTAGGCATCATTCTTCTGTAAATTAGAAGTTAAAAGCAAGTTATACAATGGAAAATTTATCCTATGAAAGTGGTACTGTTTTAATGAGGAGTTTGTTACTCTACTGGAGATCTGTCTTAATAAAAAGTTGTAATAATTTGATCCAGTAAGTTTTTCAGTTAACTGAGAGTGAAATTAGTGGGTTTTCTGTTTATGTGTCTGAAGGACTTTTAATAATCTTTAGTGGAATAACAATGATGCAAAGCCTCTGAAAGAAGAGTCATTCTTCTATGCTATCAGCCACACTGAGATTGTTTACTAAGGATGCTCAGACAGAATGGTATTTCTACATTCTGAATATATCTCTTAAAGATATTAGTTTGTGCTTTGGAGCACTTACTTGCTACTTCTCTCCTTCCAGGACTGATAAGCTTGGTGGAATTTGATAAATTATAAGAACTTTGCCTATGACATCCTTCTGCAGGACACAGTACAACAGGCTGATATTTTTGACATTTTGCCTCAGAATCCCATTGTGCTATTAATTCAAAATGTAGTCTCTTTTTCAGCAGGAATTATTTCCGTAAACCTGCTAAGTTTGAATGGAATTCAGCTCAGGAGTGGGTTAGGTTTAACAGCCAGAGAAGAAACAATAAAAAAGGGGAACCTTTAATGTTTTGGAATTTTTTTGTGGTGTGGGTTTTTTTTGTTTGTTTGTTTAAAAAGGAAAATATAATGGGTTCAGAAAACCCAAAAGATCACATTCCTAAATAGCTCAGAAACCTTTAGAGACAAAATGTTACCCATTTCATTTGTTTAGATTAGACACTTTGAGTCTTCCAGTGACTATTTAATTTTTGAGGGAGGATGCTTCCCTCAACACAGTTTGGTGTTTTTTTTTTTCTTCTTCAGCAGTCAGTCTGAGGAAAAGAGAATGGAGGGGGAATGTCATCATTATGTGTATTGATGAATTACAAGATCTAAGCTTAACACTGAAGTGTTTCACTAGTCCCAGTGAGCCTGTGTGATAGCTTCACTGGATTGCTGCTGCTGGTGTGTCTCTGGCCAGGAAAAAAAGCCAAATTTGATCTCCTGTACAGGAGATCTGTAGGGCAGCTTTGTGCAAAATTCCTTCAGCAGGTAGTGGCAGGTTTGCTGTGGGGCAGACACACAGCAGAGGGACCACCTGAGCCTCCCCTGCTGCCTGCTTGTACGGTACCAGAGTGTTACTTCCAACAGTGACTTGCATTATGAATCAAACAACATTTATAAAATGAATGATGCGTTTCAACTTGTCTAAAGATAAGATTTAATTGCAGTTATTTCAAATTCATGTTTTATTTATATTTAAATATAAGGAAAACTTAGATTATTTAGGAGATATTTTAATATTATTGCCAAATTTCTGTGTATCCTCTGAAAAGGTGCAGGCAGCTTGTATGAATGCATCCACTGTGCAAATTCTTCATATCAGAACACACAATTTAAAAGTAATAGTGTCTACATCTATGCTGTGTCCAAGTGGTCTGAAAAGCAATGTGAATGCATAAAATAATCTGTAGGGGCTTTTTAAAGATACAGCCCATCAGATTAATATGAAATTCAGGAAATTATAGGAATAAAAAAATTTCACAGCTGTCTAATGTAGTAGCCTGAAGTCCAACTGTTCTTAGCAGTGGGATGAAAGTGGATTTATAAAACTAAATGTGGCTTTTGCTCAGCAACACTGAGGAAAATTGAGTTTATGGTTGCAATGGAGAAGTTGACAGGTGCTTAGCAATTTTATGCTCTGCTTAGCAATGGGAAACAGTGTGACACAAGATTTACTGCTGCTAACTTGTTTAAATATTAGGAATTGCATTCAGTTAACATGAGTTTAGCAAGTCCCTCCTGGAACTGCTGAAGAGGTTGAAATGTCAATGAATGTCTCCAATTAGAGGTCCCTTACCACCTGTGTCGTAACAGCCATGTTGAATAGGTGAAACTAGATATTTTTGTAATGTGCCAGTGGTTACATTAAAAATTGTGTATGTTTAATTATTTATCTAATTATGAGTTGAATATATATTTTTTAATATGATCTTGACAAACTGAATCCAGGAAGCAGCTGCAAGATTGTGAGTTTCTCTCATGGGTCCCAAGATACTCAGAAACCTGCTTGAAGACTTGAGTGTTCTTGAGCTAATGAAGAAAGGGCAATTGAAAATAGTGGTGGTCACCGGGGTCACTAAATCTCCCTTTTTTAGGGCTAGATTCATGAAAAAATAAATACATTTGAAACATGTGGGAATAGTTTTAAAACTAACCTTGCTTGTATTACTTAAGAAGAAGCACAAAACTATTCATGGTTTTGAAAATTTTCGGATGCTTCACAACTTTTTCCTAAATATGTTTAAATCTAATATGAGATCTATTTATAAAACATGAAGTTTTCATCTGGTGTTCCATATATTTTGATACAAGTCCGCTATGCATTTAGTTTATTTTTCGGGGGTTTCCTCAGGATTCCCTAAGATTTTAGTTAATAAAATGAATTCATCTTCTCAGCTTCCGAAGCTGTATACATTAGCTAGGCTATGCAGGACTTAACTGGCATTTCAGGATTAAACCAGTGTCTGTGGGTTTGAAAAGCGTAGGTATAACCGTATATGTGTATGTCACAGGATGTATCTTCAGGTTGTGAAATATGCTGATGTCAGGGACATTTACTTGTTCTAAGAAACTGAAATGCAGTGTCAGGTTGCCTACTTCCCAGGGGATTTGAAAGCTTGTATTTAGAGATATCATTCTCACAGTGAGATATTCTTATTTAATATGGATCCTTGTTGTTAAGTTTTTTCTCAAATATTAAGTCTTTTCAGTCTCTTTGCAATTAATCTGGAAACTTTCTAGTCTCTCTCTCTCTCCCCTAAAATATTTTTATACTTGCCTGGATTGCGTTGACATGTTACAATCGATGGTGTTTCCCTCTCGTTGCAATAAATGTCAGGCTTTCTGCAAAATACCTCTGCTGGCTAACCAGAAAATGCATATCTGAATGCTGATGCTGCATTTGCAGCAGGATGATTTACTCAATGGTTCTTGCTGGGTGCTTCAGGGAGCATGTAAAGTGAGGTCAGTTCCTTCTTGTAAAATCAGGGGAGGTTTTCTTTTTTTTCCTTATGAAATAATATTTTAAAAGAAACTATTGTTTAAGATTTAATAAAAAAATTATGCATGAATTTGGATGCTCCTGTTTGGTACTCAGTTTCAGCAGTAGGTTAGGTGATATTTCTCCCTAGGTAATTATCTGTAAGATGACTAAGCTTGAACACTCAACATTGCTATTTTATTTTTCTTGAGTGAGTTTCTTTATAGTTTTTTGTGCCCTTCTAGAAGCTTTTAAATTATGAAATCAGTTTAATAATAATTGGTCTCATATCGCAGAAGCACAGAAAGTATCATCAATATCTCCATTTATTACCTCTGCATATTTTTAATTTTGATAATGTAGTTTTTCAATAAAGTAATTTGATCTGCAAAACAAATATATAGTGAAAGGTGATCTGAGTGGCTCAGATACTGACAGCTTATGAGCTGGGGTGTACTTGTCAGGACTATCTTCAAGTAACTATTAATACATTTTAGGTTATAATTTGTCTGCGATCAGAGCAAGAAAAGCACTTTCATCTCTGCCTGCTGAGAAACAAAGGCAGCAATGATAAAACACTGAAGTTAAATATCAAATAGAGCCCACCAACAGTAAATTACTAAAATGCACAATTTCTGTTAAAGGGCAGAAAATGAACTGTTAATACAGATAAAGCCAAATGAGCACTTTTATGTGGTGGTCAGATTTTCGTTGTTGTGGAGAGAGTGATCACAGCTGCTTTCATGAGGAAAAAGAAAATCTCATGATCTATAATATATAATTTTTGAGGAAAGAGTTGATTTTTTTTTTCCAATTTGCATTTTTTATCCAAAACTAAAGCAACCTCAAAACAAAAGGAAAAAAAAACCCAGAAATCTTTTTCCAAAAACTCTTAAGTTAGACAATTTGACATTACAAAAATCTCTTGCCTTTTTATTCCATTTTTACTAAGTTTAGTTGCACAAGCTATCAAAGTTCTTGTTTAAACTGTATTTCTTTTCAGTGAAAAAATTCTGAACGAATATCTCTTTGTGGAACATCTTAAACCATCCTGGTTTTCCAAACGTACATATTTCAGTAGATCTTCAAATATATCAGTATTTTCCTGCTTGAACTTCTTTTCATAGCATACTTTTGAAACAGTGTTATTTCTGTTCAGTCATTTAATCCTGCTGAGTTATATTGAATTTCATTTAAATGATTATCTGTCATGTCATATAAGCAGTCAAAACTGTAGGTGAAGTACATTAGCAAGATCTTGGTCTTCTGAGCAAACAATGTAATTTGTAGGCTCTGGTAATACCGCATTTCATTTTGCCATTCTCAGCACATGAGACAAAAATTATCATTCTAAACAGAAACCAACACTACTCAGAAGAAAAAAAAAGGAAATTTAATGCTTCAGAATTTTTTGGTCAGAAACCTTAAAATGTTGTAAAAAAAATAATTGCATTGCTTTGCATTGATTTTTCTTTTGTCTGAAGGGACTCTACTTCTGTGTTATATAGATGTATAGAGATGAAGCAAAAATATTATTATTTTATAATAATATACCTTAATCTTTAAATATTTGGAGACCTTGTCAGTCAAAAAATGCACATTCTGAAATAAAAAAAAAAAAGAAAGAAAGAAAGAAAAAAAAAAAGGCTGTGGCAGATATTCCATCAGCAAACATTCAACTCTTTCTTCTTCCAGTTATGTGATGTTACTCTGTTGCAATGTTTTGATGTCTTTGTTACCCTGAGCTCAGATATTCAGTGGTGTGAAGGAGGAGCTACACATATTGTCCAATTACACTGCAGAAAAGTAAAAGTAAAAAAAGCAAGAAAGTACAAGTCAAGTGAAGACTAAACACAGTTGTAAGCTTCCATGATAAAGAACATAAAAATAACACCAGATAGTAATAACAGCTGGGCCTCAGTGTTTATAAACAGTAACAATATGTCCTTGAATAAAGCCAAATATGTTTTCACTAACTTGGGAGCTCATCAGAGTAATTTCTACTCTAAAATGACAACCTATCAGTTGGCAGTGTTCTACAAAAAGAAAATGTGTGTGTTTATTTATCAAGGAATGCCTGAGTCAATAAAGGTTTTGCTGCTCAAAAGATGATTGAAATTATTGCTCGGACCTTTGAGAGGTGAAGGGACTTCACCTTTTAAACTTCAACTTTTTAAAACTGAATTGATGCTACTTTATAAAACCAAGTGAAGGAGAGGACACTGGAAAACCTGGAAGCTTCAGGATAAGCAGAAACCTCATTGGTCTGCAGTACTGTTAGCCCTGCAGGGTTAAATAACAGCAGGTATCTCTGAGCTGGTATCTCTGCAGTATCATTTCACCAGGTTTTTGCAAGAGGTTTGGGACAGAAAAAGATAGGGGATACTAAATCCCTTTCTACTAGGAAATTTGGCCTTCTTGGTCTTGCATGCTTAGCTTGCTAGCTAGCTCGGGTTGCCTGGTGATTCCTCCTTTTTTTTTTTTTTTAAAATAAAAAATACTCGCAGAATTCACCTTTTTTTGAACAAGGAAAAAGAGCTTTTAAAAGGAAGAGAAAACAAGCTTGCAAGGTGGTTGAAGTTTCTAAAAGCAACTTACAGTGCTACTAATTTTAGAGCAGGTTTTGAACCTGCTTTGTGAACTATTTGTATTTCCCAGATGTGATGCCTTGGTAGTGAAACATTGCAGATTTCTCCCAGTGGACGAGCACATCAGTTCACCTGGAGCTGTGTGCCCTTCACATCAAGTCAGTGATGAAGGCTGGAGCTCATCGGCTCATTAAGTCACTATGACAGAGCTCCCTCCAGCACTGAATCTTGTTGAAAACTGGCAGATGCAAAAGGGACAGTATCTCCTCACTGAGAGGAGACTGTTTAGGAAACATAATGCAAAGTTGTCTTGGAATAAAAAGGCTTCATCCCAACTGCCTTTATTCTGCTAGTTGTGAAAATATTTTATATTTCATTAATTATTAACATGATGAGAGAAGTAGGGTAAATATTAGTAGCTTCTAATATCCTAGGATCTGCTGTGGCCCACAGGAGGTGGGAAACCTAATGTTTTATTCCTTACCTATTTATCTGTGGATTTCTTGTTTCTCTCTTCAGTACTTACAACATCAAAACAAAGTATGAAAATAAAGCCTGAATTACTGTAATAATTTATAATATCTGTTAGTCCAAAGCAATAATGGTTATAAAGTGTTGTAACATTTTTGTTCTCCCCCTGTGTGAGATTTCTCATAGTGGGCAGATATGACTTTCCCAGTTTGCTGTGAACTCATCCCTTTTCTTTTTTCTTTTTCTTTTTTTTTTTTAAGAGCATGTTACACATAAGCTTATACCAGCATATGGTTTGTTCTCTGTATGCTCTTATTCTGCTGCCATTTGTAGAAAACAGATTTTTTTTTTTTTTTAATAACAAGTTATAAATTGCTAGTGTAGTCTTTCAACAAATATTCAAGTTCTACATCTCCTGATGTGTTCTCTTTCGGAGAGTCTGAAATACTATCTCTTCTTACTAGCCTTTTAGATGAAAAGCAGTCTGTAATGCTTATTAATTCTGTACAGCTTTTGGATGCCTTTAGATGCTGTGGAACTGTTGAAGGTAGCTCAAGTGAAAAAGAAAGAAAAAATAATATAAGGCAGAATTTGGGAGGTTTTGGGGGATCTTACTCTACATTTTCTACTGTGTCAGTCTGTGTAACTGAACTTAAACCTCATGAGAAATCTTCTCCATATCTTTATAATATGGTGGTTATCAGACAGGAAGCACTGTGTACACAAATTCTTGCAACAAATTTGGACAAGTATGCAGGCAAATATGTAAAATGATTTATTTCTAGAACTCATTATGGTTGGCTGTATTTTTTTAGAGAGTGTTACAGAACTATATTTCTCATCTAGTTTACTATTGACATATGATGGATTTATCTGTGCATATGCGCTAACATACAAGTGACACGTTACTTTGATAAATAAGGCAGGTTCTGGTGTCAGTAATGTGCTTTTGAAAACTATCCTTGGGAATATTAATCATGGTATTTTTCTCATATTCACAATTACTTGATTTGAGTCAAGTCCTCAGTGTCAAGGTAGTTTTCACACTTCTGGTCTCATACACACCCGCATGTGAACACACATGATGTCTGGACATTTCTAATCTCTAACAGCTTGTTTTCAAAGACCCCAGTTTTGCCCAGTATAATGCAATTGTTTTAAACTCCAATTTGTGGGCAGCAGCCCATCTTTGCTGTAATACACTACACACTGCAGACACTGAATGAAAGAGAAAAGAGAGGGAGGAATATATTAAATCTATATGTTCCCTTGCAAAGGTAATTTTTCTTTAACTTGCAGGAACACTGTAGCCAGAAGGCACTGCATATGTAAGATAGTTCTTTATTGGAAGGAGCCTTTTTTCTTACATCACCGTCTCTCGTGTCTTCAGAATCAATATAGACTGTAATTCTTCTCCTCTATCCAAGTATTTCTATAAGAAGAACTATAGCTCATATTTTATAGCGTTAACTCTGATACGATCAGCTCTTGCTGCAACAAGATGTTAAAAATGTTATGTGGAAGTCTCAGCATATGCTGATCCTCACTTGAGTGAACTGCAATGCTTTGGAGGTGAAGCAATTCCAAGACAAAATGAATTGGATTTCCATCTCTAATTTCAGCTGTTTAGTAGCATAAAATGCAAACTCCCCTTTAAAATTCTGAACCGGTTGTTAACTTGCTGCTGGCCATTTGCCAGTGCCTGCACCTGCATTACTTCTCTGCTAATATTTCAAAGTGTCAGCTCAAGTGGCCTGAGAACTGCCTGTGGAAGTGGTGTAGTTGCTGAGATACGCTTACTCCAACTGTGATAATAATACACGGGGATGGACTTGGGAGAGGGAGGAAAAAAAAGATAGCAGCTGGGATTTATGCTTTCAGGTTTTAAAAGAAAGCTTCTTCATAAGTGTGATAATAAACAGAATGGTAGTATGTACCAATAAAAGAGAGGGAGGGAAGTCTGATGTGAATGAAAACACAGAAATACATCTGTGCAGTAGGACTAAACTTTAGGCTTATGGAAGGACCTTGGAGAAATCCTTTTCCCTCGGCTGTATGTGATTGTTGTAATACTCGACAGATCATCCATTCTCCTCTTCTTAGTATGCGTGGGAAATTAAAAACGTTTTAGCCTAACATATGCATCACTTCTTTAAGAAATTAAGACTCTTTTCTAGCTGAAGATATTCAGTATCAAAATGCTGGAGTAGGCTAATGAAGGAAGTATCTTTGTCAGGATCACAAAAAAAACCCAACCCAAAAATGAGATCAGATGCAGCAGTGGAAAAGCAAGGTTGTATCCCTAAAGGACTGATTGAATGCAAAGTGAAACATGGAGAGAATTAAAGGTAAAAAATATAGACAAGAAAGCAGGGAAGACGCTCTTTTTATAAAATAAAGAGTTATTTTAGTTTGACTTTTGTTTCTTGATGTGATACTTCGCTGTTTGTTTCTCCAAAATCTTTACATGTTTGTAAATTCAAATATTGAGAGATGCATAGATTTTTATTTCTATTTTTTTTAAACATATATTGTGTATTTCAGTTTGTATTTGGGTTGGGATGTCATACATTAATGCATTTCCAGAGCCATTTAAGTGTGAAAACATGGAATTTAAATAATTTAAGTATGAATTCAGTTTAAGTGAGTTAAAATGTCTTGCATAGTATTGGATAAAATGTTATATATCACATCTATTTCAGTAGCACTCATTAATCTGAAAACCACTGTTCGACTCGTTGTCAGGATAAATGAAAAATTCTACTGGATGTTATAGAGGTGTCTGTAAAAACTCACTCACATTCCTTACTGAAGCTTAGAAAAGAGTATTTCTTAAACTGTCTAGAGACTAACCTGTTGTTTCCCTGCCTTAATAGGGCCTCCAAAACACTACTTATTTATCATCTCCAAACCAAGTGGGGAATCAAACGATCTTCCAATTTACTCAGAGGGAAAAGCTGCATATTCAGCCTTAATTTTCAGCTTTAAATCTGCAAGAATGGCTAGAACAAGCTGAACAATCCATTCATTTTTCCATACTACAGCCTTGCTTCTAAGCTTATGTATATAGGCTAATTGGCTTTCTGTCCTCCACACTTGGCTGCATCAAGGTTACAGTATTCCCTGGCTTCCTCAAACAAATATCTTCCGTTTTTCTTGAATTAATTTAAGTTTATATTAGCCATAATAAAATATTTTACATATGTCAAAGAAATGAACACTTGAAGTAAAAAGTAAAAGTCTGGAAATCATTTTTAGATCAGAATTGCAAGTCACATCTCTGAGCACGATTGCTGGAATCTCTAATTAGGGTATCGTCATTAGTTAGCAGATGAAATACAAACTACAATATAGTTTGTGCTTTTGCAAAAAATCCATTAGAATAATGTTCTCCAAAAAAAAAAAAAAGTCAACTCACTGGAAATTATAAGCAGGTGCCATCGTTTCCAGAAGTGGAAAACACCTGCTCTTCCTATTGGCATTTCAGGTGAACGTTTTTGGGGTTTTTCTCATGGTTTTTCTACCAACGAGACGGAAGATGTGGACTGAGCAATGACTGGAGTTGAGGGATCCTGGTATCCTGGTATCCCTTGCCTACAGGATTCTGGCTTTAGTTTATTTAGGGGCTTAGGGAAATTGGTGTGGAGATTTTATACAATGATGTCAGCTGCATTGTTCTATATCTAACCTCACTGAAAATAGTCCTTAATAAGAGGACAGCAGTTTCTTTTTCTGTTTGAACACTGTTCGGTCACTGTTTAACTGAGAATTGTAGGAAAACTGCAAGAAAAGCAGCTCTGAAACAGACTTTATACCCAAAGAAGAAACAACTATTACTGCATACTCCACAAAAATGGAGGATGCCAGACCAGTCTACCCGAACTACAGTGTCCCATTATCTTTTTAAAATGTTTCCCTGGGTTCTAACCAAAGACTCCATTACAGTAACATAAGCCTCTTGCCTTTTATTCTCACCAGAGAGGATATGAAGAACAATGTATTGTTTTTTTCTATGCAGCTAACTTTCTATATTTGACGATTGTATCTGAATGCATTTTCTGAATTTTTATGAGACACATTTCCTATTCATTCATATGAGGTAAATAGTGTAATCTATGAGGGAGTTACTTGCAGAATGCTTAAGTTAGTATTTATCTTTGGAGGAGAGAAAGAATCAGTAAGTTTATCCATATATGTTATAGCCTTCTAGTTTCATTCTGTGAACCTGAGTTTGAAAAGAAATTAAAGCTTCAAGCTTCAACTCTTACCCTATCAAGCATAAACCTATCATTGCCAGACTCCTCCTACTTTACATTAATATTTTAATGTATAGCAAATATGTGTATAAACACTGTCTTATAGTTAACTTATAGTTAACTAATGCAGTTAACTAATATCTGGTATCTTCTTTTAGTGAAATATAGATGCACGTATTTTTAGATGAATCAGGGTTTTATTGGTATATTTTTTGTCAGAAGTTTCTGTGTAGTGTTATCAAAAGCAATATTTCTCAAACCCCTTCACTCAAACCCTACTCTGTGTATCACCACTGAAAGAAGAACTTAGAGCAGGATGGTCAAAGTAGGGCTTTTACCCTCATCTGAAGATGATGCCTTTTACTTCTAGCTTTCCACTGTATTTATTGGAATTGCAGTTCAATGAAAAAGAAATATTTGAAGGGACATAGGACACATTGAAAAAGCCCAACACGTTTTCATCTGTCTAAAAAGAATATTTTTATTTTTTCCATGAAAAATGTTTTTAGTTTAATTTAAATTCAATCTAAAACTCAGCAGGATAGAGATATGGAGCCGTTTTATCACTTTTTTCAAATTATCTACAACTAAGGTATGGTTCATATGGAAGCACATAAACTGCAAGATGTTAAACTCAGAAAATGAGAAAGAGTTAGAAAAGTTGTTGTAGGTTTTGTTTAGGTTTTTTTTTTTTTTTTAAATATGGAAAAATCTACTTGGATAAATCAACATTTTGTTTCAGATTCTTTTATAACAAAATCTAAATAAAATTGTCTAGCTTAAAGTTGTGGGATTTTAGAGATTTTATGGCAATGGAATATACTAGATTATATGAAAAACTGCACTAAACCCTTTCATTCCCTCAACAATAATAATCTTTGTTATTACCATAGCCTTAACTTTAATGTAGATTCTTAATTTAGCATCTCACAAAACATCCAGCAACAACCTTTCCCCTCCCAACTCTATGTTATGGATTAAATGTGTGAAATAAAAGTGTGTCTCATCTTGGATTAAAGGAGTTCACACTAAAATAGACATTTGGTAAGAGCAAAATTTTAGTTCTGTTTAGCAAGGTACTGCAGCATTTTGCTTCCAAGTCATGATTTGGGTGTAGTGGGATTGTGCTTTAGTCCACTGAAGCTATAGCAGTATCAGGGTGAGAGTAATGCCAGATGAAGACAGGCTTGTACCAGCAGTAATTGTAAGGAATTAGGATGAGAAGGCAGAAGTGTAGGAAGGGGAGAAGAAATATCTTGCTATAGTTGCATTAATCCATTAGCAAGGCAAATGCAATCTATTAGGATGGAAATTAACAATTTTTATACATTGTTGTTGATTAAGCCAGAAGTATGTTTTTCTCTCCGCACTGATTCTTTTGCTCACTGGGCTGTTCAACTCAAAGCACTTGTGTAAAGAAGGCAAAAGAGGTCTATGATGTCGTAGTCAGTACTTTCTCTCAAGCGCTGCCATCAAATGTGTTCTGTTAACATTTGCTATTGCACCCTAAAACATTGCTGCCTGTTCAGTAATAGCCACTGTTGTGGTGAGTTCAAGTTTTCTGCTTTAGTCTTCTGAAATTATTTATTACAATTTAACACAGTGGAATACAATTTCTCAAATAGAAGCTGTCCATCTGACAAGTTGACTGCTTGAAACTGTGTGGAGTATGTTTTGAGCAATCAGATGTAGAATGTAGCAGATCAGAAATGAGACTTCCTCTGTTGTGTTTTTTTCCCTAGCTATTATTTACTTGTCAATGAAATTCCATCAAAGGAAATTATTCATCAGCTTTTTCAAAATCTCATTCTGTTGTCTGTGTTTTTCCTATCTGTGACATGCTGCATGGTGATAATTTGTGACACTTGAGTCAGTTAAATGATATCTAAGCATTTCACAGATTCATTAATCATTTTTATAAAAAATGAAAAAAAAAACAAAAAACATTGATATGAATTGGTGGTGAATACCTTTCTGAAGCCCTGAGAGAATTAACACAGTTTTCCAAGCTTCCATAAAGGTGAGGGATACCAGCAATTTTTTTCACATTTCTGCCTTTCCAATTGTGGAAAGCAAGATGTGAAAGTTGCTTTGCACTTTTTTGTAACTCATTCTGCCAAATAATGCTCCTGAAGTAGCTCTTGCTGTGTTTCCTCCCTGTGGCATGTGATCCTCTGTTAATCAAGAAGCAGAAACAATTAATACTGTCTGCCCTGGTTTAGATTGCTACTAGTAACAAAAGTTCTGTATTAGAGAGATTTGGGGTTGATATTCACTATTAACATGGCTGAATTCTTCACTACTTTTGGAATATAGCATTTAACATTTCTGAAGGGAGGAGCTAATAAAAATCTACTTTTAAAAGGGTGTTTTCTGTCACCATGAATATTTGTAAAATACTACATATTATTTATGGGCAGACGTGTTTTTCAGCTAAGGATCTTTCAGACACTGACAGACTCATAGCAAAGCCATGATACAGGTAGTGAATTAATTTTGAGAAAATAACATAAACCAGTACATCACTAAACAAATCCTTGGCAATCTGTTTAGTATCTTAATTTAAAAACAAAACAAATATATCTACCTTTACCATATAAGCAAGTGAAATTGAGTCTAATTTACACCACTCATTTGGTTACAGGTATTTAGAAGAATTAATGCATCTCTAAACTGTCCAAATGCCCTCAATAGTGATCCAACAGCTGCAGCTTATTTATCTCTACCATCAAACCACATATTAAATCATTGCAGTAGAAAACAAATTTACTTAATTTTAGGCATATGACTAGTTTATTTCTTTCTCAAAATGTCTAAAGCTTGAACACAAATTTTCTTGTATCCCACACACAGAGAAATGAGTATTTGTGCTATTGATGCCATGTTGTTGACAGATGGAGAAGATGGCATTGCAAAGCAGCCAGAAACAATTAATGCCTCTATTAAGCAGTGTGTAGCTTTCCAAGGGTTACAATTCACCTGTTTCTTTTTTTTTTTTTTAAGTTATATCCCCCAAGAAGATGATCAATAATTTTGCCAGATGCTTTGCCCAAGGGAAGAAAGATCACGTATAGCTTAAATACTTAAATATGTGAATTATAAAAAATAGGGTTTTCTTTTACACTGTATTTTCCCTATGTACAAGGAAGTAGCAAATTTAAACTGAATCAGAAGTGTGTTCCCCGCTCTGCCTCACCCCAGCCCCCTAAACCAGCGCATTATTACGTCTGTGAAGCTCATTCCCATGGTGGGCCATGGCTTGAAGATTATTACTCTGTTAAAAATGAACGGTACAGATTCACAGTAACTTGTTCATTGTTCACAGCAATTAAAAACAAAGACAGGGATACAAATTCCAGCTCAGGTGTTCCTTAAACTGATGATTGTCAAAACCAAAAGAGAGGTCAAGTAATATTAAAGTGTGGCTGTAGCCTTTTTTGTCATATGCCTTCCCTAAGTGCATGCCACCATATGGCCATTCTCCATCCTGTGTTCCCAGAGATCACAGGAAGTTGTGAACATGGTTAACACCAAAGTCTCTTTCCAGCTTGATTTATTAGATGGCAAAAAGTTTTGTAGGTCATGATATTCATTAGGTTATCCTCCAAAATTTCTATAGTTAGCGAAATATGAGTTTCTTGTCAACGGGGATTGAAATGATCTGCTTCTGAACTCTGCTTCTCATCCTGACTTTATTCAGTTATGGAAAATAATTTAGGAAAACAGAGTCTATAAGAAAAAAAGTTTTGCATCTTTGAATGAACTATTCATCCACTTAGTTTAATAGCGGTAAAATAAATCACATATGATCTTTCATGCCTCATCAGCCTATTTATAACAGCCTGCCCTTTATTATGACAGATTTTATGATATTTTGTGATGACCAGTCATGGGGAAAAAAATGTTTAATGTACTGACATCTAATTTTATTATCTCTGGTACCTATTCATTTTCTCAAAGCATTTCTTTGAATAGGTGCCAGTTTAAGCTACTGTACTTTCAAAGCTGGGCTATGACAGGATCAAGAGCTAATCTAATAAATCAATAAGGGAGTCAAAAGACCAGTCATAGAGACAACTACATAATTCACTGTTGATGGTAGTAACATGTAGAGCCTAGCTAAGCAATTTTTCTATTTATTACTAAAGTTTATTTTTCTAAAGTAAAATGTCCATTCCCCAAAAGTGTATTCCAGCCTTCTGTGTTTCTGCTGGTTTGTAACATAGAAAATGTGATTTCCGTGTCTGATTTGTATGAGAAATTCTAGTCATGGAGAAGAAAATTTGTTTCTTGCTTTTTTTAATATTTTTTTTAAACTTCATGAGCTGCAAGAAGCCAGCTGATTATTCCCACAGTATAATATGTTAGGGTGCTCAAAATATAACAGAACTGGAACCCCAGAAGTTCATGCTGTTACTATTTGTGCAACAATCTGTTGTCTCTCTGAGTGCATCTGTCTGGAGTTCCTCATGTAGAATGATCTTGGGTGCTGCTGAATCTTACCAGATGCAACATGAGATTTGTTCAAACAACAATGCTCATTCTTCTCTTGCGGCAGTTTATGTATAAAGAATATAAGCCATAACACAACCAGGCAAGCCTGTTTATCTTATGATTGCAACTATTTTGTGTGTGTGTGTGTGAAGTTAGCTTTAATGGAAGCTACATTTATGCAGTGGAAGGAGACAGCACAGTCATCTTCCAACTCACTGATCTAAATATAGCCCAGAATACAAAGCAAGAAAAATTATCTGAAATTTCCTGCTTATGCTCCATACTTGTTCTTTGATGTAACAAGAATAATTTCAAAAGGGACATCATAGATCTAGGTACTAGAAGATGTATCGTTAAATTGTAGCAATACTCTGCAGCTATTGCAGATTTATGATGGGCAGGTGGAATATAATTGAAATGTCCTTTATATAAAATCTGTAAATCTTGTATAGAGTTGAAACGCAATGATACTATTTTAATATTACGAGTGGCAGAGATTAAGGTATGAAAACTCTAGGTACAGTCTTTACACTTTGATGCAGAGAATAGCAAACGCTGACACCAGAAAAAAAGGTTCATGGATGGAAAATAACTGTGCAAATAATTGCTATAAGGAGTAAATGCCAGTGTTTTCCTACCTTTTTTGATTTGCCTGTGTTAAAAAAAAAAAAAAAAGTTACAGTTCATCTGTTTCATGACATTTCTCCCTGACCTTTAGAAATTCTTACTACTGGTCAGGGAAACAAGAGTTTGAAACTCCCAGTTTGTCATTTCATGTATAGAGTACATGGAGAATATAAAGTTAAAATCAAAGCCAAATAAGTTGTCTGCTTCAAGAAGTAATAAATGCGAATACTGTGTAAATTAACTTACGATCAGCCTCACAGAATTCTCATGGCTTTCATTGCTTGCCTCCTTCAAGGCTAATTGCACCGAGCAATAATAGAACAAACTTGTTCTGGCAAGCTGCGGTGAGTCAGGATATATTTTGCCTTTTGCTCTCTTACCAGATGATCTGGCTATTTGCTATGCTTCCTAGGAGACAAATGAGATGACTTCTTGAGTGTTTTTTGCAATTTTCAGCTTCACTGGAAGATACCATAATTCCAAGGTGATGTGCAAATATATGCAATTCAGAATATTGAAAGGAGTTAATAGGCCACACCAAAAAAAAAAAAAAAAA